>CAIGQV010019395.1:3495786-3541351 GCA_903798115.1 Danio jaintianensis | reverse complement strand
GAAATCAACCATCAGTCCATTTTAGAAATCTTTGAGATGAAATACTTCTCATTCACTGTATTTATGTTTTTATTTCAGGCACAGATGATGTACGTTTCTGGTAGAACGTCCAATATTTGAACTCAATCGGCCATTAAGAAAAATGATTGCAATAAGTGCCCTTTTAATATCTTAAGAATCTAACAAATAGTATTTTAACTCTAAAACGATCGGGATTAAGACGGCTTTTTGTCGACATTAGTAATTGTTTTGTTTTGGTATTTTAATTTGGCGCGTTTTTGTTGATCCGTCATTGCTCCCGCCTAGCCGTGATGACGTCAGCACCGACGCGTTCACTCAGCGTCGAGTCTTCAGAGCTGAGGTGAGTCGTTGACGCTTTTTCTCGTGTTTACACAACAATAAAACACACTTTACAGTTTATTAAAGCGACAATCTGCGACTAGTTTCTGCATTGAGTTCACCTCTATCTGTGTGTCTGCTGACCAACACAATACAGCAGGCAGCGAGTAGCTCTGAGAGGACGATATGAGTGAATTGCTGTATGTAACTTAGGTGTATACTATTTTAACGTTTGGGATAATAATCTCCCAAATTATTGAGTGAATATTATGTTATTTTGTAAAGGTTTCTTCACAAAACTCATAGACATGCTAGCAATCTAATTTTTTTTTTAACTAAGTTAGATTTTTATGCAAGACAGTTGGTAAACTAGAGCTATTAGAGTAATCTCCGCTGCCTGAGGAGATTTCCCCCCCCAAAAATGTGTAAAAAGCGCTTTGAGTGTCCAGAAATTGCTATATAAATGTAAGGAATTATTATTGTTATTAAGTAGTTTATGCTGCAAACACTTAGTATAAAATGAGCTGATCCATTTATCAATACTCATGCAAATTGATTCCATAATTGTGTTTATTAATCACATTGAATCAAAATTAATTTAAATCCTCTGCTCTTTTTGATTTCTTATATGTATGTTTGTGTGTGTGTGTGTACATTTATGAATACATTCATTCATTAATTTTCCTTCGGCTTAGTGCCTTTATTAATCTGGGGTCGCCACAGCGGAATGAACCACCATCTTATCCAGCATATGTTTTACACAGCAGATGCTCTTCCAGCTTCAACCCAGTACTGGGAAACACCCATATACTCTCGCATTCACACACGTACACTACAGCCAATTTAGTTTATTCAATTCACCTATAGCGCTTGTGTTTGGACTTGTGGGGGAAACCGGAGCACCGGAGGAAACCCACGCCAACATGGGGAGAACATGCAAACTCCACACAGAAATGCCGACTGGCCAAGCCGAGACTCGAACCAGCGACCTTCATGCTGTGAGGCGACAGTGCTAACCACTGAGCCACCATGTCACCTATATGAACACATATAAAATTATAGCTCATATAATTTGCTTATATTGCAATATAAAGCAGACATATAAATTTCTATATCAGCTGTCCCTTTGTGGAATATTTACAGTTTGTGCACTTCAGAGCAGATTTACTACTGTTCACAGAACTGTTTCCTTGACAAGATATACATGAGAATCACAGCTGTTGTTGAATCACAATCTCGATTTCATATTAAATTATTGATCTGGGCTATTTACTGGTGTCAACAGACTTGGGCAAATTACACAATCACTTGTATTATCTGCAAGATAAAACTATTACTATATGATCTATTTCATCAATCGGTGTATATTAATCAGATTTCTTCTTCTGAAGCTCTGCCACCATCAGGAAAAGATTGAAGACAAGTGAGGAGATGAGTGATCCAGAACCCTGCAGAATTAAACAGGAAGACACTGAAGAACAAATAGGTTTGTGTTTATTCATTGCTCTTCAATAATGAGGCTGAAGAATGGTGAGGTTATTAATCTTAATCAGTTTTAGTTCTTTTTCATATTACCTTTAATTTAATATGAATAACTGCTGTTTGGGATTTGGAGCCTGTCTTAATTATCAGCTCAAACACCGTTTTAATCTAGTAGCTCTAACAGTAAAGTTAATTAACTAATATCAATCAAAAAAACACATCTCAGCTGATCCGTCAGTAGGGTTGGGTATCGTTTTGGGTTATTTTGATACCCGTGCTAAATCGATACTTTTAAAACGATACCGGTGCTAAAACGATACTTTTAAAACGATACCGGTGGTAAAACGATACTTTTAAAACGATACCGGTGGTAAAACGGCGCCTGAACCGATATTTTGAGCCACAAAATTATGGCGGATGACTCTAGAAAAATCTTTTATATGCCAAAAAATACAATATTTTAATAATTTTAGTTGAACAATATAATTAAAGCTTAAAGTATACATCAATTCATATTTTATATAATTGAATTGCATTAATATATTTCTTTTGATCATTTGTCTTGTGTATTTAAGATTTGCATTATGCAATTAACATTATATTAGCTTACTACTAACCTGTGGAAAGGCTGTCATCAAAATCAGGGAACACCTTTTTTCTTGGGTTGGGACTTGTGACTACGTTTACATGGACATCAGTGAGCTGTGTTTACGTTTAACTTGTGTCATAAAAGCTGAGGTGCAAAAACATTTGACACAAGCACTCTTGTTCATGATCATTTGAGCGTTAAAAACTCGCCTCTTAAAATGTGACTTATTTACTTAATTTTCAGATGTGATGGTGAAGGAGGAGGGTGAAGAACTGAGTCACACTACTCCATATTAAAATTTACACTGGTAGCAAAATCTGATGGGTAGCATATTGCGTCATCAAAATGTGCTACCTACTTATTAAATGGGAGGTAGGACGATCTGACAAGGTAGGACAAATCGACAGAACACCGGTCGTATAATTTAGGATAAAACATCCGAAGAACTCAAAACATGTTTTAGAAGTCTACACTTTGGTTCCTCTAAATATATTAAATAATGATATATTTATATTGAATAGCAATATTTCAGTGTTTATAATGTAGGCAGGGCGGCGCAGTGGGAAGTGCTGTCCTCTCACAGCAAGAAGGTCGCTGGTTCGAGCCTCGGCTGGGCCAGTTGGCATTTCTGTGTGGAGTTTGCATGTTCTCCCCGTGTTCGCGTGGGTTTTTCGCTATAGGTGAATTGAATAAACGAAATTGTCCGTAGTGTATGTGTGTGTATGAGTGTGTATGGATGTTTCCCAGTGATGGGTTGCAGCTAGAAGGACATCCACTGTGTAAAACATATGCTGGATAAGTTGGCGGTTCATTCCGCTGTGGCGATCCCTGATTAATAAAGGGACTAAGCCGAAAAGAAAATGAATGAATGAATAATGTTGGCATTCTGACAAAACCAGAGGTTCTGGAAGGTTCTACTTTGACATAATAGGTTGTATAAGCTCCGCCTCTTCAGAACATCGATGCCTACTTTTACTTCACTAACTCAAATAGAAGATTATTATATATTTTAATCCCTATTAATATGCAAAACCGCCAGCCAATCACAGCAGTGGGCGTTTACTTCAGAGGCTACAGTTGGCCACGCCCACTCAAACAGAGCATTCTGATAAGGCTCAAAAACTAGACTTCAGAGGACAGTAAGTAACATTTAACATTAATAATGATAGGAAGGGCAACACAGTGGCTCAGTGGTTAGCACTGTGGCCTCACAGCAAGAAGGTTGCTGGTTCAAGCATCGGCCGGGTCAGTATTTCTGTGTGGAGTTTGCATGTTCTCCCTGTGTTCGCGTGGGTTTCTTCCGGGTGCTCCGGTTTCCCCCACAGTCCAAAGACATGCGCTATAGGGGAATTGGATGAACTAAATTGTCCGTAGTGTATGAGTGTGTGTGAATGTGAGAGTGTTTGGGTGTTTCCAGTACTGGGTTGCAGCTGGAAGGGCATACGCTGCGTAAAACATATGCTGAATAAGTTGGCGGTTCATTCTGCTGTGGCGAACCCTGATGAATAAAGGGACTAAGCTGAAGGAAAATGAATTAATAAATGAATTCATTTTCTCACCTTTATTTATTATGTTTTTCATAATTTATTAATTAATAATGTCTTTTTTTTAAGCTTCAGGCCTGACGGTCAAGAAGGAGGAGAGTGAAGAATTGGGTAAACCACAAGTCAAAATAAAAAATCAAAAAACTAGCTCACAGACAAAAGATATTTTTCTCCTGAAAAGTAGAGACGAGAGTTTCAGTTGCACTGAGTGTGGAAAGAGTTTCATTCATAATCACAGTCTTCATCTTCACATGAGGATCCACACTGGAGAGAAACCACACAAATGTGATCAATGCGGCAAAACATTTTTGAAGGCTTCACAGCTGAAGATCCATCTCAGAGTTCACACAAAGGAGAAGCCTTATTCATGCTCTGAGTGTGGAAAGAGTTTTACACAGCAGTCAAATTTGGGAAAACATCAGAAGATCCACACTGGTGTGAGGGTGCATGTGTGCAATGAGTGTGGGAAGACTTTTATTTCAGCTGTACATTTGAAACAGCACCAGATGATCCACACTGGAGAGAAACCTTACAAGTGTTCACACTGCAACAAAGCCTTCAATCAATTTGTACACCTGAAAACACACAAGAGGATTCACACTGGAGAGAAACCCTATAAGTGTTCCCACTGCAACAAGAGATTCAATCAGTCAGAATCCCTGAAAACTCACCAGAGGATTCACACTGGAGAGAAACCGTACAAGTGTTCACAGTGCGACAAGAGATTCAGACGGTTACAAACAATGAAAACACACAACAGGACTCACACTGGAGAGAAACCTTACATTTGTGTTCAATGCGGGGAGAGTTTCAGTCATTTAGTCTCTTTACGCATTCATACAAATAACAATCACATTAACTGTGCACATTAAAGGACTGTGTGCCAAAACACCCTTGCAGCCAATCAGCAGTAAGTCTAGTCTAGTAAATACAGTGTGTTTGGCGGCTCAGTGGTTAGCATTGTAGCCTTACAGCAAGAAGGTCACTGGTTCGAGTCCCGGCTGTGTCTGTTGGCATTTCTGTGTGGAGTTTGCATGTTCTCCCCGTGTTGGCGTGGGTTTCCTCCGGGTGCTCCGGTTTCCCTCACAAGTTCAAAGACGTGGTATAGGTGAACTGGGTAAGCTAAATTGAAATGCCATCTGACCCAGCCAAGGCTCGAACCAGCGACCTTCTTGCTGTGAGGCGATCGTGTTACCCACAAATAGTTATTCAACACATCTAGTTAAATTGTATTCGTATTGCAACATATATTGCAGAATAAAAAAATATCGTGCAGCCCTAGTTGGCGGTTCATTCTGCTGTGGTGACCCTTGACAAATAAGGGAAATGATCAGGAAAGAAAAACTTTACACTTCTGAGAAAGACTAAGATTTGGTTAAACTTGTTCGGCTATTTTTTTTTTAAAACTAGATACCCTCTATATGATGCATTGTTTTAAAAAAATATATTTATTAGCTTCAAGTAGTCATTTTTAAATGGGTAATGCTTTACAATAAGGTTGTATAAGTTGATGTTAACGCATTTACTAACATGAACAATCAATCAACAATACATTTATTACAGTATTTGTTCATGTTAGTTAATGAAAATACAGTTGTTCGTTGATAATGTTAACTCGGTGCATTACTAATGCTAACAAACATGAATTTGGATGTTAATAATTGGTAAATGTTGAACTATGATTAATAACCCTTGTCAAAAAATCCTTAAGGATTCCAGCTGATCCCGTGTCTTCTTATAATGTTTCCCAGGGGTAGCATGTATATTGTGAACAGCAAAGGGCCTAAAACTGATCCTTGAGGCACCCCATACTGTACTGGCCTGACCTGTGAAAGCTGTCCATTTATATTCACAAACTTGTAACGGTCAGTTAAGTATGACTTAAACCATTGTAGAGCCTGTCCCCGGACACCTGTAGAATTTAAGCGATCTATGAGGATATTGTGGTCGATGGTGTCAAATGCAGCACTGGGATCAAGTAAAACTAATAACGAGATGCACCCTTAGTCAGCAGCTAAGAGTAAATCGGTGGTTATTTTCACTAATGCGGTTTCTATACTGTGATGAGGCCTGAAACCTGACTGAAACACTTCATACAGTTTAGTGTATATGGGTACACTGGGCAAGGTATAGGCATACTGGGGCACAGTATCTGGGTCAGAGGTATGCCCTATGAGCATGCTCTGTGGGTATTTAGTAAATAACAAAATTAGTTAGGTCCCACTAAAACTAAGTTGAGTCCAGATACAAAATATGCCTATAAGGTCCCAGTAAAGCACTCTGTATGCCCATACAAAAAAGTGTGGTTATGAACATGCAGGGCCATTGTGGCTTTAACACAAATCAAAACTAGTTCACTTCTACTATGTAGCAAAATAGTACAATATTACTTCATTTGCAGAAAAATTACATATTTTGAAAGCATAAAAAGTTAGGTCAGTAATAAATGAAGTCATACATTTTTAATATTGTATTTTTTCACAGCCATCTAAAAATATAAAGACAATATGGAGTTTTTTTCAAAGGTTTGAGATGACTGCTTTATTTTTATAAAAATGCAGATATAAAAGTAACCTTGTAAAACATTATTCCTTTTTAATATGTTAACTTTTCCATTTTAATATGTTAAAATATAATTTACTGCAATGATGTTAAAGCTGCATTTGAGGCATTCGCGTCCTACATGAAATCATTCTAATATCATGATTTGGTGCTTAAAAAACATTTTTATTTTTTATTATCCTAAAACTACTTATGCATTTTGACTGTTAGTTTACGTTTTGTGTTACAATGTAAAAGTTTAAAACAAAACAACTAATTAAAATCACATCAAAGTACATTAAGTTATAAATCAGTCCTCTCAGGGGCATCAGTATATTTATGCCTGATCACTGATCTTCTGCTCTTTCCATCATCCACTTTAGATGCTGTGGCCAAGCTGCTCTTTGTATCAGCATCTAAGTGAGATAAAACAACAAAATGCAAAAAATATATTCAGTTAAACAAAACAAAGTAACATATTCATGTGTGTATTTTCTCTACCATTTGTACCTTAAGTTTTACTTTCCAGAGTAAAACATTTTGGGGGGAACTCAGGAAATAAAATATTTACAGGAGTTTCAGGATGATAAAAATCTAGATATTTTAACATTTAAAACCAATTTAGGCTTTGACTTAGGATTTTTTCAGAGACAGAGAATGCAAACAAATTGAGCGCATATGATAAATTAGAAAATGAGAAAACAGTTGATTAAGCTAGAGAGTGAGATTAAGAGTGAAATGATGAGTTCATTCAGTTGTTATAGCCAATCTAGTGCATTCCATATGAGTGTGTGTGCTGTTTTCTCTGCTCCAGCAAGAATACAGTAGATATTATTGAACAAAATTATATTATAAGAACAAAAAAAAACACATTACATCTAAATTTTCTAAATACATCTAAAAGTAAAAAGTGTAGTGCACTCAAAAAAAAGCCTGTCTTGTACAAACCTTCATGTCATTCCAAACATGCATATACGGTGTTTAAAACGGGTCTGTTTTCTCTCTTTTGTTTGCATTTGTAGATACAATGAAAGTTAATGGCACGTAATGTTTTTTCATAATATGAAAAAGAAACTGTTTAAAAGAATTTATATATATATATATATTATTTTGCATTCCACAGAAGTGGTAATACAGGTTGAAAACAACACAGGGAGGTTACTAGACCCCAGTAAATGCTTTGAGGTACAATTTATTTTATACGTGTGTATTAGTTAACAGTGGTATTTCCAGAATAAAGACGTTATTTTCTATGTACAACCGAAGCAACGCTTGTGAAAGTAATGTAGTTTAATCGAAAAATAAACGACGTATGTGCGCAGAAAACCATTCCCGCGCAATTCCCTGTGAATCCCAGTTATTAACATACACGCGCTGCTCATGCGTTGTGAATCACCAGACAAAACTAAAGTTTAAAGAATATGATGATGATCTTATTTTGACTAAGCATGGCTCCTGTGAGATAGCTTTTTTTTGTATGAAGCAGAAACGAGAAACTTAATTCTTGGCCATCAGAGTCAGGTCTCAGACAACGGATAACTATAAAAAATATATAAAATTAATATTCATAGAAAAAAGATTTCTTAGATGATCTTAGCATTTCACACCAGTTGTGTCTTTACATTGGTTTCCAGTTACTGGTTTCCAGTTGAGGGGGAGCCATGCTAGGTTGATCACTTACAGTAGTGATGTCCAGTCCTCATCCTGGAGAACCCATGTTCCTAAGAGTTTGGCTTACAGCTGCCCACACATCTGCTTGTTAGCTTCTGGTCTTTGATCGGCAGGTTCAACTGTGCAAGACTGGAAATGGAGTTAAAATGCAATCAGGACTAGATGGCATCCAATACTGCAATAAAAGAAAAAGTAGTATGTTAATTGCATAAACACAAAGTTAAAAATTATATATATTTTTTTCAGCAAGCAAATACTAAGAAGGTGTCCGTGCAGAACCAATGATCTGATCACACAAGATAAAAAGGGAGAAAAATAAACAAATTAATTTCAGTCAAATACCACAGCGGCGTGTAAAGAGAAATTAATTAACATGTTAAGTTGATACACTTGTCATTGACAGCATTAATAATGGGTTAATCTGATATTTTAAATGTTTGCGTGAGGACAATATGATCCCTATACCAATATGAGCCTAAAGCACACGTGTGTTTGGTTGTATGTATATATATATATAATTGAACACCAAATTAAATTCCCAGATATTTATAACTAATTTAATACAGAACTCGAATGTTAACTCATAAATTTGAAAGGCTTAACTTACCTGGTTGAGCAGACGTGAGAAGTGAGCACCAGTTGAAGCAAGAGTCATTAGCGATGCAAAATCCAGCAACGTCATTGGTCGACGGCCGAAAATATTTTATTTGATGCTATTTTCTTCCTGTAAACTGATGTATTATATCGCTAGGGGGCAGGGACACAATTCATATATATATATATATATATATATATATTTATATATATATGTGTGTATCTTATAATGCTACACATATTAACTGTAAATTACTTACTAAAGAAAGAGATACTGTTATTTTATTTTTGTTATTACCAAAACTGATGAGACTATAAAAGACAAAGATTAAATAAAAGACAAATTAACAAAAAGTATTGTTTCATTAGTATTTTAATTGAATATGTTTATTTATAATGTGATATATAATGTTTATTGAAATGTTTATTATTATTAAATTTGTATATATTCATATTATAATCATTACTTTAAGAAAAATCATAGTACTTCGAATAAAGAAAAAACATCCTGCACTATAGTGATCTGAAAAATAATTAATTGACAATATCAAAAATATCCTATAGAACCAAGTGAAATTCCATTAAAAAAAACCCACAATATCTAATAATTCTAAAAATCAAAATCAGATCCTATAGGACAAAGTGGAAATTCCAATAAATTAAGTCATAATGCCCAAAAGGATTTTAAAATCCTATAAGACAAAGTGAAAATCCAATAAGAAAAATTCTGAATGTGCATTAGGATTTTAGGAATCTATTAAGATCCTAAAGGATAAACTGAAATTCCAAAAGGATTTTTTGACAAGGGAAATGCTGTACAAGTAGGGTATTGTTCATAATTAGTTCATATTAGTAAATACATGAACTAATTAAACCTTATTGTAAAGTGTGAGCTTTAAATGTTACGTTATATTAATCGTCTTTCTGTGTTTTGCTAATGTTTGTTTACTTCAGGAAAAGTTATATCTGTCCGCTGTGAAGGATTGATTTTTAAAGTGCCTAATAAACAATATTTCACATCATATAAGTGATTGAGTAATATGGTGATGATAATAATATAAGCAAATGTGTTGGCTTGTCAGAATTATTTTAATTAGCCGCGTTACAAAAAAAATCCGCCTTTGGGACATCCGTTCCAACTCGACGTGATGACGTCAGCCATTACGCGTTCTGTCAACGTCAAGTCTTCTGGGCTGAGGAAAAAAATCTGAGGTGAGGCGTTGTTTACGAAACAATATTGACACATTTATACCGATTATAAAGCAACAATCCGCGAACATGTTTCTGCCTTGAGTACGTCTGTGTGTCTGCTGACCAAAACAATACAGCGAGTAGCGTTAGTTCTGTGAGGAAAATATGAGTGTTTTTTCATGTAAGTGCGTTTCATTTTACGTTTGGAGTTATAAAATCGCGTCTGTGATCCGTGAATTGGAATTTATTTACGATATGAATGAACTTTAATATTAAATTAGTAGTTAGTGGTGGTTTTAATAGGCTGTCATTTTGCATACCACATATGTGCAATCTAATTTCTGTAGTATGAATACTGAGGATGTTAAACTATATATATATATATATATATATATATATAGAACTATTCATACTACAGAAATTAGATTTCATATATATTTTATATTTATAATTAGATATATATATTTATAATTAGATTGCAGATATATATACACACTCGCATAGAGATTTTTAGATAATCCTGCAAACATTCAGTATAAAATGAGCTGATCTGCTGTTTAATGAGTGTTTATAGTCTCATCATATCATATACTATGATCTATAGTCTCATCATATCATATACTATGATCTATAGTCTCATCAATATTATCAGAGCTGTAATCAGTTCATTATATTAATTCCTTCAGATCCACATTATCATGATGATTTACTTTATTTGTCAATCAGTGTAAATGAATCAGATTTCTCTGTTTATTCTTCTGAAGCTCTGCGTTTATCAGTGAAATCTGCAAAGACGGAGTTTATTGAAGGACAGTGAGAAGATGAGTGATCCAGAACCCTGCAGAATTAAACAGGAAGAGACTGAAGAACTAATAGGTTTGTGTTTATTCATTACTCTTCAATAATGAGGCTGAACAACAGTGAGGTTGTTCATCTTTAAGCACTTCATCAGTTTTAGTCCTTTTTATTTTTAACAATAACAAAACAAATGCACTGCATCCTCAAATTTTCCTTCTTGTGTGCACTTGCCACAGTATACTACTCATGCACACTTGGAGCAAGTTTACTACATAGTGTAATGTCTTGTCATGAGGGAAATATTAAGCTTTGAGCTCTGCTGCTCTTGTGCTTTGGTCAGTGCAGCAACAAACTGCTCTTGCTCAGCACAAGCCATTGAAATAAATGGGTTTCATAGTGCAGCACTTTCTGCGTCTGGTGTGAAAGATGCTACCTATTATGATTCTATTTTGATGAGTCGCACAGCCCTAGTTTGCACACTTATTTTTAGTTGGAAATGTTTGCACTGTTGAGTGCTGCTAGAGCCTCATCTGCTGTTATGAAACTGTTAAAAGCTAACCTCTTAAACTGAACTTACTTACTTTTCAGATGTGATGGAGAAGGAGGAGAGCGAAGAACTGAGTGAAGATGAGGAGAAACATCATGTCAAATCTGAAGCAGAAACTCAATCAGAGACTGAACAAAGTGTTTTAATGAAAGCAACAGCCGTAAAAGATTTGACCTGCACTCAGTGTGGAAAGAGTTTGGGGCGCAAATATGATCTCAAGCGTCACATGAGGATTCACACTGGAGAAAAACCTTACCAGTGTTTACACTGCGACAAGAGATTCAATCATTCAGGATACCTGAAAATACATGAGAGGACCCACACAGGAGAGAAACCGTTTCACTGCACTGCTTGTGGGAAGAGTTACACACACTCATCTTCTCTACAAACACACACAAAAAACTTTCACAGTAAGTAGATCATCTACAGATCAGAGTTCAGTTCGGTTCAGTACAAGTCACCCTCATCAGCTTGAAAGCAACTCATTCTCGCATGAACATTTGGGCTTCTTGTATAAACTCAAGTTAATTATTTCAAATGCACAATAGAGGAAGTATTGCGCACTTTCCACATCGTAAAATATTAAACTTTGACCATAGCAAGCTTAGGTGTGCAAGCTTGTGACCTTTCGGCAAAATTCTCAGTTTTTACCTTTAAATAGGTCATTCACGTGTATTGTGCAGATCTGCAATACAAAAAAAATTGGGAGAAGCAAGGGGGTAAGGATGGCACGGTGGCTCAGTGGTTAGCACTGTCGCCTCACAGCAAGAAGGTCACTGGTTCGAGTCCCGGCTGGGTCAGTTGGCGTTTCTGTGTGGAGTTTGCATGTTCTCCCCGTGTTGGTGTGGGTTTCCTCCGGGTGCTCTGGTTTCCCCCACAGTCCAAACACATGCGCTATAGGTGAATTGGATGAACTAAATTGGCCGTAGTGTATGAATGTGTGAATGTGAGAGTGTATGGATGTTTTCCCAATAGTTGGCGGTTCATCTGCTTTTAACAAAGTTTTAAAAACTGGCCTCTTAAAATGAACTTATTTACTTCCTTTTCAGATCTTGTGGTGATGGAGGAGAGTGAAGTACTGAGTGAAGATGAGGAGAAACATCATGAAAAAACTCAATCCGAGACTGAAGATAGTATGTTCATGAAAGGTTTGACCTGCACTCAGTGTGGAAAGAATTTCTGGCACAAATACCATCTCAAGCTTCACATGAGGATCCACACTGGAGAGAAACCTTACCAGTGTTCACACTGCAACAAGAGATTCAATTTTTCAGGAAACCTGAAAACACATGAGAGGACTCACACTGGAGAGAAACCGTTTCACTGCACTGCTTGTGGGAAGAGTTTCTCAGATTCATCTACTCTACGAAGACACACAAAAAACTATCACAGTAAGTAGATCATCTAAAGCAGGGGTGTCCAAACTCGGTCCTGGAGGGCTGGTGTCCTGCTGAGTTTAGCTCCAACTTGCTTCAACACACCTGCCAGAAAGTTTCTAGTATATCTAGATTGTTTATTTATCATTTGCATCCCATTTGTCTTAAAATGTATCTGTATTTCTTACATTTTTTAGACCTGATGGTGAAAAAAGAGGAAAGTGTTAATTCAAAGGAGAAGCCACATGCGTGCTCTTTGTGTGGAAAGAGTTTTAAACAGCAGTCGCATTTAAGACGACACCAGATGATCCACACCGGAGAGAAACCGCACAAATGTGATCAATGCGGCAAAGTATTTCAGAGGAATTCAGACCTGAAGAACCATCTCAGAGTTCATGCAGACGAGAAGCCTTATACGTGTTCTTGGTGTGGAAAGTTTTTTTCGTATCAGTCACATTTGAGGCAACATCAGATGATTCACACTGGAGAGAAACCGTACACGTGTTCACACTGCGACAAGAGATTCAGCAAGGTAAATAACCTGAAATCACATCAGAGGATTCACACTGGAGAGAAGCCGTACACGTGTGCTCAGTGTGGGAAGAGTTTCAGACACTCATCATCTATTAATCAACACCTGCTGATCCACAGCGGAGAGAACCCACACAATCTGATCATTACAGCAATTCATTTATGAGGGCTTCAGATCTGAAGGTCCATCTAAGGCTGCATTTACACTCCAGATCATGATGGTCAATTCTGATTTTGTGACTGTATCCTGTATCTGTATCTTGACTGATATTTTTCTACATCATCTTTTAAAAGTGACTGGTACCTGACCAAAAGTGACCTGGTCTGCAGGGTGCGAATTACAGGAGGATTTGGGGGGGATTGACCCCCCCCCCAATTAACGCTTGATCCCCCCTGAAGGATGTCAAAACAAGATGGGGTGGTCAGTCGTAATAATAATAATAATTAAAATAAGCAGTAATAATAATATTAATAATTAGAATAAAAGATAGCGGGCAGCGTGGTGGCTCAGTGGTTAGCACTGTTGCCTCACAGCAAGAAGGTCGCTGGTTCGAGCCCCGGCTGGGTCAGTTGGCATTTTAGTGTGGAGTTTGCCTGTTCTCCCCGTGTTGGCGTGGGTTTTCTGCAGGTGCTCTGGTTTCCCCCACAGTCCAAACACATGCGCTATAGGTGAATTTAATAAACTAAATTGGCTGTAGTGTATGAGCGTGTGTGTGAATGAGAGTGTATGGATGTTTCCCAGTGATGGGTTGCAGCTGGAAGGGCATCCGCTGTGTAAAACATATGCAGGATAAGTTGGCAGTTCATTCTGCTGTGGCGACTCCTGATAAATAAAAGGACTAAGCCAAAGAAAAATTAATGAATGAATAATACATATAATACATAATATAAATATACGTTTGACCACCCCTATTACGGTTCATACCATTGTGAATGCATAATCGCGCCAATCAATGCTAGGAAAAATATCACTCAACAATTTGAAACTGACAGATCTAGAGCACCGATAGACATCGTAAGTGTTCACAAGACACTTTTCTCATAAAAAAATGTTTGTATCTACAAATAGCCTAAAAGTTAAGTCAAATTAGACGCATAGTTTCTGTAGTTTGACCTACAGTATTGTCTGAAATAGCTAATCAGAGGATACTGTAGGTCAGAATACACTAAATATCCCTAAAAAAAATATCCCTCACGTTGTGCATGCTCATTTACAAGTAGGATATAATGCTTGCTTATTGATTACAGCTACGTAATTATGTCCAGGAATTTACTGCAGATTTCATTGGTTTGAGTCCAGTATGTTTTATAAATCTCCAGCAACGCTTTCAAACGAAGCAGATTTCATAATTGTGTCGATTAAATCAAAGATAATCATTCTGCTTTTCAGTGAACTACAGCTCTGTGTTTCTGCTACATCTGAAAGCACATGAAAATACCATATTTAACATGTTTTTACCATACCTGTCAACATTGGGATGTAAAAATACCATAATACCATATGGTTCAATTTTGGAGAACGCCACTCGGAGATCATCCTCCACATTCCGTCGTGACCTGTCTTTATCTTTAATGTATGTTTTTCAACATGTACAAATTGTGTACAAACATTTGCTTTTTAATTTTTGCAACTTTAAAAGCTGCTAATACACAGTATTTCACCTCTCGCATTATTTAAAATGACTTTTTGTGTACATTTAGCATTTGTAGATAACAATTACACACAAAAAAAAAATCAGGCATCAAAAACATGTTTCAAAGGTAAGAATTGAAAATCCAAATAACAAAAGAGGAAGAATTTAAAAGACGCTAAATGCAGATTTGGAATAACTTACAATACATATACACTCACCAGCCACTTTATTAGGTACACCTTACTAGTACCGGGTTGGACCCCCTTTTGTCTTCAGAACTGCTTTAATCCTTCGTGGCATAGATTCAACAAGGTACTGGAAATGTTCCTCAGAGATTTTGGTCCACGTTGACATGATAGCATCACGCAGTTGCTGCAGATTTGTCGGCTGCACATCCATGATGCCAATCTCCCGTTCCACCACATCCCAAAGGTGCTCTATTGGATTGAGATCTGGTGACTGTGGAGGCCATTTGAGTACAGTGAACTCATTGTCATGTTCAAGAAACCAGTCTGAGATGATTCGCGCTTTATGACATGGTGCGTTATCCTGCTGGAAGTAGCCATCAGAAGATGGGTACACTGTGGTCATAAAGGGATGGACATGGTCAGCAACAATACTCAGGTAGGCTGTGGCGTTGACACGATGCTCAAATGGTACTAATGAGCCCAAAGTGTGCCAAGAAAATATCCCCCACACCATTACACCACCACCACCAGCCTAAACCGTTGATCAAGGCAGGATGGATCCATGCTTTCATGTTGTTGACGGCAAATTTTGACCCTACCATTCGAATGTTGCAGCAGAAAATGAGACTCATCAGACCAGGCAACGTTTTTCCAATTTTCTATTCTCCAATTTTGGTGAGCCTGTGCGTGTTGTGGGTTCAGAGATGCTCTTCTGCAGACCTCGGTTGTAACGAGTGGTTATTTGAGTTACTGTTGCCTTTCTATCAGCTGGAACCAGTCTGGCCATTCTCCTCTGGCATCAACAAGGCATTTGCACACACACAACTGCCGCTCACTGGATATCTTCTCTTTTTCGGACCATTCTCTGTAAACCCTCGAGATGGTTGTGCGTGAAAATCACAGTAGATCAGCAGTTTCTGAAATACTCAGACCAGCCCGTCTGGCTCCAACAACCATTCCATGTTCAAAGTCACTTAAATCCCCTTTCTTCCCCATTCTGATGTTTGGTTTGAACTGCAGCAGATCGTCTTGACTATATCTACATGCCTAAATGCATTGGGTTGCTGCCAAGTGATTAGAAATTTGGGTTAATGAGCAGTTGTACCTAATAAAGTGGCCGGTGAGTGTAGCTTTTACATTTAACACTTAAAATGACTTCATTAAAATAATAAGTTTGTTAACAATGCGTAGATTTTAAAAGTCTACATTTGTGAATAAAAATTTTTTTGTTTCAAAATGATAAAATTGACAAAATTGTTATATTTTATCGTAATTTTCAGTAACAAATCATTTATTTTGCATTCAGCCATTGAAAACTGACAACAAATAAAGGACATTCCGTTTCATCTTTATATCTGTACATTTAGAGAGCAACAAATTAGTTGGGTATGTTTGTAAAATATTTAAATGAATTTCTATTACAGCCATGCTTTCCTCCAGTTAACTCTATTAATATGGAATTCCAATAAAATTTCCTTCTTGGAATAACTTTATTTTTTACCAAAGGCATTATTAGTGCCTTTTTTATATAAGGAACATTCTACCAGAAACGTACATCATCTGTCCCTGAAATAAAAACATAAATACAGTGAATGAGAAGTATTTCATCTCAAAGATTTCTAAAATGGACTGATGGTTGATTTCTGTGAGTTGTTCTGTAAAGGAGTATGTCGTTCATTTGGTTCTCAGATTTTTGTTCTTTATTAAAAACACTTTACACTGTACAAACTCTGTCATTGTCCTTGTCCTCAGCCCAATTGAACCTACAGCTTTAATACATTTGTTATGCTAAAAACTGTTATTTAGAAAAACAAAATACTTCAGAAATATCAAGTTTAGGTTGTTATCATTCACATCAATTGATTAAAAACATGAAATTATAAATAAATTCTACATATAAATACTACAAATATATAATATAAATACATTTACAATTGTCCCCGTGTTTCTGTCAGTCCTGTCACATTTGCATTATATTTGACATAAAATGCGTGCAATACACCTTTAAGGCTGACTTCATTTGATGGAGAAGCTGACAGTGATCAAGGATGTGTTCTATCATTGAATTGTATGATTTTAATGCTTGTTTTTGTATGATTTTTTTGAGGAAGACAAGCTTAAGTCAGGCCCTGTCACATTTTTATAAGTGAAAATGTACGTTTCTGGTAGAATATCCCGTAAATTTATCATTTATTATAATATTACATTCCTTATTTTCTTATTTTTCTGTTTTGTAGGTCAAGTGGCTGCGGATGAAATGAACAAATCCAGCCGAAATTATATAACAATATAACAAGAGTCATTATAAGAAATGATCAAAGATGAATCAAATAAATCACTTGAATATATTAATCCACGCTCCAAACATTTATCAAAAATAAATAAATAACGTCTTTCCTTTAACGAATAATTCGTTAATGCTGTGAGTTTTTAACCGTCCTCCGTTACTCCCCCTTCGCCGTGATGACGTCAGCGCTGACGCTTTCATCCAGCGTCGAGTCTTCAGAGCTGAGGTGAGTCGTTGACGCTTTTTCTCGTGTTTACACAACAATAAAACACACTTTACAGTTTATTAAAGCGACAATCTGCGACTAGTTTCTGCATTGAGTTCACCTCTGTCTGTGTGTCTGCTGACCAAAACAATACAGCAGGCAGCGAGTAGCTCTGAGGGGACAATTAATTGGTATTTTGCCGTCTACCGTTAAATTAAGTGTACATGTTTAACTTTTGGAGTAATCTGTGAATGTAATAGGAATTTACTTAGTATATGAATGAAGTTGGACACTGAAAACCTTAAATTATTGCTCTTTACATACCTCAGATGTGTTGTTAACCTAATTTCTGTAAAGGCATGAATACTATTGAGGTAAAGTTGGTTTTATATTCACACATTTGTTCAGTGACAACCCGGTCCCTGTATTGTTTACCCCGCTATTTTGAATATTCGGTCAGATATCACTCGCAAGTATGACTAAAAAACAACATTAGCACTATTAAATGGAGTCAACAATGTCGTACTTTGATAGTCTTTGGCTGCTAATATGATTTCCCTATTTAGATTTGACAAAGAATTCTTTTCGGGACATATAATATTAAGGAGAAAGTCTGAATGTGCGAATATAAAACCAACTTTACCCCAATATGAATACTCACTAGGTTTTTAGACTTTAAATAGACATCTGTTCAAAACAATTGGTAAACTAAAGTAATTAGGGTGTCCTGAAAACAGTCAGTATAAAATATTGAGGTAAAGTTCGCACATTCGTTCAGTGACTACTTGTGACACGGTCCCTATAATGTTTACCATGGTACTTTGAATATTCAGTCTGAAGTAGCATGTAAGAATGACTTCAAAACAACATTAGCACTATTCAGTTGACTGTGAACAGTGTTGTTCTTCGATAGTCATTGTCTGATAATATGATTTCCCTATTTAGAGTTTTCAAAGAATTCTGTTTAAAAACTATATTAGTAAGGAGAATGTCTGAATGTGTGAATATAAAACCAACTTTACCCCAATGTATAAAATGAGCTGAGCTGCTGATCCTGAATGGCTGTTTAATGTGTTTTTAGTCTGAGGCTCATCAATATGATCAGAGCTGCTGAAATCCTCTTTACTTCATGTCAATAGTTCCTCTTCATTCATTATACTTCGTATGTCTTCAGATTTACAAATTGCCACATACATTAACTATCATAATTATTTCATCAATAAATCAGATTTCTCTTGTTTCTTCTTCTGAAGCTCTGCCGCCATCAGTGAAAGACAAAGACAGAGTTTATTGAAGGACAGTGAGAAGATGAGTGATCCAGAACCCTGCAGAATTAAACAGGAAGACACTGAAGAACAAATAGGTTTGTGTTTATTCATTACTCTTCAATAATGAGGCTGAAGAACAGTGAAGCCAAATGTGCCCAGATGTAGGCTTTTAAAATAATTGGAACATTTCTATTTACATGCGCACACATCTCGTCTTCCTTGCCTGAGTATGCTACTCAGACATGCGAGGAACAAGTTTACTACATAGAAATGCCCTGTCGGTGCATTATTTGAGCAGACTTTGTTTTTCCAGTGAGCATAGGCAGTCCATGCATAGGTTAGTATACATGTTGAGCTGTTTCAAACTTTTATGGTGCTCTGCTGCACAATTGTGGGCAGTGTGGTGCAGCATAGCTCATTTTGGCTCATATTTTCTCTTTCTGTATTTTAGGCTGATAATTTTCTGCAGCTGAAAAATCGGTGCATTCCTACAATTAACTAATCTTAATTACTCAGAAGTTCACTCTGTTTGATATTTAAAATGAAAGTGAAAGTGTCATTTGTATTATTATAGCCGTGCTCTCATATGAAACACAATGAATTCTTCATTAAAGCCACAGAAATAAAAATGTTTTGCTGAAAGATCCACAAATTCATCAACGCCCTGAGCCAGTGAACAGCACCATCAGCGTGCGCAGGCTAATAAATGTGTGAGAAATTTAGCAGATATGATGCAGCTGTGGGGTGTGTCGTTGTGCTTTGTTTCCCATGTGCAAACTCATCGACTCTCGTCTACGGCGGTATAAATTACTCAACTGTGAATAATGTGCAGCAGGGTTTGATTTATATTAAGGGTGGGAGATAAAAATTCCATTCACCTCACTATTGTGATACTTTTCATGATGATTTAAAAATGGATTGGTGTATTTCGAAATCGATTTAGATTTATTTGAGTTTTTCCTTAGACGTGGAAGGTAGACGTTACCACTTTTATTCTACCAGAGGTCAACATGAATTTGTTCACGGTATTAACTTTAGATGACGCTGTATCCATTTTAAACTAGCGTGAGAAAGCGAAACCATGGCGGAGGGAAAGGATTAAACTTCTTCGCATCGTATTTATGTATATTTTTTCTTGATAGTGCAATTTGTTAATCGCAATGATTCAAATTGTTATTATGATTTGATTTCGATTAATCCCACAGCCCTAGTTTGCACACATCAATTTTTTGTCAGAAATGCTCCCACTGTAGAGCACCAACTGCTGTTAACAAATGATACAAACTGTTAAAAACTAGCCTCTTAAAATGAACTTATTTGTTTAATTTTCAGATGTGATGGTAAAGGAGGAGAGTGAAGAACTGAGTGAAGATGAGGAGAAACATCCAGTCACAAGTGAAGAAAAAACTCAATCAAAGACTGAAGATAGTTATTTAATGAAAAGAAAAGCCATAAAAAGTTTCACCTGCACTCAGTGTGGAAGGAGTTTCTTGCGTAACAATGCTCTCAAGCTTCACATGAGGATCCACACTGGAGAGAAACCTTACAAGTGTTCACACTGCGACAAGATATTCAGACATTCTGGAAACCTGAAAACACACATGAGGATTCACACTGGAGAGAAACCGTATCACTGCACTGCTTGTGGGAAGAGTTTCACACAATCATCTTCTCTACGAAAACACAGAAAAAACAATCACAGTAAGTAGATCGTCTAAAGTTCCAGCCCTTCCAAACCGGCTAACCAGTTCAGCGATAAATTAATCAAATAAAACATAACTAGCTAGACTATTCATTTACAGAAATCTGTATTAATAAACTGTATTAATACATTTAAAAGTCCACAATATCCAAAATATGAAGAAAAAACGCCAGTAGGTGGCGACAAGTCTTAATAAGTGTGTCACTGAGCCTCAGAGATCAGCTCCTGAGGGTTTTGCATTTTTTTAGCTGACAACATACAGCAAAAACACAGTAAAAATTATGAATTTGGTTGGTTTCTAGTTGATTAACAGGTTTATTGACATTAAAGGTGCAGTAGGTGATTGTCTTCAGAAACATTTTTTGTTGTGCTGGTTGAAAGTCGCTTTTACTTTTTAAAGTCCTGAATCAATATTGGAGTTAGTTTTGCACGCTGGAGGAAGGACGACACCATGGCTTAAGTATTTCTTTTAGACAGGTAATGTCCTGTTTTAAAACTATTTTAGTCACGCAGAGCTGATGTAGATTGAGTTGTTATGAATGGGTTATATGCGCATAAGTGTTGTTCGGCCACTGAAATGTTCTGGCGAAAGATTGATGTGACTACTTTCAGTTTCATAAGGGGCCTTTTACAGCATCGATAATGTAAATGTTTATTTGGTTTAACAACAAAACATCAGTAAACAGCGCTACTCCGCCTAGCCTGCTTTACTGAGCTGAAGTTGCTTTTATATTCACATTGGTTCATTTTTTAACAATGACAGCCGGTGACGCGCTCCCTATATTGTTTACCATGCTACTCTGAATTTTCGGTCTGAAATAGCATGTAAGTATGGCTTAGTAATACGTGTAATTGCTGCACGCCGCCGGCCAAACACTAAGCATACAGTAGTCGCTTTAGGACAAAGTGCGTGAGAGAGTGAGACTGATGAGAGAGTGATGACAAGTTTTGCTTGCTAACTACATAACTGAAACGTGCTAGATATAATACAGTTTTTCATTCAGAATTGTAGTATTATAAAGTACTATAAAGTTTTCTAACTGGCGAATGACATGATCTAGTGGGTCTCTGTCATCTTTAATGTGCGCGTTCGTGATTTCAGGAGGCGTCACTTTGGAAGGCAGGGGAGGGATTGTATTTGAAAGATATTATGCTAACGGTTAGCATTTAGACCGATCACCTACTGCACCTTTAAATGGCTTTTCTAAGGTAAAAGTAGTGACTTCATTTACAAGCTGAACACTAAGAATTATTTCTTAAGACATTTAAATATGTAATACGGCTGCTTTCATCATACCCTAAAGATTTGTAATTAGCAGATTGATTGGTTTTATTTTATTTTTTTCTGTAACAAAACTGACAGAATTTAAAAGCAGAATTGCTCGCACAATATTAGAATTTAAATGCCCTTTACAGATGCATTAACTGAGAATTGATATCTTGGACCATATTTAAATAAATACTAAAATAACTTTACATTTAAAAGTCTTTTTAAAACTGTCAAGTGTTGAGCAGGCACAAAATAAGGCACAAAGTAAAAAACTAGCCTGTTAAAATTTAACTTATTTACTTAATTTTCAGATGTGATGAAGGAGAGTGAAGAACTGAGCAAAGAGGAGGAGAAACATCATGTCAAAAGTGACGAAAAAACTCAACCAGAGACTGAACACAATCTTTTAATGAAAAAAACAGCTGTAAAAGGTTTAACCTGCACTCAGTGTGGAAAAACTTTCAAACACAAATACAATCTCAATATTCACATGAGGATCCACACTGGAGAGAAACCTTACAAGTGTTCACACTGCGACAAGAGATTCTATCATTCAGGACACATGAAAACACATGAGAGGATTCACACTGGAGAGAAACCGTATCACTGCACTGACTGTGGGAAGAGTTTCTCAGATCCATCTTCTCTACGAACACACACAATTAACTATCACAGTAAGTAGATCATCTAAAGATCCAGCCCTTCCAGGTTGTATTATTTATAATAGTGGAGTTGATAACACGTTTCAAGGGTGTTATCAACTGTACATTTAATATTGTCCTTTGCAAACTCAAGTTCATTATTTCAAGTCATGTTGTGAGTCATGTTTTTATGGGATATGAACGGCTCCTTAAACGACAATAAAGGACACAACAGCAGATCCTGTTCTTTTTCTTGGGATGTGCCTGTTTGTCACAAGAAGAAAACAAGCTTTGTTTGAGTTCTGGTCGACTTTGGTTCATTGCTGTGCACCGTCATTGTATTATTATGATCTCTTGTTTATGTGATTGCTGTTTTATTTCCTTAACTGTAAGGCTAAGCTCTAAAGTTAAGCCGCCTTTCCACTGCACATGACAAGCGACAGACCGGACGTCATTAATTTCCAATGGAGAGTAGTCCGGGAGCTGCGTGGAGTTCCGATCATCTCCGTATGCGGAAAATTCAGATCCGATATGAGCTGCAGATCCGTTAAAATATTTGAACTCCTGCAACTAGACCGTATGCGACCGGTCGACCAGATGTGATGTATTCAGTGTTGTCTAAGCAGATCCGTGCACACTAGATGAGAAATTGTAGTTTTTTCGTTATTTTTTGAATCAGAAAAAATTTATTTTAAATTATATTAAAAAAACATTTCTATTCATAAATGAGTAATAAAAAATATTATTTATAATGTTGTCTCCACATTCCCTCCAAAAAGCGGTCTATGAGTTTCTAGTATTCATTCATTCATTCAACCATGGTGAACGGACGGAGAATAAAGGCTCTTGCTTTTGCACTCCTTTATTTCTGACACCTCGAGAATCCAGCTTCTCTCCCATGGTGCACCACAAAACTGAAAAATCTGTGCGACTGCCACAAGGGGGCGTATTCCGACAGTCGTGTCCCAATGTCGTGTGCAGTGGAAAGGCGGCTTTACTCTAAAACTGATTAATAGGAATGCAACTGAAAATACCCCTGACTCTCTTACATAGGCTACTATTATAGTAATTTCTAATTATCATGCAAATTGGATTTAAGGTTCATAAACATTACATTTTTGTTTAGCAAATAAAGTAATTGGTGGTATTGGGTCTCAGTGCTCTTTGGATTAGGGAAATCAATTTCAGACAACTGTGATAATTGATTTGCCAGGTGAGCCCTATAAAAGAAAAACTACTTAAGAAGCACATTCCTCATTAGCCACAAGTTTCAAGCTATATGGGAGAGAGGGAAAGAGAAAGGATCTCTCTGCAGCCGAAAAATGTCAAATTGTGCAATGCCTTGGACATTTCACAAAAACATAAGAGTGATCATCAAACCGTGAAGAGATTTGTGGCTAATTTAGAGCACAGATGGGTGTAAATTTTGTGGTATAATGGTCTCAAACTCAATTCCTGGAGGGCCGCAGCTCTGCCTAGTTTAACTCCAACCACCTCCAACTCACACCTGCCTAATGGTCTCTAGTAGTTTTGAACACCTTGATTAGTTGGATCAGCTGTTTTTGATTAGAGTTGGAGCAAAACTGTGCAGAGCTGCGGCCCTCCAGGAATTGAGTTTAAGTCCTATGGTTTAGAATAAAAATTAAATAATTGACCATCAACCATTGAAAGTGTCAAATTTGCATCTGTATTTCACATTTTTCTCTTAAAATGTAAATTTTTTTCTTTACTTAATTTTCAGACTTGACGATCAAGGAGCCACTTTCATGCTCTTTGTGTGGAAAGAGTTTTAAAAAGCGGTCACATTTAAGGCAACATCGGATGATCCACACTGGAGAGAAACCACACACGTGTACTCTGTGTGGGAAGAGTTTCAGACAACCATCAAACCTTGTTCAACACATGACGCTGCACACTGGAAAGAAACCGCACAAATGTGATCATTGTGGCAAGACATTTTTGAGGCCTTCACAGCTGAAGACCCATCTTAGAATTCATACAAAGGAGAAGCCTTATTCGTGTTCTGAGTGTGGAAAGAGTTTTACATATAAACAAAGTTTATGTCTACATCAGCAGATCCACAGTGGTGTGAGAGAGTTTGTGTGCTTTGAGTGTGAGAAGACTTTCATTAAAGCTGGAGACTTGAAACGACATGAGAGGATTCACACTGGAGAGAAACCTTACAAGTGTTCACACTGCGATAAGAGATTTGGTTTGCCTGAATGCCTGAAAAGACACGAGAGGATTCACACTGGAGAGAAACCATTCACATGTACTCAGTGTGGGAGGAGTTTCATACAGTTATCACACCTTCATCAGCACAGGCTGATCCACACGGGAGAGAAACCACACAAATGTGATCAATGCAGTAAAACATTTTCGAGGGCTTCAGAGCTAAAGAGCCATCTTAGAGTTCATACAAAGGAGAAGTTACATTTGCTTTCATAGTTAGGAAAAAGTTTTACACATCAAATTAAAATTGAAATGAATGTTCCTGAAAACTCCTCTCTGTATTCACAAACATCAGATTTGATAGTTAAATGTGTGTATGTTAATCCATTCCTTCATTGTCTGCCACTTATCCAAGGCTGGATCACGGGGGCAGCAGTCTCAGGAGGGAACCCCAGAATTCATTCGCCACAGACACTTCCTCCAGCTACTCTGGGAAATCCCAAAGCGTTTCCAGGCAAGTAGAGATACATAGTCCCTCCCTGGGTCTTCCCCAGGTAGGTGTCCAGGAGAAAAATATGCCTGAGCCGAGTTTCTCTGGGTGACCAAGCTCCTCACCCTATCTCTAAGGGTGCGCCTTGTCACTCTGGAAGGGAAGCTCATTTCAGCCGCTTGTATGGAAGATGTTGTACTTTCAGTTGTGACCAAAAGGTGAGAGTAGGAATGTAAATTGACTGGTAATTAGAGAGCTTTGCATCTCAGCTCAGGTGCTTCTTTACCACAACAGTTTGGTTTATTGTTCGCATTGTTGCTGCCACTGCACCAGTCAGCCTGTTAATCTCACCCTTCCCCCACTCATGAACAAACCCCAAAATACTTGAACTCCCCCACCATAGACTCTCTTCCAACCTGGAAATGGCAAGCCACCAGTTTGCAGTTGAGCACCATGACCACCTTGAGTTACAGGTGCTGATTCTCATCCCTGCCATGTCACACTCTGCAGCAAACCATACCATTGCATGTTGAATGACCAGGTCCAATGAAGACAACATCATCTGCAAATAGCAGAGATGAAATCCAGACCAGAAACTTATTTATTACTGGCAATGCAACCGAAACCCCTGCTCTTTTCATACAGAGACCAGACAGCCCTTAACAGAGCGTCTCTGACCCAATACTCCCAGATCACACCCCACAGAATGCCACGATGGACACTGTTGAATGCCTTCTCCAAGTTCACAAAACATGTGTGGACTGGTTGAGCATACTCCCACGAACCCTTGCAGTTCTTACTAAATCTGCATTTTCTCCTGAATCCAAGGTTCAAATATTGGCCAGATTCTCCACTCCAGCAGTGTGATCTCACTAAAATTTGAACAGAGACAGCCTTACAACATCCAGAGACCTGAGGTTCACAGGGTGTATCTCATCCACCCCTGCTGCTTTGCCACTGCTCTACTCCTGCATCTCCAGTCTCTGCTTCCTCAAAGAAAAGCGTACCAGTGAAAGTGTCAGTAGAGATCCTCAAAGTATTCCATCTACCATCCGACGATATCCCCGGTTGAGGTCAGCAGCTCACCACTTCCACTATAAACTACAGCAGTCAACATTTGAAGTGGATCATCACCTTTCATCCAAGTTGTCCTAAAACAATTGAACAGCACCCTTTCTTGTCCTAGGACAGTTTTGAAAAACATTTTTGGTTCACTTTAAATGTTGGCTGTATGTTGTTGTAGAACTGCTTACCTTTCCTGGGGTGCCAGACAGTTTGCAGAATCCCTTTGAGGCAGAACTAGTTGGATTGAGAAATTGTTGAATCTTCTTCCATGGTCTCCCCAAACTCTTCCCAGGCCCAAGTTTTTGCCTCCGTAACCACCCGGGCTGCAGTACACTTGACCTGGCTGTAACCATCAGCTGCATCGGGAGTCACACAAGCCAACAAGTCCTGGAATAACTTTTTCTTCAGCTTGACAGCATGCCTTACTTTCAGTGCCCACCCCCAGGAGGGGCTTTAGCCGACCAGAAATTTGCTCAGCCTCCAAATAATTCCTAATGATTGCCTCACACTTGCCTTCATTGATGATTAAACATTATAAACATACCAAATGTGCATAATAAACAATTTGAACCCAGTATGCAAGTTATTTTGCAGGACGCAGTTAGAGTAAGTAAAGTCATTATCATTGAGGACTTATACCTGTGTTGGGGCAAATGCTGGCAGATAAAAACTGCTCCCTTGAGTTGGTGATCACTGTCTTGTCCTCCATCTATTTTGTTGTCTTTTTTTTTTTTATCTTACTTTAATATTTTTTGTAAGTTATCCAACATGTCTCTGTTATGACTTGCAAGCCAGCCGTGACAGATTTCAGGGAAGGGACTGGTTAACCATGCTTATACAGTGGAAATTAGTGTTTGTTATTATCAACAGCTGTCACGATGGAGCACTTTTTAACATCAAGTAAAACTCAGAATTTCAGACACTGCAGAATAGCTCACTTAATAACACAACAGTTTTAATATTAAGTGCAGTTTGGAGAGAACTGCCACCACACAGGAGAAACAGTCAGCTTCATTCACGTGTGAAATTTACTTCACAATAGACGCGGATTTGCGTTATGGGCATGACTCGAGTTTTCTTTTTACATGGATTTTATTGAGAGAGTAGCTGTGCTTTATGTGTTTTAGGAAGGCTGAAAAAAGGATAAGATTCATTTGGCACCGTGTCTGAGTCCACTAGATCCTTTCAGAGGTGCACCCAGCTCTGTGAGTTTATCAACTCCTCCAGAAACTGTACCTGGATGTGATGGAGGCTTTCAACTGTACTTCAGACTGAACCAAGCCCAGTTTGATGAGCTGTTGTCCGGTGTCGGCAGCAGGATTTCCCCTCGGGACGCCAACAACAGGCGCTAAGTCATAATCACACCGCTACAAGAGCAAGCTCCTGATTGGTTAACGCACCTCAATTGCACGAATAGCACCGCAGGATATCTATTCGTGTCTTTGCATTGACTTAACATGTAAATCACTTGCGCTTCATCCGCATCTGGTGTGAACACACCATAAGTCAGCCTTACGACAAAGAAACATCATCTAAAGTTTTGGCCACAGTTTCATTGCGGGATTCAGATCAGCTTATAGATGGAGTTCCTCACCAAACAACATTCTCAATATTTTATTTTTGTAGGCATTTATCATTTTACTTCATACTGTAATTTATATAATTATGCAAAATATCAAAATACAAAGCTTTTTTGTATAATGGTGAATTACCTTATGCATTTTCATCACTTGTAATGTTATCTGTTCATCTTTCATTAAGATGTGTTTCAGCATAGACAACTTGTGCCTATTCAGGAAAGAGAAACTTTGCCGTTTTAAGAAAAAGCTAAGATTTGTTTAACTTGTTCTTTGTTATTTCTAAAACTGGATACCGCTACGTGATTTAATACTTTTTTTATTCATTATTTTGATCAAGTATTATAAATCTTTTAATACTTTGTTAAAATCATTTGTTTAATGATGGTAGTCAGTAGTTACTTGAGGAAATGATCGTTTTATACCAGTGATGTCTGTAAGTCATAAAGGATTTTGTTTACTTTTTCATTTTTGCAACGTTTACAGTGCTTAATAAGCATTATGTCACCTCATACATGATTGTGTAAAATGACTTTTGGCGCGATTTTGACGATTTTCAGTTGCGCCCGCCTCGCCGTGATGACGTCAGCACTGACGCGTTCATTCAGCGTCGAGTCTTCAGAGCTGAGGTGAGTCGTTGACGCTTTTTCTCGTGTTTACACAACAATAAAACACACTTTACAGTTTATTAAAGCGACAATCTGCGACTAGTTTCTGTAGGAGTTTTTCCACGTTTGTGTTTGTTATATCGCAAAGTGTTATATGAGAAGGGAAAGAATGGGAATCTGCCATTTTGTGTTGAATTTGTGTTGCTCGTTAGTATTAGCAATCTAATTTCTGTGTTGAGATGAAATCTAGGATTCAAAACTATAGATTTCTGTGCAAAAAAAACGTTAGCTATAAAGTTAGCTTGTCTCCTGCTGATCCTGAATGGATGTTTAATGAGTGTTTATAGTCTGAGACTCATCAATATTATCAGAGCTGCTAAAATCCTCTTTATGTCATGTCAATAGTTTTTGTTTTCATCTCATTCGTTATACTAATGTCTGCAGGTCTTGGTTTTAAATCCATCAGTGGACCGTTCTTCACACAAAACTCCTTCATTATCCAAATCAGCAGTAGCTCTTAAACAAGGAATGAATGAATGATCTAGGCTTAATTGATGCATGACGATTATTCATTTTATTCTAGTGTCCACAATACTTATTCTAGAATTGACATGTTTCTGACACCACAAATTAATTTGTAAAAGGTTCAATCTTGTTCTTATTTAGCTGCAACTCTTTCTGACCATAACCCTATACAGATGGAACTAGAAATAGGCCCATCTGAATTTGCTTCTAAAAGATGGAGATTCAGGGGATCTGAAAGATGGAGATTCAATATTTTAAAAGACCCAGAATTTATCACTTTTATGAATAACCATATTGATCTATTCTTAGAAACTAATCTGAATTCCTCTTCCCGCTTTAACATCTGGGAAGCTCTTAACGCCTTATGCGCCGGAGCATACGCATGCGCTTGATGCAGAAGTGTAAATCAGCCTTAAAGGGGTGGTCCACAGTGTTTTTTTTAAAGGTTTGATTGTGTTTATGGGGTGTTAAACAATGTGTGTTCGTGATTCATTTGTAAAAAAAATCACGTTATTTGTTCACATATCTTGCCTTCATATTATACAGCTACTGAGCTAACATGGAAACGACCATCATATTTCTTGGTTCCTCCTATAAGGCCCGCCCTCAAAGGGCTCTGATTAGTCAGCTAACCTAATGTGTTGTGATTGGCGGATCGGCTTCACGTCACCAGGAAACGTCATGCCTCCTTTGCATGCTGTCTGTCAGACTGTAAATAATGTCAGTGAAGCCGTATCAGTTTGAGCCTAAGTCAGACACAGAAAATGAAGAGGACACAGCTGAACCCATGCAAACGCGACTCTTGCAAGATGTTTCTAAATGGTATGTTTTTTTTAGTTTGTTTGTTGGTAAGAGGAGGAATGTGGTCAAGCCATCAGCATTTCATTTCAGCATCTCATAGTAGTGTATATAGGAAATGATACATTATAAGATGGCTGTAAAGTCTCCGTTTCTAATAGATAGCAGGTAAAACGGTCTACTTTGGTTTTTCGTTCACTTTCTGAGGTTTAACCACGCCATAAAAATGCAATCGTAATGACATTGTACTGTAGTAAGCCTAGGACAAATTAAAACGCACTTCAGGTATTTATAAAGAGTGTGTTTATGCTGAATAAATAAATGAAAATGTAATGAAAGCACGGACAAACCTATTGTGAAAACAACACACTTTTGTAAATAAATAAATAATGAAACATACGTTGCAGAAAAAGGAATAAATGATATGATGTGGTATTTTCTTTATTCTCGTTTGTTCACGAAATTACCGTAATAATACGCGTGCTCAACAATGCATTGCTGCCGTCTTGACTGTTTTCCTGAAGTGCTGCTGGCTTGACCGCAGTGTTGTACATCCTTTTTTCTTGTTTTACATCTAGTAAACAAGTAGGGGAGGGGGCGGTGGCGGCGCCTCAGGGAGACTTGGGATGTCTGTACATAATATACTCCATTATTTTAAATGTAAAACTCACGGAATGCTGACGCATACCGATACATTGCGGTCGCTGGTGAAGATTGTGGATGTTTACAGGTGTAAAACGGATACATATGTTTGTAGTTAAATCATACCCGCCAAACTCTCGTTTTTACAAAGAGTCTCTCGTATTTCACACCCATCTCCTGCCACCATCCCGTCTTGTTATTTCTCCCGGAAAACTTCCGTAATTTCATCCCCACGCCAGGTCATCAATTTTGGTATAGTATCTGATCGCCACTGGCTGAAAATATGGTACAGTTATTAACATCACATACACCCGCAGCTCATCCAAAGGCCAAATAGTGAAACAGAACAAGATCCATGGAAATAGCAGCGTTTGGATGGCATTTTCCTTTCTCTACTAAGGCATCTGTTGCCACGCCCCTTTGCTGCGCGAGGTGTATGCGCAGTGAATGCGCATAACCTGGAACGTTTGTGATCTCATTAGCCCGGATGTATTTTTTGGTAGTCCCCAAATTCCTTCGCTGTAGGCTTTGCTAAGCTAACTCTGTAAAAGCCAATGTCTCCCTTTGCATTAAACTTTGAGCATCTTACATTCAGAGATGTTGTTTATGTCCACACAGCAACATTACACATCAACTGAAGTTTAAAATATGATATCGTAGTGGACCACCCCTTTAAGGAGAAGGCTATGGTAGTGTGGCTTTTGGGCTGCACTCGCCAGCTGTCCTCAGTTACACACTATACTACAATATGCAGTGGCCTTCTCTAAAATTAGTTGTAAATAATACACTAATACACTTTCATGTGGTTCAAAAGCTTTTTACTATGAATTACCATTGCATTTTAGTTGAATTACTGGTGCGTGGGACCGGTGCAGTGCTTTGAAACAGTAGAAATGTATGTAATCGATGCGTAATCTCTCACTATATACTTTACTAACCCACGAGGGTGTTTAAACCTTTGAATCAAAATTCGAAGCAGTCACGTGGGTATAGGCGAAAATGAAGCTTCGGACGTCACTGATCACGTGATGATGGCAAAACGAATCAAGCTCCGGTACACTGCTTCACTGCGAGATGTATCGTTTTTTGATACATGCTGATACAACGTCACATCACTATCATATCATATGTGGCACACAAAAATAAGATAAGGAGAGAAGCTTTATCTCAATTAGAAAAATATATAAGAATATTAGAGCAGGATCATTCGTTGACCAAAAAACCCCCCGAATCTCTTAGTTCATTCATTCACTCATTTTCTTTTCGGCTTAGACCCTTTGTTAATCTGGGGTCACCACAGCGGAATGAACCGCCAACTTATCCAGCATATGTTTTACGCAGCAGATGCCCTTCCAGCTGCAACCCATCACTGGGAAACATCCATACACACTCATTCACACACATACACTACGGACAATTTAGCTTACACAATTCACCTATAGCACATGTGTTTGGACTGTGGGGGAAACCGGAGCACCCAGAGGAAACCCACGCCAACACGGGGAGAACATGCAAACTCCACATAGAAATGCAAACTGACCGAGCCGAGGCTTGAACCAGCGACCTTCTTGCTGTGAGGCGATCGTGCTACCCACTGCGCCACCGTGATGCCTCTCTTAAAGTTCTAAGTACAAAACGAGTACTATATAAAAGCCTATGCACTAGTAAAGCAGAAGCAGCTTTGGCAAGAATAAATTATTACTATTGTGAATTTGGCAATGAAACAAGTAAATTACTTGCCTGGCAGATTAAAAAAGAGGACAGTGAAAAATATATTCACTCTATTAAAGCAGATAATTGTAAATGTTTAGAAAGTCCAAAAGAAATTAATTTGGAATTGAAAAAATATTATGAAGCACTGTATTAAAGTGATTTTGAAAATGAACATATTTACACTGAAGTGTCTGCAGGTCTACAAATTGTCACATTAACTTTATTATAATTGTCACTAATCATTATAAATTAAGCAGATTTTTCTGTTTCCTCTTTTGCAGCTCGTCCTCCTCTTCAGTTCGGCTGTAAATACTGGAATATTCCCATCAGTCTACAAGTGAAGACGAGCATCAGACCATCAGGAAGAAGTGAAATCTGCAAAGACAGAGTTTATTGAAGGACAGGGAGAAGATGAGTGATCCAGAACCCTGCAGAATTAAACAGGAAGACACTGAAGAACTAATAGGTTTGTGTTTATTCATTACTCTTCAATAATGAGGCTGAACAACAGTGAGTGCTTCACAGACAGAATACAATAGTAAAACGCAAGATGAAATGAATTGTTTGTCCACCACAGAAAAGACGATTAAGCATCTTCCTAACTGCTGTACTGGGCTGTTGAGTTATAACATTAAAACATGTATTTTGCTGAAAAGGAACTGAATGACTCTGAAAAAGATCTGTTTTTGGGGGGAATGAACAAGGAGAAAATGCCTGTTCCAAAATTTAATTAAACAGACTGGAACAGACATGTTTGACTGGATTACTTTTTCTTCAGATTTTAATGTAGCATATAATTAATTACAATATTAATAAGATACGTAAGTTCACCTTTTAAGTTTAAAAATAAAATATGTATTAAAGAAGTAATCTCTCTAAGTAATGCGACTCGACTTAAATCTTATAACTTAATGCAGGACTCAACTTGAGTTGCTTTGATAGTGAACCCCTGACTTGACAAGATTTTCTTGATTTGTCTGAATTGCGACTTTAGATTTGATGGTAAAAGACTTGAGCCTTGCTTGGACTTGACCATGTGTGTCTTGTCCCCATCTCTGCTATAAACTACCCGACTGTGAGTAGGCATGGGTCAAGATTCTGACGGTATGATAACCTTGGATAAAAATATCACGGTATTGTGATTACTGCTCTAAAATATATTCATTTTAAATGTTTGGGTACAATATTTTTCCCCCTTTGAACACAAAATATTTTATTTTGAGAAACATTTTAAGTATTTTGGAGCAGTGAACATGTCAGGCTAAATAATTAAAATGAATCATTGACTTCTGCTGTCTTCATTAGTTTCAAAAACAGATTTCTTTACAATTTAAAACAGCATCTTTACTGCTGGAGTTCCTAAAGATTTTTTGGCTGTTTTAAAACCATGACTTTTTCAAACCGCGGTATACCTTGAAAACGGTTATCGTCCCATGCCTAACTGTGAGTGATGTGTGTGAAACCACAAACTGCAGCAGGGGTTGACTAAGCGCTTAAAATCTAACTTACTTACTTAATTTTCAGATGTAAATCAGGAGAGTGAAGAACTGAGTGAAGATGAGGAGAAACATCATGTTAAAAGTGAAGAAGAAACTCAATCAGAGACTCAACAAAGTATTTTAGTGGAAAGAACAGCTGTTAAAGGTTTCACCTGCACTCAGTGTGGAAAGAGTTTCAAGCGTAAAAACACTCTGAATCATCACATGATGATTCACACTGGAGAGAAACCTTACGAGTGTTCACACTGCGACAAGAGATTCAGATATTCAGGACAATTGAAAATACATGAGAGGATCCACACTGGAGAGAGACCCTACAAGTGTTCATACTGCGACAAGAGATTCAGACATTTAGGACAATTGAAAATACATGAGAGGATCCACACTGGAGAGAAACCTTACAAGTGTTCACACTGCGACAAGAGATTTCGGGATTTAGAAAACCTGAAAATACATGGGAGGATTCACACCGGAGAGAAACCGTATCACTGCACTGATTGTGGGATGAGTTTCAGACATGTATCTTCTCTAAGAACACACACAGAAATCTTTCACAGTAAGTAAAAGATCCAGCTCTTCTACGTTGTGTTATTTAGGATAATTGTGGAGTTGATGACACATATTTAAAGGGGTCGTATGATACGATTTCATGTTTTCCTTTGTCTTTGGAGTGTGACGAGCTGTTTATGTTTATATAAGATCTGTAAAGTCGCAAAGACTAATGTCTCATTTCCACTGAGCAGTACGGGTCACCCTGAACAAGGTTTTTCGGCCGTTCACGTTACATCTTTTGCAAACTCAAGTTCATCCTTTCAAATGTAGAAATACACAAATAAATCGAGGTAGTGGTGCGAGTCCTGTTTTGATTTTGAACAACAAGGACACACAGCAGATCCTGTTTTTCTTCTTGGCTTGTGGCTGCTTGTTATGAGGCGTTCACACCAGACGTGGCTTGTGCAAATAGATCGTATGTAATTATATGCATGAACATTTTAAGTTTACTCGCTTCATTTGTGTGTCAAATTCACTTCATAATAGATGCAGATTCGTATCATGGGAGGGCGTCTGTCTGTCTGCTGACTCTAGTTTCATTGCTAAATGGCTGACATGGATTTATTGAGAGAGTAGCTGCACTTTATGAGCTTTAGGAAGGCTAAAAAACGGCATAGATTCATTCTGCATCATGTCTGGGTCCATCAGATCCTTTAGAGGTGCAACCAGCTCTGTGAGTTCATCAACTCCTCCAGAATCTGTTGTTCACTTGTTACTGTTTTGGGTCTGCTCGAGCTGAGAACAGTGTCTTATTGTCCACACAGTGAGGTTTAATGCGTCTCCCACACGTAATGTCAAGAGACCGACTCGAAAAGTGGGAATAACATCATAAAATAAAATAATTGACCTTTGATTAAAATGGTCATTGACAATTATTCTGTCACTGATTAATCATTTGCATCCCTATTTCACATTTCTCTTTTCTGTACTTAATTTTCAGACCCGATGGTGAAGAAGGAGGAAAGTGTCAATTGTCAATATTCATGCTCTTGGTGTGGAAAGAGTTTTACACAAAAATCAAGTTTATGGAAACATCAGAGGACTCACAGTGGAGAGAAAACATACACATGTGATCAATGCGGCAAATTATTTGTTAGGCATTCAGATTTGAAGGTCCATCTTGGAGTTCATACAAACAAGAAGCCTTATTCATGCTCTGAGTGTGGAAAGAGTTTTGCACATCATTCATTTTTAAAAATACATCAGAAGATCCACACTGGTGTGAGAGAGTTTGCGTGCTTTGTGTGTGGAAGGACTTTTATTAGAGCCAGAGGCTTGAAACGACACCTGGTAATTCACACTGGAGAGAAACCTTACAAGTGTTCACTATGCGACAAGAGATTCGGTTGGCCAGAAAACATGAAAAAACATGAGAGGACTCACACTGGAGAGAAACCGTACAAGTGTTCATACTGCGACAAGAGATTTGGTTGGTCAGAAAACATAAAAAAACATGAGAGGACTCACACTGGAGAGAAACCGTACACTTGTACTCAGTGTGGGAAGAGTTTTATACAATCATCATCCCTTAAGAAACACATGACGATCCACACTGGAGAGAAAACCAGCTGTGTTTTGTCCAAAGATGCAAGTTAGATTCATGTGCAAAACTGGAACGTCGCATAAAACATTTGTGAATAAAGCAGCGTTTCCATCCAATGAGTCAAAGAGAACTAAATCATCACGTCCTGATAAACTGGAGCAAATATCAGACAGAAAATTTAGTTTTAAGCGGTAGAAGAAGCCAATGTGGGCCTTTTTTCTTCTATAATAAATGACTTGCACATCAGAAGACGAAACGCAACGCCGTGGCTGTTGGAGGAGTGAGACACACTCCATCAAAGAGTTCTGGAGGTAATAATAATATAATGATGACAGACTTTTCTTTTCAGGAAAGTCATTTCAGATGTTTTACAATGTGGTTTGTCCATTAACGCATCCCATCACACACATTTTAATCATCACATGATCTGTTCAAACTAAATCACATTACATTTCTTTGATGCGCATGCTGGAATTTATTCTGTATTGTGTTTCCAGCATAGTTTATGTTTAGTTAATTCAGATCAGCTTATAGATGGAGTTCCTCATCAAACAACATTATCTGAAGCTTTTATTATTGTAGGTCTTTCATTAGTCATTTTGCTTCCTGCTGTAATTTATATAATTATGCAAATTATCCAAATGCAAAGCTTATGTTTTTATATGTTGAATTTTCTTCTGCATATTCATCACCTGTAATTGTACATTTTTATTCATCTAAAGGTTTTTCAGCATGTCGCTACAGTTTGTGTCTGTTCAGGAACGAGAAACTTTACAGTTTTAAGATAAAAACTCATATTTATTTAACTTGTTCTTTGTGATTCCTAAAACTGGATACCAACGATGATATATGATCATTATTTCATTATCAGCTTCAAGCAGACATTTTTAAATGTTACTTTTTATTAATCCTCTTTCAATATTTTGTTAAAACCGTTTGTTTACTGGAAGTTAGTCGTTACTTCAGGAAAATACCATTTTATTTTATACTGTTATGTCTGTCAGCAATGAAGGACCACGTTTGCTTTTTAATTTTAAAGTGCCACATAAGCAGTATTTCACCTCATGATTAAGATTTTTGTCTACATTAGCAAATGTTTTGGCTTCTCAATAGTTGATTTGGCGCGTTTGTTTACGATCCTCCGTTGCTCCCGCCTCGCCGTGATGACGTCAGTACTGACGCGTTGATTCAGCGTCGAGTCTTCAGAGCTGAGGTGAGTCGTTGACGCTTTTTCTCGTGTTTACGCAACAATAAAACACACTTTACAGTTTATTAAAGCGACAATCTGCGACTAGTTTCTGCATTGAGTTCACCTCTATCTGTGTGTCTGCTGACCAAAACAATACAGCAGGCAGCGAGTAGCTCTGAGAGGAAAACTAGGAATTTATAATATGAGAAGGGAAAGAATGGGACTTTACCGAAATATGAGTTTGAAGCACAAAATATTTATAAATTTGTGTGTTCCTCGTCGGTGTTAGCAATCTAATTTCTGTCCTGGAATGAAAACCTACTAGTTCTACACCATATAGATTGCTATGCAAAAAAAAAACTGTTGGTAAACTACAGTAATCTCTTTATTTCATGTCAATAGTTCCTGTTTTTACCTCAGTTATACTGATGCCTTCAGATCTACAAATTGGCACATTGTTTTACAATTATTTACTTCATGAATGAGTGTAAATTAAGTTGATCGTTCTCGTTATTATTTAGAAGCTCGTCCTCCTTCAGTTCAGCTGTAAATACTGGAATATTCCCATCAGTCTACAAGTGAAGACGAGCATCAGACCATCAGGAAGAAGTGAAATCTGCAAAGACAGAGTTTATTGAAGGACAGGGAGAAGATGAGTGATCCAGAACCCTGCAGAATTAAACAGGAAGAGACTGAAGAACTAATAGGTTTGTGTTTATTCATTACTCTTCAATAATGAGGCTGAACAGCAGTCAGGTTGTAAAGCTTTAAGCTCTTCACTTTCATATTACCTTTTATTTTATATTGTTAACAATGTTTGTTTTAAAAATGCACTAAATCCTGAATTTTCCTTTGTGTGTGCAATTTTGTCATTAAATACTGTACAAGCAGTCAGATATATGAACTGAACCTTTACTTTTTACCTGCTCAAAGAAAACATCAATGCTCGTTTGAAAGTGTTCGTGTGGACTAACATTACATGTTGTAAGCTGAATAGCAGCACGCTTATGCTGCATGATAGTAGGCTAACATGGAGATGCCGATGCAATCGCTCCATCATTTTGAGAATACAAGACCATAACGCTGTATGGCTGACTCCACTGTAAGAGCTGTATCCCTTCTAGACTTTACAGTATGTGATGGGCTTCACAGACAGGATACTGTATATACAATGCAAGAGGAATCATGCATATTGTTTGTCCACCGCAGTAAAGGCGATTAATCATCCTCCTGACTGCCTTACTTGGCTGTTGAGTTATAACATTTCAGTTTTTATTCAGCTGAAATGAACGATGTCTGAAAAAGATCTGATTGTTTTGGGGATTGAACAAGGAGAAAATCCCTTCATTGTTATAAAATTGAATGAAAAAAAACTGGATTATAAATGTTCTATTATGTTAATATAGCAAAGATGCATGAAACTAATAACAATAATAATAAGATACTTAAGTTCATCTTTTCAGTTTAAGAATAAATATGTATTAAATAAAGTAATCTCTCTAAGTAATGTGACTTGATTTAAACTTATCAGGACATAACTTGACTTGTTTAGAGTAAACCCCTGACTTGATGAGAGTTTGATTTGTCTGAACTGTGACTTTAGATTTGACGGTAAAAGACTTGAGACTTGCTCGGACTTGACCATGTGGGTCTTGTCCCCACCTCTGCTATAAATTACCAGACTGTGAATGATGTGAAACTGCAGCAGGGGTTGACTAGCCTCTTAAAATCTAACTTATTTACTTAATTTTCAGATGTGAAGGAGGAGAGTGAAGAACTGAGTGAAGATGAGGAGAAACATCATGTCAAAAGCGAAGAAGAAACTCAATCAGAGACTGAACATAGTATTTTAATGGAAAGAACAGCTGTTAAAGGTTTCACCTGCACTCAGTGTGGAAAGAGTTTCAGGGACAAACACATTCTCAAGCATCACATGATGATCCACACTGGAGAGAAACCTTACAAGTGTTCACACTGCGACAAGAGATTCAGACATTCAGGACACATGAAAACACACGAGAGGATTCACACTGGAGAGAAACCGTATCACTGCACTGATTGTGGGATGAGTTTCAGACATAAATATTCTCTAAGAATACACACAAAAAACTTTCACAGTAAGTTAAAGGTCCAGCCATTTTACGTTGCATTATTTAGGATAATTGTGGAGTTGATGACATATTTAAAGGGGTCGTATGATGCAATTTCATGTTTTCCTTTGCGTTTGAAATGTGACAAGCTATTTGTGCTTATATAAGATCTTAGGGGTGGGACAAAATATCGATATGTGGATATATCGTAATTTTCGAGCTGCAATGCGTTATCGATACTCAGGTGCCAAGTATCGATATTAGTCTAAATGTACAAAGGCTGATTAGTCTCTAAATGTATAAAGGCTATAAGTCTTAAGGCTGATTTATACTTCTGTGTCGAGTGATTGGCGTGACCCATGGCGTATGCCTTGCGTGTAGTCGTGCATTTATACTTTTGCGTGCTGTTTGTGTTGCTCTGCAAGAACACTTCAGAAGCGCTAGCTGGCAGTAGGTTTTTATGTTCCTCTGTGTCGGGTTTCTTCGTGGGTGTTTTGTTTTTTCTGAATGCTACCCTAATGTAGAAGTAGCTTAAACTCGCTCATTCAGAGACTGGAACCGGCAGACGTGCAACAACTTTAATCATAAGGTAAACACAAAACAAAAGTTTCCATCTGGAGCTCCTTTAGGGACTCCACACTTGTAAACACTCACTCCATCAGGCTCGCGGCTCTCAGCACCACCCCCACACTCATCACCGCTACCAAGCCGACCAATCACAGAGCTTGTGATACACATCGTTGCCACGTGTAGTTAAATTTTTTTGAGAGGTGCACGTCAGCTACGGTGAGGTATGCGACAAATTGAAGGCTGCGCTGGACAATACGCGTGCGCTCGATACAGAAATATAAATCAGCCTTTAAACCTCATTCACACTACAAACAACTTGCGGCGACAAGAGACCATTCATTTTAACAGAGAGTGAGCAACTTCCGGCTACCTCTCTCTACGCGAGCAATAGCGACCGTTTGTGACCAGGTGGGCGTGTCGAGCGACGCAACAAAGTTGAGAATCCTTTAACGTTATGCAAATGAAGAGTGACTTTCTTGAGCGACAGCCAATAGGAGCACCAGTAGAGCTCACGTGATCCTCTCTAAGGTTGTATTCTCTATATTGTAGAACTACACAGAACTGCGTTTCCAGCAGGTCGCCACCAGAGCGACAGGCAGCTACAATGACGCTGCTAGTGTGAATGAGGCATTACACTGACTGCAGCAGTTTACCGCTTTGGCTGAAGTACACCCAGCCGCCTCCAGGTGGCGCATCCAGTAATGGCAGATCAACAATACATCAGAGACTCACTGGCGTCATTTAAACCACTGACAGATGAGCTGTTGCAATGGTGAAAATTCTCAGGCATATGGATACCTTCTTCTGTCCAAGCTGAACCAAGGTACTTGTGTGATTAGACATCCCAGCTCTCCCAGAAGCTTCTGCTAGTTTCTCCCTCACAGACCGACTTTCAGTTCACTCGTGCGTGCCCGCAGTCAGTGCTGCGAGACTTCATACAGGAATATGAGCTCAAACTATTTAATTCCTCATACATTTAATTTAGATAAAGATATCCACAGAACATGGACATATCATTTGAAAGGTCTTGCGTTTATTTAGCATTACAGACCTTGGGACAGTCTTGTAGATGATATTATGAAAACTATGGCTGAAAATATTAGATAAATAAAAAAAATTGTTAAAACTGGATGGTTTTCTTGTGATATATTGATATATTGCAGAATCGCTGATATTGTGATATATCAATATCGGGAGCTAAAAACCTGTGATTCCCACCTCTGTAAGATCTGTAAAGTCTCAAAGACTAATGTCTCGTTTCCACTGAGTGGTTCAGTTCGGTTCGGTACGGGTCACCTGTCAAAAAAATCCAAAAGAGGGAACAACATAATATAATGACATAATTGATTTAAATGGTCATTGACAATTAATCAGTCACTGATTAATCATTTGCATCCCTATTTCACATTTCTCTTTTAAAATGTAACTTTTCTTTCTTAAGTTTCAGACCTGATGGTGAAGCAGGAGGAGAGTAGCAATTATCAGCATTCATGCTATTGGTGTGGAAAGAGTTTTACACATCTGTTAAGTTTAAGGGAACATCAGAAGACTCACACTGGAGAGAGACCGTACACATGTACTCAGTGTGCGAAGAGTTTTGGGAAAGTATCACACCTTAATCAACACATGAGGATCCACACTGGAGTGAAACCATACAAATGTGATCAATGCGGCCAAACATTTTTTAGTCCTTCAGATCTGAAGAAACATCTTATAATTCATACAAACGAGAAGCCTTATTCATGTTCTGAGTGTGGAAAGAGTTTCGCACATCAATCATATTTAAAAAAACATCAGAAGATGCACTCTGATGTGAGAGAGTTTGTGTTTGTGTGCTTTGAGTGTGGGAAAAGTTTTGTTACACCTGGAAGCTTAAAACGACACCAGAGGACTCACACTGGAGAGAAACCGTTCACATGTACTCAGTGCGGGAAGAGTTTCACACAATCATCAACCCTTAAGAAACACATGAAGATCCACACTGGAGAGTAAACTAGCTCTGTTTCCATCCAAAGATGCAAATACAAATAATTCTCAAACTGGAATATCGCATAAAACAGTGGTCCCCAAACTTTTTATTAGCGTTGACCGGGTGCGGACAGGTCAACACTTGACAATTTTACTGCGGACCAGGGTGGTTCATAGGTTACTAGGCGATCATCAACCATTTTCTCAGAGGATGACAAGCTGACAAAACATTGCTGTCACTCTGATACAAGTTTTATTTATGGAGAACATTAAAAAAGCACTGCAGTGTTTGGGTGTTCTGTGTTTGTGTGAGATAATTAGTCTACTGAAATGTGTATATTCCATACAATGTATGAAGCTGATTGGTTAGTTCTTGTCACGTGACTTGCGGTGCGCTCGTTTGATTCATTTAACTGGGTGCGTCTGGAAGGCACGAGCCGCTATGCGAACGGCCCCTAAAAGGCCGCTGTCATTTGCGATCTCCAGCAGTTGATCTTCTTGCACAGGCATGCTGGATTCACCTAATTTGTTGACAAATGGGTTGCAGATCCATTCTTTGGCAGTTCGCGGGTCCTTCACTGGGCCTTTTTCCCTTAGCAAAGAAACTTTCCAGAGTTAAATGTGGGCGCTTAAGTGACCGAGATGTATGTGAGAGAATACGGTCATTTTTCAAAATAAAATATTGTTCAGACTCACAAAAAAAATAAAACAGAAATAATTAATGATTTCTTGTTTGGCCAGGCACCAATTGATCCACATACCAGTCCGTGGCCCGGTGGTTGAAGACCACTGGCATAAAACATTTGTGAATAAAGCAGCGTTTCCATCCAATGAGTCAAAGAGAACTAAATCATCATGTCCTGATTAACTAGCGGCAAATATCAGACAGAAAAATGTAGTTTTGTGTGGTCGAAGAAGCCAATGTGGACTGTTTTTTTTTTTCTATAATTACTTGCGGATCAGAAGACGAAACGCAATGAATGCAATGTGGTGGCTTTTGGGAGCGTGAGACGTTCCAGCAGTTCTTGAGGTAATAATAATATAATAACAATACTGAACGGCTGTGATGACAAACTTTGGCTGAGGCATTTTAGAAAGACCAAAACAACATTTCAGATGTTTTACAATGTGGTTTGTCCATTAATGCGTCCTATCACACACATTTTAATCATCACATTGTTGGGGAACCTACAGTATTAACCCAAAAATGTCTGGTGTGTCAGATGAAGAAGAGCCAGAGTCAAAGATTCGATCAAAGAAAGTTTACTGAAGATAGTTTGCAGTTTCATCAGTAGACAATTATACTCTTACATAACAGCATTAACTGCAATGAGGCCAAGTGGGAAGAGTTTTGGCCACTCGTCTAATCTACTCAGACAAGCAGAAAACAATCAGTTTGTGTGTAAAACTCTTAACCAGCTTACGGATGAAGAAACATCATCTAAAGTTTTGACAGCAGCTTCATTGTAGGATTCAGATCAGCTTATAGATGGAGTTCCTCACTAAACAACATTATCTGAAGCTTTTATTATTGTTGGTCTTTCATTAGTCATTTTGCTTCCTGTTGTAATTTATATAATCATGCAAATTATCCAAATGCAAAGCTTATGTTTTTATATGTTGAATTTTCTTCTGCATATTCATCACCTGTAATTGTACATTTTTATTAATCTAAAGGTTTTTCAGCATGTCGCTACAGTTTGTGTCTGTTCAGGAACGAGAAACTTTACAGTTTTAAGATAAAAACTCAGATTTATTTAACTTGTTCTTTGTGATTCCTAAAACTGGATACCAACGATGATATATGATCATTATTTCATTATCAGCTTCAAGCAGACATTTTTAAATGTTTTTATTAATCCTCTTTCAATATTTTGTTAAAACCGTTTGTTTACTGGAAGTTAGTCGTTACTTCAGGAAAATACCATTTTATTTTATACAGTTATGTCTGTCAGCAATGAAGGACCACGTTTGCTTTTTAATTTTAAAGTGCCACATAAGCAGTATTTCACCTCATGATTAAGATTTTTGTCTACATTAGCAAATGTTTTGGCTTCTCAATAGTTAATTTGGCGCGTTTGTTTACGATCCTCCGTTGTTCCCGCCTCGCCGTGATGACGTCAGCACTGATGCGTTCATTCAGCGTCGAGTCTTCAGAGCTGAGGTGAGTCGTTGACGCTTTTTCTCGTGTTTACGCAACAATAAAACACATGCAGCGTCCCAATTCGCGTACTTATACTACGCCCTAAAAGTATGTACTTTTTTTGTGAAGGAAAAATATACTTTTGAGTATGTAACACAAGGGTAGGCAAGCTTTGGGACATACTTCCTCATTAACAGATCGTTGTGTTGCTTACTTATGAGCCCTGTCAATCATCCACATTTCTGTCATGTTTAATTTCCTACCTTATTGGAGAAGCAACAGCAGGTTAATCTCCCATTCACGAGTCTTTCATGCAGAGAAATCTCCTCAGGTCTTTGGATAATTCTGCATTCAGACGTTAATGTCCAAACACGTCTTTATATACGTTCAGTATTGTTGTTGCAGATGAAATATCACACAGACAACACGATTAACATATGTTCCAGTGGGCTAGATATTAATTAACAGTCATACAAACATCTTTACCGAAGCCTCTCTACTTGACGGTTGGTCTCACGCGTCCACCATGTTTGTAGTTTATTTACACTTTTTACTCGCGTTTGTAGTTCTAATCGAATTCACGTCCAACGCGCAATATACTGTGGGCAATATCAGCGGTTTTGGCCCGTTTCCACTGAGTGGCACGGTACGGGTCCCTTTATCAGGCAGAAAGTTTCAGTCGACGTCATTCTCGCTCGTGGAAATGTCAAAGTAAAGCTGTACGGGTCGTTCACATATCATATGAGAAGCACTTCTCACAAAACAGATGCTTTATGCACATAAATACTTGAGTATAAATGTTCATTACTAACCTTTCTATGAAGATGATTTGATTGTAACTGCAGACGATTCAGTGATTACATGGACTATTTAAGCAGCACAAACACACACATTGTTGCTGAGTCTTATTGATCTGTTTAGTGAACATTACGACGCGTTTTCCTTACCTTGCCGTGTTTTTGACCCTCGCTTTGTTTTGTTTGTTTTACCCTGTCTGCTGCCTGCCTTTTGACCATCTGCCTGTGTTTTTGACTACGATTCTGGATTTCCTGTATACATCTGTTTGCCCCATAGAGGTAAAGTTGGTTTTATATTCGCACATTCGACGTCCGCGATCAATAAAAATCTGTATGTATGTGCAATAAAGCGAATTTTACTAAATTTGACTCTGCGTCTTTACTGTCACTACATTTTTCACGATCGATCTAAATGTGTAACTGTTGTTATAATAGCTTAGTTTCTTTCGAACGTCCAATGAATGTCCAATGTAGTCTGGCAAACACGATAGGTAACGTCTAAAAAGTTTTAATTTTGTGAAAAAAGATGTGCCAGCAAACATCAGTCACGTTATGCATTTTAATGCTAGACTATATAAATAATTATTAATAACAGTTTAATGATTGTGTTTGAAAAGATGTTTCTGAAAATAAAAGTTATGTATATGTATAACATGTAGCCTATATGTAATTTCTGAACAATCCATAAAAATATGAAAATATTGCATGGCTTCATATGTAGGCCTATGTATGTATGTATCTACGTTTGTATGTATGAACAAAACGTTTTTGACGATGACAATTTATTTCTACAGGTTTTGAAAGAATTTGAAGTACCAAAGTACCAAACCAGGTGGTAAAATCTTGTCTGGACCCTTCGGAGCACAGTATACGCCACAGCTTGTTTATTCAACTTTGTTTTGTTTTTTCAGATTATAAGAGTCTTAAAGACTCAACAGTGTAACTGTTCTACAGGTCTCTTTCTTTCTTACAACTTTCTTCAAGATGGCTTATAAAAAATTTACATCTAACATATCCATAAAGTTTGCAACATCGCTGTTTTAAATGTAGGTTACGCTTATTTATTCTATATGCAGACTATATATAATCACTGCATTCTATGGGTTTGTTCAGTAGCATACCATCCAGTTCAACAGCTTTCAAAAGGAAGGTGACATTGTTCTAAACTAGGGGCATTACAACTTACTACAACTTTTCAATGTACACTTATTTATTCTATATGATCA
>CAIGQV010019395.1:3464525-3495776 GCA_903798115.1 Danio jaintianensis | reverse complement strand
CACTTATTTATTCTATATGATCAATATCTACAATCAGTGTATTGAATTGTAATTGAATGGTAATTACATACAAAGTATTACAAGATAATTACGAAGTAAGGATACTTTTAATTCTTAGGTAATTGCAGTGTCTTATAATTTATTTACCTTAAAACTCTATATGAATTCAACCATTCGGTAAAAATCAGTTCAGAGAGTAATTTATGTACAAAATATTTATAATTAATTTATATTATAGAAAATTTTATTATGTCAAATAATTTTATTTTTCAACTAAAGTAGGTCCTATTTATCAAGACCTCATGTTTATCACAATTATTAAGAAAATACATAATTCATACAAAATTTTAATTCATAAAACATTTTAAGTTAATTTTGAAAATAAAGCTAAAAAAGTCAGGACCATGTGTTCCTGTAACCTAAAAGGCATAGCATTCGTTATGTTTCAGAAATTAGCACAGTTGTGCCCCTAGTCTCGCGTTCGCATGGGAATTGGACAAACTAGACTGACCATAGAAATGGGCACATGTTGTTTAGGGTCCTAGCCAATAATTTTTTTATAGCCAAAAGCAAAGTAAAATAATGTAATATTAAGACGAAGACTTGATTTTTTTTTTTGGTATAGCTATCTACTTTCTTTCTTTATTATTTTTTATAAACAGCGTAGCCCACATTAGCTGCAATAACACATGTTTCGGATGTCACTAGATTGAATGAATGTCTCAATTAGGAATGTGTTATATTTAGTAGCTATGAATATTAGGCTCATTGCATTATAGGCCTCCTTTTTAGTGAGTTTTACCAGAACATAATACTTTTCGATGAAGCCAAAATGTCACATAGACATTTTTATAGAATAATCAACAAATAAAAATGTCATTTGGCCTGTTGACTGATTTTATTTACTTATTTTTATTATTAACAATCCCACTTTTTATATAGCTACTTGCCAAAACAAAACAAAAATATTAATCTGAGTTAAAGCTGACAGAAACAAAAATGGCTGGATGCAGCCTATAACATACACTGTTAACCCTTACTGTAGATTATTTGGTAAATAACTGACTAACTAAAAGCAAACTATTATTAAACCAATGATTTTATATTTTTATATAAAATATTTAGATTATTCCAAACAAAAAATGTATGAGGAGTAAAAAATTTTTCAATAAATTAAAGCCTAGTCCAAATACTTGTTGACTGAAACTTGAAAGCTTAACTGGAATTTTGGTTATGTTATAATTACACATCAATACGAATGTAATGCCTCCAAAATATATTCCAAATAAACATTTTCCTTTTTCAAATGCTAGTTAAGGCATTTTTTTTTTTTTTAAATCAGGAGACAATCCAATTTAGGTTGCCTTTATTATAAGAATTTAGCATAAACTTTTTCAAATAAAGGCATTTTTTCCAGACAAAGTCATGTTAGTTTTATCAATTAGTTTACATGTAGGCTTATGTACATACAGAGATTGAGCTGCATAAGAGAGAACGAGACAGCCCCTTTGCGTTAGTTAGCAAAACTCTTGCTTAGACAAATCTCTTTGAAGCCAGCTATTACATTTTACTACACATATTGTTTTTGCTTTTGCAATAATAAAATTTAAGTTACCATCACATCTGTTTTTATCTTCAGTTATATTCATGCCAAGATATGATAGTGTATGTTTAACTGCTACTCCACAAATTGAGGAAACACAAAATTTTAATGGCTAGTAATTCACATGTATCTAAATTAAGATTTAAACCAAAGGCTTTAGAAAATGCTTTGAGTGTATTTAAAGCTACTGACACGTGAGAGGAATCTTTTAAAAGCAAAAATGTATCATCCACTAGTTGACTAATAATTACATACGCTTTCATTTGTCATTCCTTTTACTTCTTTGCACATATACAGCACATTACGAAACTACACTCCAATTAAAAACAAATGAGGGTTTACTGGACATCCCTGCCTGACTCCATAATTTAAAAAAATGTTGGAAAAGTACCGGTGCTTAACTTAATTGAGGTATTTGAATATTTATATAAAAGTACCAAAAGTAACAACAAATCCAATTACTTTAAGAGCTTGAAATGTATAAAATGCATGTTCTAAACTCTAAAATGGTTTATAATAGTCCAATATATTTTTTTTAAATATCTCCATAAATTATATCAGAATAATGTAAAATATCCTTCATTAATCTTATATTATTTGATATGTGTATGCTTTGCACAATGCCTGATTGAGTTACATCAATGATAAAAGGTAAAACAACTTTTAATGTTTTGGCTAGCACTACAGCAATTATTTTCTAATCGTTGTTTTATAAAGTTATTGGAATTTTTATTTGGCTTGGGGATTAAAGAAATCAAACCTTCACATCAAGTAGGTGGGAGAAAAGAGTTATGTGTACTTTCCTTATAGACGTTTAGTATAATGTAATTTGTAAACGGTCCCTCTGCTTGTAATGACGTCACGTCACTCCATAGACATGAACGTGTTTTTAGCCTTTTAAAACCATCGATTTCTACAGAAAAGGGGACTGAAGGTACTTCTCATTATAGTCGGTAAAGAAAAATAATTGTAAGTATACTTTTGAAATGGATAGTAACACACCAATTGAACACGGAAGTCCGAACGTGTGAATATGAAACCAACTTTACCTCTATGTTTGCCCCTGTGTTGACCATTACTTACCTGACCATTCTTAATAAAACCTGCATTTGGATCCTCACTCTTGGTCCAGTTCCCGTTACACTTACAGTCTCCGATATGTTACCAATTACAGAAAAACTACACACAGCATACATTTAGTCTTTATTTATAGTCCTTTGTTTTTTTTCGGCTTCTCCTTCACTCTCGCGTTTGTCCGTTTCTGAAAGGATCTGATATCAGAAGCACTTCAATAATCACGCGCATGTTATTATCATCAGCTCAAGAAGTTCGTTATTTCAAATATAGACACACAGCGAGCGCACGCGAGAAAGCGCTTTAGACGGTCTTGTAAAAAACTACGGGGCACAGGGTAGATTCTTCTCTTCTTCTTGGCTTTATGGCTGTTCATCAAGACTACGACAAGGTTTGTTTGAGCTCGTGTCGACCATGGCTTGTTATTATTTGTATATATTATTACGGTGTAATGTCTTGGGCTGTGTATTTATAAATGGCGCTTCCTTTGTTTTCATTCTCCTGCTTGTGTACGCGCTAGTGACGTTTCTCTGTAAACCAATAGCGTTCAGCTGTGCGTCTAGCCCCACCTTTTGCTACCATTTTGTTGTGCTAGGTACCCTTTCAAAAGGATACCCAAAAAGTGGTACGGTACGGTTCGGTTTTAGGTACTTTTTGACAGTGGAAACAGCCATAAAAGCGCACCGAACCATACCGTACCGTACTGTACCGTACCACTCAGTGGAAACAGGCCATTAGAGTATGGACGGTTCTACACTTAAAATTTTTACTGGAAATAGTAAACCCTCCAGGAACCTTTGGCATACTCTTTTCAACATACTACGATTTGAGACATACTAATTATATTTTCAAATACCATTTAGGACGGATAGTATGCGAATTGGGACGCAGCAACACTTTAAAGTTTATTAAAGCGACAATCTGCGACTAGTTTCTGCATTGAGTTCACCTCTATCTGTGTGTCTGCTGACCAAAACAATACAGCAGGCAGCGAGTAGCTCTGAGAGGGAAACAGTGTGTAGGAATTTACTCCACGTTTGTGTTTGTTATATCGCAAAGTATGATATGAGAAGGGTAAGAATGAGAATTTACCGAAATATGAGTTTGAAGCACAAAATATTTATAAATTTGTGTGTTCCTCGTCGGTGTTAGCAATCTAATTTCTGTACTGGAATGAAAACCTACTAGTTCTACACCATATAGATTGCTGTGCAAAAAAAAACTGTTGGTAAACTACAGTAATCTCTTTATTTTGTGTCAATAGTTCCTGTTTTTACCTCAGTTATACTGATGCCTTCAGATCTACAAATTGGCACATTGTTTCATAATGATCGTTCTCGTTATTATTTAGAAGCTCGTCCTCCTTCAGTTCAGCTGTAAATACTGGAATATTCCCATCAGTCTACAAGTGAAGACGAGCATCAGACCATCAGGAAGAAGTGAAATCTGCAAAGACAGAGTTTATTGAAGGACAGTGAGAAGATGAGTGATCCAGAACCCTGCAGAATTAAACAGGAAGAGACTGAAGAACTAATAGGTTTGTGTTTATTCATCACTCTTCAATAATGAGGCTGAACAACAGTAATGAAGTAAGATTATAAAGCTTTATTAAGATCTCCATCAGTTTGTTCTATTTCAGTTTAAAAATAAATATATTTATTAAATAAAGTAATCTCTCTAAGTAATGTGACTTGATTTAAACTTATCAGGACTCAACTTGACTTGTTTAGAGTAAACCCCTGACTTGATGAGAGTTTGATTTGTCTGAACTGTGACTTTATATTTGATGGTAAAAGACTTGAGATTTGCTCGGGCTTGACCATGTGTGTCTTGTCCCCACCTCTGCTATAAATTACCAGACTGTGAATGATGTGAAACTGCAGCAGGGGTTGACTAGCCTCTTAAAATCTAACTTACTTAATTTTCAGATGTGAAGGAGGAGAGCGAAGAACTGAATGAAGATGAGGAGAAACATCATGTCAAAAGTGAAGAAGAAACTCAATCAGAGACTGAACATAGTATTTTAATGGAAAAAACAGCTGTTAAAGGTTTCACCTGCACTCAGTGTGGAAAGAGTTTCAAAAGTAAAAAAGCTCTGAATAATCACATGAGGATCCACACTGGAGAGAAACCTTACAAGTGTTCAAACTGCGACAAGAGATTCAATGATTCAGGAAACCTGAAAGCACATGAGAGAACTCACACTGGAGAGAAACCATTTCACTGCACTGATTGTGGGAAGAGTTTCAGACATTTATCTTCTCTACTAAGACACACACAAACCTTTCACAGTAAGTAAAAGATCCAGCCCTTCTATATTTCATGTTTTCCTTTGTCTTTGGAGTGTGACAAGCTGTTTATATTTATATAAGATCTGTACAGTCTCAAAGACTAATGTCTTGTTTCCACTGAGCAGTTCCTTTTGGTTCGGGTCACCCTGATCAGCTTGTGTTTCCACTGCCAACAGCACCATTACATTGTAGGTGGGGTGTTTGCAAGAATGTTCAACGTCATTCTCGCATAAAGAAAATTTTCTGGACGTTCACACATTGCATCATTTGTGAGCTGAAATGGTGGCAGAAATTGATGACGGTCTAATAGCTGTGTTAAGTGTTAGCGCTAAAATCATATTAGGAATATGGATTATCCGGATACCTCTAAATATATTAAGGGTTTGTCAGGAGAAGATCGCTGTGCCACCCTCGATGTAATTAAAGGTCTAAAAAGCCTCAAACCCTAACCCTAACTCTACCCTTAAACCCATACAAATATAGTGTTGGTATCATAATCTGACAGGTAGCATTAATTGCCACAACACCTGTTGTTTTATATTTTAAAGCAAACCTCCAGGTTTCCTGACCGTCCTCAGTGTTTTAGTGCAGATTATGGCAAGATGTTTTTCTCAGTGGTGTACCACACATCTCTTGGTATTAAAAAAAAAGAAGCCTGAGCTTCTTGTTATTTCTTTTCTGACACCCAACAGCACAATAAGTCATGGATCCTGCATTTTTGCTGTCTTTCTGCTGCCTCAATGCAGACGCAGCTGACAGTGACTCCAAAATGGTGTAAATGCTTTCAGTTGTTACTGTTTCGGCTCTGCTCGAGCTGAGACCTGTGTGTTATTTTCCACACAGTGGGGTTTAATTCGTCTCCCACACGTAATGTCAAGAGACTGACTCGAAAAGTGGGACTAACATAATAAAATAAAATAATTGACCATTGATTAAAATTGTCATTGACAATTATTCTGTCACTGATTAATCATTTGCATCCCTATTTCACATTTCTCTTTTCTGTACTTAATTTTCAGACCCGATGGTGAAGAAAAGTGTCAATTGTCAATATTTATGCTCTTTGTGTGGAAAGAGTTTTATGCATCGATCAAGTTTATGGAAACATCAGAGGATTCACACTGGAGAGAAACCGTACACATGTACTCAGTGTGGGAAGAGTTTTGGACAGTCATCACACCTTAAACAGCACCTCAAAATCCACACTGGAGAGAGACCACACACATGTGATCAATGCGGCAAATCATTTTTTAGCCGTTCAGATTTGAAGATCCATCTTAGAGTTCATACAAACCAGAAGCCTTATTCATGCTCTGAGTGTGGAAAGAGTTTTACTCATCAGTCATATTTAAGAAAACATCAGAAGATGCACACTGGTGTGAAAGAGTTTGCATGCTTTGAGTGTGGGAAGAGTTTTATTTTACCTGGAGACTTGAAACGACACCAGAGGACTCACACTGGAGAGAAACCGTACACATGTACTCAGTGCGGGAAGAGTTTCACGCAACCATCAAACCGTAAGAAACACATGAAGATCCACACTTGAGAGAAAACCAGCTATGTTTCCATCCAAAGATGCAAATTAGATTTACACGCAAAACTGGAACGTCACATAAAACATTTGTGAATAAAGCAGCGTTTCAATGAGTCAAAGAGAACTAAATCATCACGTCCTGATTAACTAGCGGCAAATATCAGACAGAAAAATGTAGTTTTGTGCGGTCGAAAAAGCCAATGTGCACCTTTTCTATAATAAATTACTTGTGGATCAGAAGACGAAATGTAATGAACGCAATGCGGTGGCTTTTGGAGATGCTCAAGACAGTTCTGGAGGTAATAATAATATAATAATACTGAACAACTGTGATGACAGACTTTGGCTGAGGCGTTTTAGAAAGACCAAAAACAACATTTCAGATGTTTTACAATGTGGTTTGTCCATTTATGCGTCCCATCAAGTCACTATGTCAGATTATGCGATTTTTGTCTTGATAAAATCTTGATTTGTCGTGGGTAACATGTGCCAGACTACACGTTCTTTCACGATCTGTCATCCCGTGACATCTACGACGAGCGTTATTGTCGTGAGATTGTGTTGGTTTGTTAAATAAAATAATAATCTAGCCAAAAAAAATTAAAGTGAAATATTCCCAGTTTCAGAGAGGCCCATATTAAGCTGTTTTCACTGTTGATGACAAATTTGAATAAGCAGGAAATGCTTTTACAATGTATTCGCAGCACTGAACATGTTCCCAGATTACCTCGGAAGAACAAACTCTGTTGGAAGGATGAGAGAACTCAGAAACTCGTTGTGAGAATGGAGATGTCTGCATATTTGTGCCAGTCTGTCAGATAAAATTGCTCAAAACACCTTAATATTTTAGAAAAGGTAGTTAAAGTTTGCATAACCAATGATTGATCCATCCGTGACCCACTCATAAGTAAATATGCAGCCTATTTTTTGATTATCTGACCGGCGCATTAACGGCAGCACCGGCGGATATAACTGAAATGATGTGCTCTTATTGCACAGTGTCACCCACGTGACGGAACTCTTCGTGAAGAACGAGGAAAAAATTAAACATGCTAGACTTTCTGCGATGGTGTTGTGAGGTGTTGCAGGCTTGGTATCGGTTGTCGTGAACTATGCCACATTACACGAGAAGAAACGATTGAATCTTGTGTCCCGAAGCCCGTGTGTGGTGAGGTTTATGAATCCCCACGACACCCTAGGTCAAAGAAATCATGCCGAAATCGTGTGATCTGACCAGGGCTTAATTTATATAATCATGCAATATATCAAAATGCAAAGCTTATGTTTTTATTCATTCATTTTCTTTTCAGCTTAGTCCCTTTATTAATCTGGGGTCGCAACAGCGGAATGAACCACCAACCTATGCCACATAATCAGTATTTCACCTAACGATTAAGATTTTTGTCCTCATTAGCAAATGTTTTGGTTTCTAAATAATTGATTTGGCGCGTTTGTTTACGATTGTCCGTTGCTCCCGCCTCGCCGTGATGACGTCAGCACTGACGCGTTCATCCAGCGTCGAGTCTTCAGAGCTGAGGTGAGTCGTTGACGCTTTTTCTCGTGTTTACACAACAATAAAACACACTTTACAGTTTATTAAAGCGACAATCTGCGACTAGTTTCTGCATTGAGTTCACCTCTATCTGTGTGTCTGCTGACCAAAACAATACAGCAGGCAGCGAGTAGCTCTGAGAGGACAATAATGTGTAAATTTATTCCAGGTTTGTGTTTGTTATATCGCAAAGTATGATGTGAAAGGGAAAGAATGGTAATAATAAGCCTACTAGTTCTAAACTATATAGATTACTTTGGGGGAAAAACGGTCGGTAATCTCTTTATTTCATGTCAATAATTCCTGTTTATACCTCAGTTATACTGATGCCTTCAGATCTACAAATTGGCACATTGTTTTACAATTATTTACTTCATGAATGAGTGTAAATTAAGCTGATTGTTTTCTTAATTATTTAGAAACTCGTCCTCCTTCAGTTCAGCTGTAAATACTGGAATATTCCCATCAGTCTACAAGTGAAGACGAGCATCAGACCATCAGGAAGAAGTGAAATCTGCAAAGACAGAGTTTATTGAAGGACAGTGAGAAGATGAGTGATCCAGAACCCTGCAGAATTAAACAGGAAGAGACTGAAGAACTAATAGGTTTGTGTTTATTCATCACTCTTCAATAATGAGGCTGAACAACAGTGAGGGTGTGAATCTTTTACGTCTGTGTGTATTTTGGTCATTGGATTTTCACTTTAGAGACGGATATTGAAAAACAAGCAGTTTTTTTTTACTTTTGTTTTAAAATTCAAAAATAGAAATACGAGGCGTTTTTCATTTTCTTGATTTTCGTTTTGTATTTCAAATAACAAAAAATAAAATCACCACAAAACTAAATCGAAAACAGGGCACTTTTTTTGTTCATATTTCGAGACCAGATAAGCCTACTCAAATGCTGGAACACACAGGCTACTGTGGCTATTATTTTTTCCATTTAATTATGTTATAAAAAGGTATGTGATAATTGGATTTTGTTAAGACATATTCCTCATTAAAACGACATATTTCTCGTATAAAAGCAGGTTATATATATATATATATATATATATATATATATATTTATATATGCATGCATACATACATACACATATATATATATATATATATATTTATATATACATGCATGCATACATACATACACATATATATATATATATATATATATATATACATATTTTTTTTACATAGAAGCTTTTTAAATGGAACAACCTATTTTGATGATATATGCATTATTTGTGTTGCTTTACTGAACACTAATCAGCTATATATACACTACTCACAATAAGTTAGGGATATTGTTATTTCCATGAATGCTTTTCCTATTTGTTCTGAATTTTAATGAAATAAGTAAAAGTTGCTCGAAATTTACTTTTTTACTTGGTAGCACTGGTGCTCCCAACTTCAAAAATGTAGGAGCACCCACAAAAATGAATGAGCACCACTGCAAATTGGATATTAACGGATTTACTGTATTTGAAAACAACATTAATTAGGATTAACAAAAACCAGAAACAACTGTCTAATTAATGCTGTGATGACTTATTGATATTTGCACAATAATTCCGTAGTGAATGTCTAATAATTACCAAATATTAATGATGATAACAATAATAATAACAATGAATTACATCTCTCATTATCATGCTGCCTGGAATGTGCTTGAATGTGAGTTATCTGCTATAAAAAGTCCTACTGCTACATTATGAAAAATAAGTCTATGGTTTGCATCAAACAAAAATGAAGCATTGCTGTAAGAAATATCCATTTGCAGTATTGTTTTCATATGCATGTCAATTTAATGAACAAATAATATTTCTGCTACAAAACATGAACATAAGATTATAATAAATCATTCAATTCAATGCTGAAAGCTGCAAAGCAGTTATCAGTAACTAAATAGAAGAATAATATGCATCTCAAGAAAGACCGGACAAAAGAAAGGAAGAAAAGTCTCACTTCTACCACTCTTTAAAAGTTTTGGTTTCAGTTTGTGTCATTTTAAATGCTCAGTCTCGTTATGAGCCGATTTACATTTTTCTGTGTTTGTGGAAAAAGCCGGCCCAATATGAGCGAGGCAAAGCAGGATTCTCCCTATGACCACCTGCGCTATAACGTTCCTTGTCATGTGCCTCAGATTAAACTAAGTAAAGACGAGCTTCTTTGGTGATGATGTATACACTGTTAGATTTTACGTTTAGCGGCCATTTGCGCTGAACACGCAGTGAATGCAAAGCATCGAGATTCGGGTCATTAAACAGCTGAACCACTCTGAGTCTTCCTGTGTGTGGCAGCGTTGCATCACCGTGAATCTGTGAGTCTCGGAATATATAAAAAACAAGCCTTTTTTTTTCGTTTTAGTTTTCTGGTGATTTAGTTTTTTGTTATTCGAAATAGAAAATGAAAATCAAATAATTTTTCATTTTTGCTTATCCGTTTTTCACTATGAAAAAGAAAAACGCCTCAAAATAAGATACAAAAGTTCATCTTTTCAGTTTAAAATAAATATGTATTAAAAAATAAATCTCTTTAAGTAACGTAACTTGACTTGCTTAGGGTGAACTCCTGACTTGACAAGATTTTCTTGATTCAGCCACAGCCATATCACCCTGCAGCCCAAGACTGGTTACTCACTGAAGCTAAGCAGGGCTGAGTCTGGTCAGTACCTGGATGGGAGACCACATGGGAAAACTAGGTTGCTGTTGGAAGTGGTGTTAGTGAGGCCAGCAGGGGGCGCTCAACCTGTGTGAGTCTGTGTGAGTCCTAATGCCCCAGTATGGTGAAGAGGACGCTATACTGTCAGTAAGCGCTGTCTTTTGGATGAACCGTTAAACCGAGGTCCTGACTGTCTGTGGGCATTAGAAATCCCATGGCACTTCTCGTAAAGAGTAGGGGTGTAACTCCGGTGTCCTGGCCAAATTCCCTCCATCAGCCCTTACCCATCATGGCCTCCCAATCATCCCCTTCCACCAAATTGGCTGTATCACTGTCTCTCCACTCCACCTTGACCATGTGTGACTTTTTCCACCTTTGTTATATAAATTACAAGACTCGACTTGTATGAATCCACAAACTGCAGCAGGGGTTGACTAGCCTCTTAAAATCTAACCTATTTACTTAATTTTCAGATGTGAAGGAGGAGAGTGAAGAACTGAATGAAGATGAGGAGAAACATCATGTCAAAAGTGAAGAAGAAACTCAATCAGAGACTAAAGATGCTATTTTAATGGAAAAAACTGCCATAAAAGATTTGACCTGCACTCAGTGTGGAAAGAGTTTCAAGCGTAAAAACACTCTGAATCATCACATGATGATCCACACTGGAGAGAAACCTTACAAGTGTTCACACTGCGACAAGAGATTCAGGGATTTAGGAAACCTTAAAACACATGAGAGGATTCACACTGGAGAGGAACCGTATCACTGCAGTGATTGTGGAAAGAGTTTCAGACATTTATCTTCTCTACGAAGACACACACAAATCTTTCACAGTAAGTAAAAGATCCAGCCTAGATCGTATTGTTTAGGATAAATTTGGAGTACACATTTAAAGGAGTCGTATGGTGCAATTTCATGTTTTCCTTTGTCTTTGGAGTGTGACGAGCTGTTTATGTTTATATAAGATCTGTAAAGTCTCAAAGACTAATGGCTCGTTTCCACTGAGCAGTTCAGTTCAGTACGGTTTGGTTCGGGTCACCCTGATCAGCTTGTGTTTCCACTGCCAACAGTACATTTACTTTATAGGTGTGGTGTTTGCAAGAATGTTCAACGTCATTCTCGCAGTAAGAAAGTTTTTCGGCCATTCCTACATTACATTCTTTGTGAGCTGAAGTGGTGGAAGAATTTGGATTATCTGGATACCTCCAATTATTTTAAAGGTTTGTCAGCAGAAGATTGCTGTGCCACCCTCGATGTAATTAAAGGTCTAAAACAGGGCTGTGTGATTGAAATCGTATCAAAATCGCAATTTGAACTTGCACGATTTCTAAATCAACTTACAGCACAATTTTCCCGCAGTATGCTATTTGAACCAATCGTAACGCAGCACGCCTAAACAGAATGCAAGAACAGGAGACTGTCTGAGCTTAATGACAAATAGCCTGCATAAACAGGGATGATGAGTTCAACACAGGAGGACTTGGTGCCCCAAAAAAGTCAACATCTGTGGTGTGGGATTACTTTGGATAGAGGAAGGCTGATGTATCGCAGAACCAGGTAATTTGTAAGACCTGTCAGTCACATATCACGTCTAAAAGCATGTGAAAAGCAAGAGGTGCATCGCTTTCTTCAGCATTTTCAATGCGCTTTGCGCTCCCGCTCCTTTGTCTTTGCTAGGTGACCATCAACCGTTTTCTCAGAGGATGACAAACTAACAAAACATTGCTGCAGCTCTGATACAAGTTTTATTTATGGAGAAAATGAAAAAGCACAGGGGGTTCTGTGTTTGTCTGAGGTAATTACTCTACCGAAATGTGTATATTCCATGCAAAGTATGAATTGTCAGTTCCTATCACGTGACTCACGGTGCGCTTGCAGCATTCTGAGAAGAGTACATGTTTTCAACTAGGTGTGCCTGGAATACGCGAGTGCGTCACTCTCAATATGCACATGCAAGCCGTGCACCTCCATTGGATATAACGAATTTGTGTGAACGAATGATATGTGAATGGCTTATTTCATGGCAGCATCAGAAAGAGGTCTATGATCTTTGCATGGCAAAATAAAAAAATCTGTGGACTGATATGTTGTCAAACATACACACGCAGCAGCCTATTTTTATCATAGGTCTGTTCTAGAGACATTTAGGCTGCATTTATAATGCAGATCTTGATGGTCAGTTCCGATTTTGTGACTGTATCGATTTTCTTGATGACCCGCTTACATTATCTTTTAAAAGTGACTCGTGTCGTCATGTTGTCTTTATTTACATGGCACAAGGCACAATGAGCAAGAAAAAAAGAGCGGGACTGACAGACTATAAATCTGATACATGTTTCAGATTCACACTGTGACATGTCTGTGTGTGACAAAATCGTGATTAAAATAGAAATCGCAATATTGTTCAAGAGAATCCTGATAGGTTTCTTTTGCCCATATCACACAGCCCTAGTCTAAAAGGAGATATTGGCCAGCGGAGAAATGGTTGTGCCCAACTGAGCCTGGTTTCTCTCAAGGTTTTTTTTCCTTCACTTTCGTCAATTGGTGAAGTTCCTCGCCGCTGTCGCCACTGGCTTGCATGGTTCGGGACTTGTGGAGCTGCGCATCGATGGATTTGCTCTTCAGTGTTTGGACTTTCAGCAGTGAAAAATAAGCCACACTGAACTGAACTAAACTGAACTTCAAGTCTGAAAACTGGACTGACACTGTTTCAATTTACTAGAACTTCTACGTTAAGCTGCTTTGACACAATCTACACTGTAAAAGCGCTACAGAAATAAAGATGAATTGAATTGAATTAAAAATTGATCAAACCCTAACTCTACCCTTAAACCCATACAAATATAGTGTTGGTATCATAATCTGACAGGTAGCATTAATTGCCACAACACCTGTTGTTTTATATTTTAAAGTAAACCTCCAGGTTTCCTGACCGTCCTCTGTGTTTTAGTGCAGATTATGGCAAGATGTTTTTCTCAGTGGTGTACCACACATCTCTTGGTATTTAAAAAATGAAGCCTGAGCTTCTTGTTATTTCTTTTCTGACACCCAACAGCACAATAAGTCATGGATCCTGCATTTCTGCTGTTTTTCTGCCGCCACAATGCAGACGCAGCTCACTATGACTGCAAAATGGTGTAAATGATTTCACTTGTTACTGTTTTGGCTCTGCTCGAGCTGAGACCGTTATTGTCGTTATTGTATTATTATTTTCCACACAGTGGGGTTTAATTCGTCTCCCACACGTAATGTCAAGAGACCGACTCGAAAAGTGGGAATAACATAATAAAATAAAATAATTGACCTTTGATTAAAATGGTCATTGACAATTATTCTGTCACTGATTAATCATTTGCATCCCTATTTCACATTTCTCTTTTCTGTACTTAATTTTCAGACCCGATGGTGAAGAAGGAGGAAAGTGTCAATTGTCAACATTCATGCTTTTTGTGTGGAAAGAGTTTTACGCAACAATCAAGTTTAAGGAAACACCAGAGGATTCACACTGGAGAGAAACCGTACACATGTACTCAGTGTGGGAAGAATTTCAGACAATCATCAACCCTTAATAAACACATGAAGATCCACACTGGAGAGAAAACTACACTGCAACAACAGATGTGTCAAAAACCAACACACATGGTTGTGTTGATAGCACTCTGACACGTGTAGATTTATAACACATAATGTGTCATTTGTTTTTGATGCCTCTTCATAGATCTACACAGCACATGTGTTATCTCCTGGGATCTCCTGTATTTGTGAAAGAGAAATACATCACATTTTATATAAATGACACATGAAAATCCCTCAAATATATTTTAAAATAGGTGGCATGGTGGCTCAGTGGTTAGCACTGTCGCCTCACAGCAAGAAGGCTGCTGGATTGAGTCCCGGCTGGGTCAGTTGGCATTTCTGTGGTGAGTTTGCATGTTCTCCCCGTGTAGGCGTGGGTTTCCTCCAGGTGCTCCCCACAGTTGTGTTTCCCCCACAGTCCAAACACATGCGCTATAGGTGAATTGAATAAACTAAATTGGCCGTTGTGTATGAGTGTGTGTGAATGAGAGTGTATGGGTGTTTCCCAGTACTGGGTTGCAGCTGCAAGGGCATCCGCTGTGTAAAACATAAGCTGGATAAGTTGTCGGTTCATTCCGCTGTGGCGACTCCTGATGAATAAAGGGACTAAGCCGAAGGAGAATGAATGAATATTTTTAAATAAAAATAAAATTGCTATATATACATCTGACTACACATAATTTTTTGCCTAATCACGTCATTCCTCGCCATTTTGAATTGCATCAGCCATTGTCGTGCTCTTTTTGCTCTGGTTGCCTTAAGAAGAACCATGATAGATGTTCATCAGAGAAGATGGGGAGATTATTTGGCGTTTTTGGAGGATGAGTAAGGTCACTGTTGTGAGACACACAGTAAAAGTTCTTATTTTTTTAGTTTTATTTGAACTTAATATGTTTTGCATGTGTGCTTTTTTATTTATTGAGTTTGTTATTTGTGTTTATTGGATTTATGATAGCAGTATCTAATTACTGTAACCTGTTGGAGAGGGGAAAGGGGATGTTAAAAGGATGTAAAAATGTGTAAACTGATGATACTGTTAAATTATTGAAGAAAATAAAAAATGTGAGGGTGACACAGTGGCTTAGTGGTTAGCACTGTCACCTCACAGCAAGAAGGTCGCTGGTTCGAGTCCTGGCTGGGCCAGTTGGCATTTCTGTGTGGAGTTAAACTCATATTTATTTAACTTGTTCTTTGTGATTCCTAAAACTGGATACCAACGATGATATATGATCATTATTTCATTATTAGCTTCAAGCAGACATTTTTAAATGTTACTTTTTATATATCATCTTTCAATATTTTGTTAAAACCGTTACTAAAACCGTTAGTCGTTACTTCAGGAAAATACCATTTTATTTTATACTGTTATGTCTGTCAGCAATGAAGGATCACGTTCGACGTGATGAAGTCATCACTGACGCGTTCATTCAGCGTCGAGTCTTCAGAGCTGAGGTGAGTCGTTGACGCTTTTTCTCGTGTTTACACAACAATAAAACACACTTTACAGTTTATTAAAGCGACAATCTGCGACTAGTTTCTGCATTGAGTTCACCTCTATCTGTGTGTCTGCTGACCAAAACAATACAGCAGGCAGCGAGTAGCTCTGAGAGGACAATAATGTGTAGGAATTTACTCCACGTTTGTGTTTGTTATATCGCAAAGTATGATGTGAGAAGGGAAAGAATGGGAATCTACCGAAATATGAGTTTGAAGCACAAAATATTAATAAGTTTGTGTTTCTAGTTAGTGTTAGCAATCTAATTTCTGTGTTGGAATGAAATCTCACTAGGAGTCTAAACTTATAGATCGCTATGCAAAAGCATTAGCTGGTAAACTAGAGTAAGTAGTTTATCCTGCAAACACTCAGTATGAAATAATCTGATCTGCTGCTGTTTAAAGAGTGTTTATAGTCTGAGGATCATCAATATTATCAGAGCTGCTGAAATCCTCTTTATTTCATGTCAACAGTTTCTGTTTTTACGTTATTAATTGTACTAATGTCTTAAGATCACATTAACTTTCATAATGGTTTATTTCATCAATCAAAGTAAATTAAGCAGATTCTTCTGTATCTTCTTTTGCAGCTCGTCCTCCTTCAGTTCGGCTGTAAATACTGGAATATTCCCATCAGTCTACAAGTGAAGACGAGCATCAGACCATCAGGAAGAAGTGAAATCTGCAAAGACAGAGTTTATTGAAGGACAGTGAGAAGATGAGTGATCCAGAACCCTGCAGAATTAAACAGGAAGACACTGAAGAACTAATAGGTTTGTGTTTATTCATCACTCTTCAATAATGAGGCTGAACAACAGTAATGAAGTAAGATTATAAAGCTTTATTAAAATCTCCATCAGTTTGTTCTATTTCAGTTTAAAAATAAATATATTTATTAAATAAAGTAATCTCTCTAAGTAATGTGACTTGATTTAAACTTATCAGGACTCAACTTGACTTGTTTAGAGTAAACCCCTGACTTAATGAGAGCTTGATTTGTCTGAACTGTGACTTTATATTTGATGGTAAAAGACTTGAGATTTGCTCGGGCTTGACCATGTGTGTCTTGTCCCCACCTCTGCTATAAATTACCAGACTGTTGAGTGATGTGTGTGAAACCACAAACTGCAGCAGGGGTTGACTAGCCTCTTAAAATCTAACTTACTTAATTTTCAGATGTGAAGGAGGAGAGTGAAGAACTGAATGAAGATGAGAAGAAACATCATGTCAAAAGTGAAGAAGAAACTCAATCAGAGACTGAACATAGTATTTTAATGAAAAGAACAGACATAAAATGTTTGACGTGCACTCAGTGTGGAAAGAGTTTCAAGGACAATTACAATCTCAGTCATCACATGAGGATTCACACTGGCGAGAAACCTTACACGTGTTTACACTGCGACAAGAGATTTAATTTGTTAGCAGACCTGAAACGACACGACAGGATTCACTCTGGAGAGAAACCTTACAAGTGTTCACACTGCGACAAGCGATTCATTTATTCAGGACAATTGAAAATACATGAGAGGATCCACACTGGAGAGAAACCTTACAAGTGTTCAAACTGCGACAAGAGATTCAATAATTCAGGACACCTGAAATCACATGAGAAGATTCACACTGGAGAGAAACTGTATCACTGCACTGATTGTGGGATGAGTTTCAGACATTTATCTTCTCTACTAAGACACACACAAGTCTTTCACAGTAAGTAAAATATCCACAGGGTTCAATGCTAAGGATTATTTTTACTTGCCCCGCCAAAATTTTCACTGGCCCCACCAAAAAAAAGTGAAGTTAATAGCTATTTCTTAGCCACATATTTTAAATGTGTCAAAAGCCAAACATAACTGTATACATACACTTTATTCAGCATAACTTTTCTTTAAATTTAAAAAATACAGTTGTGTGTGTATATATAATATACACCCACAGACATCCTCACCAAATATAAATCAGAGAGGCAAGTTTTTCTCATACATAGCCTCATTTCAGTTGTCAAGTGTTGTAAAAATCAATCTATTGAAAAAAACATTGGCTAAAATTCTGCATTATAGGCTTAAATTTTAGAGAGAAATAACATGAAGCGAGACTGCAGTCAGATCATGAAGCAGATCAATGTTGATTTTCCTTTGAGGTGTCAGTGCACAAAACAAAACAATAGGCCTAATACAAAATATTATAAGATTAAAATACTGAAAAATTATCAGATGGTAATTTCTGTCAATTTTCCTAACAGATAAACAGCTCTTGTTAATATGTCAGCATGCTTTCACTTTCATATTCGACATGAAACACACATTTGCGGGTAGGAATGACATCCCGCCCTATTCATATTTCTCTCTTCATATAGCCGTGTATGTGGGTATTATACAACCATAATACACTGTGATATAGCCTGGTTCGTGGGATCATTTTGCTTTCTCACTACAATCGATCCGCTCTGATTTCTTTTCAATCGAGCCGTGACCACCTCATCATTCAGGCGATCTCTGACCGATTGATTTGGCGCGGATCTGAGCGTGATTGCGGGATTCACATATGCCAAATGAACCGCTCTAACTGGTCAAACGAGACAGGTTCCGAAACAAACGTTTAGGTGAAAGTGCCCTATTTGCACTCAATTGACAAACAGTCGCAGCCAAATTAAACTTTAGTGACAAGGCAGAACTGGCCCAATCAGGCCAGTAACCCTACTGTCTACAAAGTCTCGCACGCTGGCCCCGGGCCACCAGGCAGTCCTTATTGTCGAGCCCTGATCCAGCCCTTCTACGTTGTATTATTTAGGACAATTGTAGAGTTGATGACACATATTTAAAGGGGTCGTATGATGTGATTTCATGTTTTCCTTTGTCTTTTGAGTGTGACGAGCTGTTTATGTGTATGTAAGATCCGTAAAGTCGCAAAGACTAATGTCTCGTTTCACTGAGCAGTTCAGTTTGGTTCAAGTCACCCTGATCAGCTTCTGTTTCCACTGCCAACAGCACCATTAATTTGTAGTCGTGGTTTTGCAAGAATGCTCAACAGCATTCTCACATGAAGAAAGTTTTTCGGCCGTTCGCGTTACATCTTTTGCAAACTCAAGTTCATCCTTTCAAATGTAGAAATACACAAATAAATAGAGGTAGTGGTGTGAGTCATGTGTTTTGATTTTGAACGACAATAAAGGACCCCACACGTCATGTCAAGAGACCAACTTGAAAAGAGGGAATAACATCATAAAATAAACTAATTGACCATTGATTAAAATGGTCATTGACAATTAATCTATCACTGATTAATCAATTGCATCCCTATTTCACATTTCTCTTTTCTGTACTTAATTTTCAGACCCGATGGTGGAGGAGGAGGAGGAGGAAAGTGTCAATTATCAACCTTCATCCTCTTTGTGTGGAAAGAGTTTTACGCAACAATCAAATTTAAAGAAACATCAGAGGATTCACACTGGAGAGAGACCACACAAATGTGATCAATGCAGCAAATCATTTTTTAGCCGTTCAGATTTGAAGATCCATCTTAGAGTTCATACAAAGGAGAAGCCTTATTCGTGCTCTGAGTGTGGAAAGAGTTTCACAACGCGGTCACATTTAAAAACACATCAGAAGATCCACACTGGTGTGAGAGAGTTTGCGTGCTTTGAGTGTGGGAAGACTTTTAATAGAGCTGGAAGCTTGAAACAACACCTGGTAATTCACACTGGAGAGAAACCTTACAAGTGTTCACACTGCGACAAGAGATTTGGTTTGCCTGAATACCTGAAAAGACACGAGAGGATTCACACTGGAGAGAAATCACACAAGTGTTCATACTGCGACAAGAAATTTCATTGGTCAGAAAACCTGAAAAAACATGAGAGGACGCACACTGGAGAGAAACCTTACACATGTACTCAGTGCGGGAAGAGTTTCACACAATCATCAACCCTTAATACACACATGAAGATCCACACTGGAGAGAAAACTGGTTGTGTTTCCATCCAAAGATGCAAATTAGATTTATGCGTAGAACTGGAACGTCGCATAAAACATTTGTGAATAAAGCAGCGTTTCCATCCAATGAGTCAAAGAGAATTAAATCATCATGTCCTGATTAACTAGCGGTCAAAGAAGCCAATGTGCACCTATTTCTTTTATAAAAAAATTACTTGCGGACCAGAAGACGAAACGCAATGAACGCAGTGCGGTGGCTTTTGGAGGCGTGAGAAGCTCTTTGGGAGCGCAGACAGATGCTCAAGACAGTTCTGGAGGTAATAATGATAATGAACCACTGTGATGACAGACTTTGGCTGAGGCGTTTTAGAAAGACCAAAACAACATTTCAGATGTTTTACAATGTGGTTTGTCCATTAATGCGTCCCATCACACACATTTTAATCATCATATGATCTGTTCAAACTAAATCACATTACATTTCTTTGATGTGCATGCTGGAATTTATTCTGTATTGTGTTTCCAGCATAGTTTATGCCCATTTTTTTCTTATCAGGTAAAATGTTTATCCAACTCAGTTGTGAGAATATGTTTGATGTGCGTTTTTTTAATTTATGCACATCTTGGCATTTCCATCAAGCCTTTCTTTAATGCGATAATCCAAAATCTACATAGAAAATAGGAGAATGGAAACAGCTAATGAAATTTACCTTCCTTAATTCACAAAGATCAGATTTGATCGTTGAATCTGTGTTTGTTACTAAATGTTCCAATCATTTCTAAATGAGGTGTGCTCAATCACAATTAGCACAATAAACTATTTGCATTATATGGGAGGGATCAGTTAGGCAGGCTTATACAGTGCAAATTAGCATTAATTATTATCGACAGCTATCAAGATGGAGTACTATTTAACATCAAGTAAAAGACTGAATTTCAGACACTGCAGAATAGCTCACTAATAACACAACAGTCTTCATCTGTGGTGTTTCATGATTGAGGCCCAATGGGATCAGTTTGTGTGTAAAACTCTTGACCAGCTTACGGATGAAGAAACATCATCTAAAGTTTTGACAGCAGCTTCATTGCGGGATTCAGATCAGCTTATAGATGGAGTTCCTCACTAAACAACATTATCTGAAGCTTTTATTATTGTAGGTCTTTCATTAGTCATTTTTGCATTGCTGTAATTTATATAATCATGCAAATTATCCAAATGCAAAGCTTATGTTTTTATATGTTGAATTTTCTTATGCATATTCATCACCTGTAATTGCTCATTTTTATTCATTAGAGGTTTTTCAGCATGTCGCTACAGTTTGTGTCTGTTCAGGAACGAGAAACTTTACAGTTTTAAGATAAAAACTCAGATTTATTTAACTTTTCTTTGTGATTTCTAAAACTGGATACCAACGATGATATATGATCATTATTTCATTATTAGCTTCAAGCAGACATTTTTAAATGTTTTTATTAATCCTCTTTCAATATTTTGTTAAAACCGTTTGTTTACTGGAAGTTAGTCGTTACTTCAGGAAAATACCATTTTATTTTATACTGTTATGTCTGTCAGCAATGAAGGATCACGTTTGCTTTTTAATTTTTGCCAAATAAACAGAATTTCACCTCACGTGATTGACTAATATGGCGTTTTGTCTATATTAGCAAATGTTGATTTGGCGCGTTTTTTTTTACCATCATCCGTTGCTCCCGCCTTGCCGTGATGACGTCAGCACCGATGCGTTCATCCAGCGTCGAGTCTTCAGAGCTGAGGTGAGTCGTTGACGCTTTTTCTCGTGTTTACACAACAATAAAACACACTTTACAGTTTATTAAAGCGACAATCTGCGACTAGTTTCTGCATTGAGTTCACCTCTATCTGTGTGTAGTTCTGTGAAGAAAATATAATGAGTTTTTGAGATTGTGTGAGTTTTTCATCAACTACCGCCACCAAGTTGGTCAACCGCGGGGTGAGATGAAGAAAAAAACATTGAATTTATGTCTAAACTTGTTTAATGTATTACAAATTAGTTTAAAGCTTAAGTCAGAATAAAACATCCATATAAACACCTCAGCCGTAATTAAAACAAATAAAATTGTAATCTGTATTAATGGTCAAATGTCTTTAAAAAGGATTAAACCGATTATTGAAACCTATAAGCAGCTATTTAAAAAAAAAATATCTCACACTTTGGTTAAACAAACTATAAAGTATTAGGATTACTCATTTCTGACCAACAATTCCAATTTTATTTAAAGTTAACGATTTAATAGTGTTTAATTCAATAGGTTAACTGACCAATGCTGATGTTAATATTATAATCATTCATTTTCTTTTCGGCTTAGTCCCTTTATTAATCTGGGGTCGCCACAGCGGAATGAACCGCCAACTTATCCAGCATATGTTTTACGCAGCGGATGCCCTTCAAGCTGCAACCCATCACTGGGAAACACCCATACACACTCATTCACACACATACACTACGGACAATTTAGCTTATTCAATTCACCTATAGCGCATGTCTTTGTACTTGTGGGGGAAACCGGACATATGATATTTGGTTTTTGGCCCTTCGTACAAAAAAGTTTGGGCGCCCCTGCTTTAGATAGTGTCCTGCCGCCACCTACTGGGTGATTTTTAATTTAATATCTGTATACCATTTAATTAATGAGAAGTTACAAATAATTTCATAATCTTGTAATTAAAATGCAGTCTTCTTATTGTTCGAAAACAGCCGTAGTGACCATCTTTCCATATCTGTAGTAAATATACAGCTGACTGGGTGAATTCTCTATGGGGAGTTCTGTGTAGGCGGCAGTAACGATGCACTGCTTGGAGTGAAACCGGACATCGCGTGACGTCATGTGAAAAGGGTCTATATTAATCACTACTAAACACATCCAAAATAAAAGTTTGTTTTTACATAACATATGTGTATATTATATATATTTATTATGTATTTGTGATACACATACATAGAAACAAAACTATACAACATCTATTTAAAATATATATAATTTGTATCATATACATGTCTATTTAAATCTGAATATAAATAAACATTTTCTCAAATATATGCATGCATGTCTTTGTATATACACACACACACACAGACAAGTGTACAGTACACAGACTTAAATTGTCAAAACAAACTTTTATTTTGTATACGATTAATGTTTGTCCAGCACTAGTTGATTTACATTGCTTCGCTAATTAAAATAAACTTGCCTTGCGTAGTTTTCATTCATTCATTCTCTTTTGGCTTAGTCCCTTTATTAATCTGGGGTCGCCACAGCGGAATGAACCGCCAACTTATCCAGCTTATGTTTTATGCAGCGGATGCCCTTTCAGCAGCAACCCATCACACTGGGAAACACCCATACACTCCCATTCACACACATACACTACGGACAATTTTAGCTTACCCAATTCACCTATACAGCATGTGTTTGGACTTATGGAGGAAACCGGAGCACCCGGAGGAAACCCATGCGAACACGGGGAGAACATACAAACTCCACACAGAAATGCCAACTGACCCAGCCAAGGCTCAAACCAGCGACCTTCTTGTTGTGAGGCAATCGTGCTACCCACTACGCCACCGTGATGCCCCTTGCCTAGTTTTCATCCGCAATAATTAATTTCACCAAAAATGTAAAGTGAAGAATAGTGTGAGCTCAGGAGCTCCACTAGATGGCGCCATTCACTCATACAGTGCATACACTGCGTGGAGCAGAGCTGTCAGCTTTGACCCGCATGTAAGAATAGTAGACTAATTAAAAACACAAGATTTGGAATTATTGTGTAACCCTTTATCCCAACTTGACTTTTAAACAATAAGTCTGCAGTATATAACATATAATCAAATTGTGATTTCTGCTGAGGGAGAGTATCATTACCAAATATCTTCTTTTAAAAGTGAAACCAAAAACATGTTGATTTTGAATACATATTGAACATATGGATAATAGTGGTAATCAATACATCTGCCGAAATTAGTTTCTAAAAATAAGGAGACATATTTTTAAAATGCTGCCTTGTGGCCTCATGAGACTTATAGGAGTATTAAGGCACTACAAATTGGCCACCTTTAGCACCCACAAAATGCCATTCCAGGTTTTTCATGACTGTAAGAACACTGATAATGATAGCCTAATATTAATGATAATAAATGAAGGCCCTGTCCATTCAAACATTTTCACTAAAACAGAAAACTTTCATGAAAACTTTCAGGGTGAAGATTTTTCAAAACTCTGGGTGCTGTGTGGAGTTTTTGCCTCATGACGTCAGCATGATTTATGTCATCAATCGGTGTAAATGAATCAGATTTCTCTGTTTATTCTTCTGAAGCTCTGCCGCCATCAGTGAAAGACAAAGACAGAGTTTATTGAAGGACAGTGAGAAGATGAGTGATCCAGAACCCTGCAGAATTAAACAGGAAGAGACTGAAGAACTAATAGGTTTGTGTTTATTCATCACTCACAGTTTTTCTCACACTGTCGAGCCCTGCTAGAGCGCTGTCTGCTGTTTACAAACTTAAAAACTAGCCTCTTAAAATTAACTTATTTACTTCATTTTCAGATGTGATGATGGAGGAGAGTGAAGAATTGAGTGAAGATGAGGAGAATCATCATGTCAGAAGTGAAGAAAAAACTCAATCAAAAACTGAGCGTAGGTTTTCAGTGAAAAGAAAAGCTGTAAATGGTTTCACTTGCACTCAATGTGGAATGAGTTTCAAGCACAAATGCAGTCTCAAGTTTCACAAGATGATCCACACTGGAGAGAAACCTTACAAGTGTTCAAACTGCGGCAAGAGATTCATTCAGTCAGGAAACCTGAAAGCACATGAGAGGATTCACACTGGAGAGAAACCATATCACTGCATTGCTTGTGGCAAGAGTTTCACGCAATCATCTTCTCTACGAAAACACAGAAGAAACTATCACAGTAAGTTGATCATCTAAAGATCCAGCCCTTCCAATTGATGACAGATATTTAAAGGCGTTTTTTGATGCAGTTTCATGTTTCCGTTTGTCTTTAGAGTGTGACAAGCTGTTTATGTTTATATAAAATCAGTAAAGTCACAAAGACTAGTGCCTCGTTTTCAATGAGCAGTTCAGTACGGGTCGTTCTTGCACAAATAAGAAGCATTTCAGGTTGTCCGCATATCGCATCTTTTGCGAACTGGAGGCCGTTATTTTAAATGTAGAAATGCACAAATAGTACAAGCAAGTGGTGTAAGTCGTGTAGATGTTCACTGTAAACAACAATGACGGAAACACAGCTATGTGCTATATGCACAGCTAGTGTTTTTCCCCTACCAATACATTTCAGATGAAAGCTTAATGTGACTATTTTCAATTTCATACGGTTCCTTTTACAGCATTGACGTTGTAATGTAATTCAAAAACATTCAGTTAAATAGACTTCAGCATTCGTTTAGTTGTTTAACCGTAAAACAAGATGAAAAGCTGTTTAAACACATGCACTGTCAGGTAAAGTAAAATTTAATATTTTAAAGACATGGTGCAGAAAAATTGAATTTAATACAGTGCTTCTTGTGCAGTCTGAGACCCACTTTATATCGTATATCAATCAGGCAGTGAATATCAATGTCTTTGAAAGAAAACAGACCTTAAACGCAGCGATTTTGTAACGGCATACAGTTCACCAAAATCACGTGAACTGCGTTACTGAAAGTCTCGTGCAAATAACCTATTCTGTTCTTCTTGGCATGTGGCTGTTTGTTACAAGAAGCCAACAAGGTTTATTTGAGTTTGACTGAGGTTTATTTCTGCTGCCATCACCATTGTATTATTACGGTGCCCTGTTTTGGCGGTGAATTTAAAAATGGCCTTTCCTTTGTTGTCGTTTCCTTGCACATGCAAGTGACAGATCTCTGAAAACCAATCAGCTTTCAGCAGTGAATCTAACACCACCCTTTAGTACCATACCGTTGTGCTATGTAACCTTATGAAAGGGTCCCAAAAAAGTATGGTACAGTTCAAATTACATTTTATATTTTATTGTTAACCATTTTTGTTCTAAAAATGCACTACATCCTCAATTTATCTTCATATGTAAAATTTTTGCATTAAATACAAGCAGATATATGAACTGAACCTTTAATTTTACCTGGTCAAAGAAACACGCTTCTTGAATGCATCAAACATCAGATAATCAATAAGCACATGTTCAGCACTGTGTTAAATACTTGTGCATGCATCTTGCCTCCCTCACCATAATATGTGTGGTTCATTCGTAGATAAGTATTACATGTACATAAGAAAAATATTGAGCTATACTGAACTTTGACCAAGATAGTCGATGGTGTGCTTCGCCAATGTGGTCGATCCAGCAACAAACCTCTTTTTTTTGTGTGTGTGTGGCACAAGCCATTGAAATGAATGGGATTCATAGTGCATCACTTTCTGCATCTGATGTGAAAGCCGCTACAGTGACGATAGCTGGAGGGGGAGTGCTAATAACAATCATCAAAAAGTTCACTCCAATGTAGAAAATTGAAAAAGTGAATTAGAAGTTAGAAAAGACCAAAAAAGTTTTGGAAAACAAAAGCATCATCTGTATTATTATTATTATTATTATTATTATTATTATAGCCTAGCTCTCATATAAAACATTTAATTCTTCGTTCAAGCCAGATAAAACAAATGTTTTGCTGATTTATACTTCCTGCGAACGGCAGGTCCGGCGTAGCTTTCGAACTGCCACATATCCTTCGTTGTAGTCTGACGGGAATCCTGATGTGCACCTCTCAAAAAAGTAACTACATCTAGAGTTACTCTACATTATGTACATATGTACTACACTAAGAGCCAACTACATTAAGAGCTGTTTTTGCACAGCTTGGTAGCGGTGATGAGTGTGAGCGGGCCGAGGGCTGTGGTGCGAGTGTAGGAGCTCCAGCATGATACTTTTGTTTTGTTTTAAAAACTGGCGTCTTAAAATGAGTTTATTTATTCAATTTTCAGATCTGATGGTGGAGAGTGAAGTACTAAGTGGAGATGAGGAGAAATATGTCAAAAGTGATGATAAAACTCAGTCAAAGACTGAACATTTTTCAGTGAAACGAACAGCCATAAATGATTTGACCTGCACTCAGTGTGGAAAGACTTTCAAGCTCAAAAACACTCTCAAGCTTCATATGAAGATCCACACTGGAGAGAAACCTTACAAGTGTTCACATTGCAACAAGAGATTCAGCGATTCAGGAAATCTGAAAACACACCAGAGGGTTCACACTGGAGAGAAACCGTATCACTGCACTGATTGTGGGAAGAGTTTCACATATTCATCTTCTCTACGAAAACACAGAAAAAATATTCACAGTAAGTTGATCATCATAATATCCAATTGTGTGTTTTTAATTGACCAGTTGTTAATTTTTTTGTACGTTACTAAACTAAAATAACAAAGCTGACTGATATTTTGTTATAATGGTGAATAGCATAAAATATGGTTGTAGTTAAGAAACATTACGAAGAGTCCTTGACTAGCCCATTGTCTTGAAAGTGTGTGAGTTTTTTTATTTTTATTTTTTTTTTATGACTAATTTCTTCTCCATTGCACATGCAGGTTCAATGCTGAGATATGTTAGAAATGATGATGAGCTGGCATCATCCAGTACTGCTCCAGAGATACCCAGCAGCTGCACAGATGCAGGATTCAGCACTGAGGACTGTATATCTACCAGCTCTGTAGGTACAGGTGTAGACTCTGGCAGACGTTCTGTGAACACAGAGAGAGCACCAATCCATAAAGAAGTTAAAACTGACATGGCTTCCCCTGATCCTTCTCTCTGGCCATCTCACCTCACAGATTTAGATCGTCTTGAAATTATACAGAGAGGACCATCTAAAGTAGATTCTGATTTCTCGTTCCCAAAAGACAAAGATGGACATGGATTTAATCATGCGCAATTCTACCGCATACTCTCGAATGGAGAAAAGGTTTTAAGAAGCTGGCTCGTGTATTCAATGAACAAAAACTGTGTGTTTTGCTTCGCCTGTAAACTCTTCAGTTCACAAGACGCAAACCTGTCAGGGGAGGGTTTCAGTGACTGGTCCAAGCTCAGCGAGAGTCTCAGGAGTCACGACAGTAGCGTAGGTCACATGCAATCCATGCTGAAATGGAGGGAACTTGAGAACTACTTACAGAATAATGAGAAGACAGTAGACCATCATGACCAGACTCGTTTAGAGGAAGAGAAGAAAAGGTGGCGAGATGTCCTCGCACGATTAATCAGCATCACAATATCTTTGGCATCACGAAATCTTGCCTTTAGGGGCTCTTCAGAACATCTTTATGATTCCAACAATGGCAACTTTCTCAAGGAGGTCGAGCTCCTTGCACTGTTTGATCCTGTGATGGAAAATCATTTGTCAAGAATCAAGGACAAAAGCACACAGTATTATCTTGGACAGCAAACCCAAAATGAGCTGATAGAGCTCATAAGCAACAAAATATTGAAGACCATTGTGTCCCGTATTAATCTGGCGAAATACTACTCTATTATTCTTGACTGCACACCGGACTCAAGTCACAATGAACAAATATCAGTAATATTACGTTGTGTGACTTTACATCCAAAGCCAGAGATTAGCAAATACTTTTTAGGCTGTGTGGATGTCTCGGAAACTACTGGATCAAATCTGTCAGATGTGATATTTGACAGGCTTCGGGAACTTCAGATTCCTTTCGAAAACTGCAGGGGACAGGCCTATGACAATGGTGCTAATATGAAGGGGAGAAGCCAAGGTGTGCAGGCGAGGCTATTAAATAAAAATCCAAGAGCTTTGGTTGTACCTTATGAAGCACACTCAGTGAATCTTGCGATAGCAGATGCAGCAAAGGCGTCAAAGGACGCTGTTTGCTACTTTGGTTATGTGCAGAAACTCTTCACGTTTTTTGCAGGAGCTAAACAGCGATGGAGCATCCTGTTAAAGCATGTCCATCTAACGTTAAAGTCCTGGAGTGACGTAAGGTGGGAAAGCCAGCTGCAATGCATTACAGCTGTGAGATACCGAGTGAAGGAGATCAGAGATGCTCTCATTGAAGTACGGCAAACCTTGAATGATCCCGTTGCCAAAGTAGAGGCACAGGCCCTGGCAGAAGAAGTGGCTTCGTTCAGGTTTTTGATATGCTCTTTTGTATGGTTTGACATCCTGACACATATTAACCAGGTGAATAAGACGCTACACTCTGAATCAATGCAAATGGATGTTGCAGTTCGACTCATTGAAAGTGCAAAAGGTTCTCTCCTAAAGTACAGACAGTCTGGAATTGCGGATGCTCAATCAACTGCAAAGCAACACTGTGAGACTCTAAATTTGGAGACCGAGCTTAAAGAGAAGCGTCTGAGGAGCACGAAAACACATTTTGCCTACGAGACTGCAGATGAACCAATTGGCGATGCCCTCAAAAAGCTCAAGGTAACGTTTTTCTACAGCGTTGTTGACTCTGCTTTGACATCGCTACAGGAGAGGTTTAAAATTTTCAGTCTGGTCAAAGACAGATTTGGAGTGCTGCTTGATTTCGGCCAAGTTCAAGGGATGTCAAAAGAGAGATTGCAGAAATACTGCACTGAGGTAGAGAAAGCTCTGTCACTGGGGGAGGCAGATTCCGATATTGACGGTCAAGAGCTGGCTCAAGAAATCATAAACCTCCCACAGCTGCCACCACTCGCAACAGCTCTAGAGACGCTATCATTTCTTCATGACAGCCGATTGCAAGAGTTGTACCCGAACCTTTGGATTGCTCTGCGCATCGCTCTAACACTTCCCGTTGCCTCTGCCGAGAGTAGTTTTTCTAAGACGAAGCTGATAAAAACATACCTGCACTCCTCTATGGCACAAGAGCGCTTGAGTGGATTGTCGATAATAAGCATCAACTCTGAATTAGCTAAGACATTATCGTATGACGAGCTCATTGATGACTTTGCTGCCAGAAAAAGCAGGGCTGTCCCTTTGTAAATATTTAAAATGAGGAAAGCTCCTGCTGAAACACGTCTGTGTTTATTTTTGATGTAAAGTATTTTTTATTGGAGCACCACAGTAAAATTCAGCTTGAGGCTGATTTATACTTCTGCATCAAGCTCATGCGTATGGTCCGGCACAGCCTTTGCACAGTCGCATAGCCCTCGCTGTGGCTGACATCGACACTGACGCGCACCTCTCAAAAAATGCAACTACACGTACTGCAACCTCTGTAATTGGTCGGCTTGGTAGCTGTGATGAGTGTGGGCGGTGCTGAGAGCCGCGAGCTCGATCGAGCGAGTTTTTACGAGTGTCGAGTCACATGAAGGAGCTCCAGATGGAAACTTTTGTTTTGTGTTTACCTTATGATTAAAGTTGTTGCACGTCCGCCGGTTCCTGCCTCTAAATGAGCAAGTTTTAGCTACTTCTACATTAAGGTAGCATTAAGAAAAAACAAAACACCCGCAAAGAAACTTGACACAGAGATACATAACATAACCTACTGCCAGCTAGCGTTTCGGAAGTGGTATTGCAGAGCAACTCAAACAGCATGCAGAAGTATAAATGCATGGCAACGCGCAAGGCAGGCGCCATGGGTCATGGCGATCACTCGACGCAGAATTATAAATCAGCCTTTAGGGCACATTTTTGGCCAGCAGCAGCTCTGAACATCAGTGTTTATATCTGAACTATAAACCATTATCTCAGTACTTTTGTGTTATTTGATTGTTTGTAACTAACTGGAAAGGGGAAAAACTAAATCTCGATCAAACACTGATTTGAATGCAGGGAATTGAAGTATTAATAAATATAAGCAAATCATGATCATTTATAATTTATCTTGCGTGGGTGTTTGAATTGAGATCCCGATCTTTTAATGTTTAATTGTGCAGCTTTACACTGAATGCATTAATGCAGGCTAACCAAGTTGTGACAGAAAACACCTTTAATAACCTTATAAAGCATTTAGGTGCTGCCACAATTTCTTCCGTCATTATTATATTTTAGAGGGAAGACAAAATGCTTTCATTCATGTGATTTGAATGATGTGGGAGGCGATCTCTCTGCAATCGTTACAAATTTAAGATTAATATACAAGTTAAAAAAAAGGTTATTAATCCACAGGTCACGTCTGTTCCGAACTGTGGGTTGTGATCCATTACACTCCTATTTTTATTATTAAGGGAAAACTAAATTAATAGTTTTGTGCTACTTTTAACCCCTTAACTCTCACCCCCACTTTTTGAATATAGACATGAAAATGACATGCTCAATTTAGATGATTGCCAATCTTCAACGCTTTGGCGCACATATTTAAGCTTGGTCTCATTTTAAAGAAGACACTTGTCGGATTGTTGCTAAAGTGAAAAAAGCCTTGGGAAAAAAAAAAATAATAATAATCTAAAGTTTTGACAGCAGTATCATTGTGGGACTCAAATCAGCCTATAGATGGAGTTCCTCACCAAACAACATTATCTGAAGCTTTTATTATCAAAACTTCTCCTGCCCAAATTAACTCAGCTCTCCGTGCTCAACTCT
>CAIGQV010019395.1:3383160-3394525 GCA_903798115.1 Danio jaintianensis | reverse complement strand
GCTGAACAACAGTGAGGTTGTGAATCTTTTAGCACTTCATCAGTCTTTGTTCTTTTTCCTATTACCTTTTATTTAATATTGTTTACAATTTGCGTTTAAAAATGCAATTCATCCCCAATGTTCTTTCATGTATAAAAATTATTCCACATATATATCTGTTCACATTGACTACCCTTTCGTTATGTTCGGGATGAAAACATCCACTAAATTAAACTGAGGCTGAACAACAGTAAGATTGTTAATATTTAACACTAGTACCCCCAGGGGTCGTTGTATACCGAAAACTACTGTGCTAAAAAAGTCTGTCTCTGTATTATGCCACTGTGTTAACAAAGAAGTGTCTAGAGCCATGAAATTATTATGTCTAGACATCAACTATATATTTGTCCTGGTTTACTTCAAGGCTTCTTTTTTTTTTTTTTTTGGAGGCTTCACTTTCAGAATGGTAGGCTATAAGCTAAACAAGTCTGCACTGTCAACAAGAATTAGAAGTAACTAATAAATACATATTTGTGTGGTGTAATACTATAATGTCATTAATATTGAGATGTAATTTCAATTGCTAAAACACCCTATAGGTAATAATGAACAATGATTTACCACTGAATGTGATGCGATAACAGATTCAAGCGCACAGCTACACCTAATTGATTATTAATTTGTTTAGTGTTATAATTATACTTTAAATAAGACAATGACATCAATAGAGTTGGAGCATTCATGAGTTGGATAAAATATCTAAATTTGTTCATGTGTTGGGTCTCAGAGGCTCTGGATCGCTGTCAGGCTTCGTCTACACTAATCCAGATAAATGTTTTGTCATCTTAAAATGCCATCCACATTATCGTTTTCAATTCTTTCCTGAAAAAAAAAAGGTAATTCTCACTAAAACGACTGAAAACGCTTCGTGTACAGCGCATACACATATGTAAGATTCTTACCTGCATCATATCCGCCTGCTGTTTATATCCCCTTAAAGTTAACTGTAGGGGGGACCAACAGGTTTGACCCAAAAATGACCAGTCTGTCAAATTAAAAAGAGCCAAAGATTCAATTAAAAAGAAAGTTTACTGAAGATAGTTTGCAGTTTCATCAGAAGCCAGCTTTAACACTTGCAAAGAGTTCATAGGCGGCTCTACTTACAATCTCAAAACAACAACAATTATACTCTTACATAACGTCATTAACTGCGTCATACATACAGGTGTTTAAACCTGATTGCTTAAAACACAGATAGACTAAGAAAATTTCCACGTGTTTGTGGGTGCGTACAATTCTGAACAATATCTCAAGCATAGAAACGTCAGCCACTAGGCTGTTCAGAACTGACCCCAGACCTGTGAAATGATCTACAAAGTAATAGAACACACACAAAGTACAACCTGTTCCTTACTCAAGGCTGTGTCGTGTACTCTCAGCCGTCTTATCAAAACCTATTAAAAACTGGTACAATCAAATAACTCAGGAAACAGTAGTTTCCAATGCTTCAAGAGCCCAGTTCCACTCAAGAGGCCTCTGTGACCTCTGACCTGGCTGGGTAGATCCTGAGAAAACAAATCATTTGGCATACAGAAAAGTAATCACACACATATTCCAGTTTTACTCTGAAGTGGGATGACACTAAGGTCATCATGTGATCTAGGCTCTTAAACATTCAACTTTATTAATAATCATAAAGACATGAGAAATTATACGTGTTACTCCATCCTGGAGCGGACGTCCATCAGAAAACCCACACTTCATAACTTAATTAATTAATTTTCAGATGTGATGGTGAAAGAGGAGAGTGAAGAACTGAGTGAAGATGAGGAGAAACATCATGTCAAAAGTGAAGAACAAGCTCAATCAGAGACTGAACAAAGTATTTTAATGAAAGGTTTGATCTGCAGTCAGTGTCGAAAGAGTTTCAAGCACAAATGCACTCTGAAGAGTCACATGATGATCCACACAGGAGAGAAACCCTATAAGTGTTCACACTGCCACAAGAGATTCAGTCATTCAGTATACCTGAAATCACATGAGAGGATTCACACTGGCGAGAAACCGTATCGCTGCACTGATTGTGGGAAGAGTTACACAAATGCATCTGCTCTACGAAAACACAAGAAATTCTATCACAGTAAGTAGATCATCTAAACACTCAGCCCTTCCAGGTTGTATTATTTAGGATAACTGAACAATCTTTCGACTGTGAATTTTAAATTGATTCTTTGTTCCTCTGGCTTGTTGCATGCACAAGTGATGATTCTTTGTAAACCAATCACCATTCAGAGTCTAGCTCCAATCTTTCGGTACCCTACTGTTGTGCTTATAACACTTACAAAAGAGTCCCAACAAAGTAGTACAGTACAGTTTGCAATTTCTTTCTCTTCTGACAGTAGAAACGGACATAAATGTGTAATGAATTGTACTCTACCACTCAGTGTAAACGAGCTGTAAAGTCTCAGTCCAAAAGAGATGTTTTCTTAGCTCAGACTTGTCCACGTCCTCCTACAACAGACCTGTTTTGTGTTTGCAGACAGTAATGTTGTGTTTTGTGGGCGGAGCTGAAGTGGGGGCAGAAAGTGATGACGCTCTAATAGCAGCGTTAAGTGTTAGCGCTAAGGTATAAGTACCTTGTGCAGAGTTGTTACATTAGTGACAAAAAGTTTCTGATTTCTTTTAATTTAAATAACAGGCAATGCTTTGACTTTTTACTGTTTTGGCTCTGCTTGAGCGGAGACCGCTGTGTTTTTTTCACACACATTAAAGTGGAAGTGAAGCACTCAGTCAAGTTTACATTATTTTGTACATTGGTTTCCACTTTAATGAAAATATATATAACAAACTCGATTAATGTAACCATTTAGAAGAAAACGGCATGTTTTACTATAGCTTTTAGACCTAGGGTGCTGCCATCTTGGAATGTCGCTGTGTCTGACGTCACGGGGTTGGTTCCGTTCCCTCAGCTGAACAGATACAGTGGAAGTAATGGACTGAACACGGAGACTGCAAAGCCTAATTTAACCCAATGAGTGAAGTTGTGGGCGTGGAGCTGGTGCAAATACAAGCATCAGATGTGTGTGTAATAAATAAAAATATATATATTTATTCTATTTTTTCTTTTTTTCCCCTTTTAATTGCCGATCATTTGATGCGCTTTGGTCCACGTCTCTATTATGCTGCCTGACTGCCTGTCTGGGTTTCAACAAGGTCTGATACTGACATAAAATGGGGCGGGTACTTTCACTTTACACTACTACAGCCCCTCACCTCTTTTCGTGTTCAAACCAAACTAAGATCGGCGCGGTTTTTCACGTGGCAGGTTTCATGTCCTTTATACATGTTGAGAGATCGAGTTGATCGACTTGAAAAAGGAATATGTCTTGACATAATCCACAAAGACGTGACTTAGTAAAGTGTGAAGTCATGTATCGTTTTAATCGTTGCATTAGTCTGAATGTAAATCCCCTCATCAGGCAGTGCTGGACCAGCGTGAGAGAGTGGACCAAAGCGCATCAAACAAAAGGTATTAAAATAAGAAAAATAGAAAATGTATAAATATTTTTGTATATGTTAGACACAGATCTGATGCTTGTATTTGCACCAGCTCTGTGATCCAACTTCACACATTGGGTTACTTTAGGCTGTCCAGTCTGCGTGTTCAGTCCATTGTTGAAACCCAGTCAGGCAGCATAATAGAGACGTGGACCAAAGCGCATCAAATGATCGGCAATTAAAAGGGGAAAAAAAGAAAAAATAGAATAAATATATATATATATATCTTTTTTATTACACACACATCTTGTATTTGCACCAGCTCCACGCCCACAACTTCACGCATTGGGTTAAATTAGGCTTTGCAGTCTCCGTGTTCAGTTCATTACTTCCACTGTATCTGTTCAGCTGAGGGAACAGAACCAACCCCGTGACGTCAGACACAGCGACATTCCAAGATGGCAGCGCCCTAGGTCTAAAAGCTATAGTAAAACATGCCGTTTTCTTCTAAATGGTTACATTAATCGAGTTTGTTATATATATTTTCATTAAAGTGGAAACCAATGTACAAAATAATGTAAACTTGACTGAGTGCTTCACTTCCACTTTAAGGTTTAAAGCGTCCCCCACACGTAATGTCAAGAGACTGACTCAAAAAGAGGAAAAAATAAATTAATTATCCATCGATTTAAAAGGGTCAAAATTAATCACTGATTAATCAGTTGCATCCCTAAAGTGTAACTTTTTTCCTATTTGTTTCAGAGCTGATGAAGGAAAGTGAAGAACCGAGCGAAACCACAAAGGTACATCGTAGCATTCCTAAAAAGGAGAAATGTTATTCATGCTCTGTGTGTGCAAATAGTTTTGCACATATGTCAATTTTAAGACAACACCAGGTGATTCACACTGTAGAGAAACCTTACAAGTGTTCATATTGTGACAAGACATTTGGTAGGTCAGAAAGCCTGAAAGCACATGAGATGATTCACACTGGAGAGAAACCGTACACATGTACTCAGTGTGGGAAGAGTTTCAGACGGTTATCTAACTTTCGACAACACTTTAGGATCCACACCGGAGAGAAACCACACAAATGTGATCAATGCTGCAAATCATTTACGAGGCCTTCAGAGCTGAAGTACCATCTTAGAGTTCATACAAAGGAGAAGCCTTATTCATGCTCTGAGTGTGGGAAGAGTTTTACACAGCAGTCCTTTTTAAATGCACATCAGAAGATCCACACTGGGGTGAAAGAGTTTGTGTGCTCGGAGTGTGGGAAGAGTTTTATTAGAGCTGGAGAATTGAAACTGCACCAGGTGGTTCACACTGGAGAGAGACTGTACGTGTGTTCACACTGCGACAAGAGATTCAGTCTGTTACAAGGCTTGAAAATGCATGAGAGGATCCACACTGGAGAAAGACCACACAAATGTGATCAATGCGGTAAAACATGTATTAGGCTTTCAGATCTGAAGAAACATCTTAGAGTTCATACAAAGGTCTTTGCACAATGAAGTCTAAAATTTTTCATATGCGTTTTTTTTTTTGTATTCATATGCGAAAAACTCATCATGTAAACAAACCTTGCACACTGAGTCCGATGCGTATTAATTAATCCATCACGAAAAAATGCCAAACATTTTGGAGTCAGTTCAAGCAGTGATACTTTGTTCTCCTCTCTTCTCCAAAGTAGAAAAGGAAAGAGGAATAGGCTGAATATTGTGTTCATCCAATACTGCATAGAGAGGAAGGAGAGTTCAGCTCATTATCAAAGAGCTGCGCTGGATTATCCCTAAAAATGTGAAGTTTATTTCAGGAAATCAGTGGAATTTTGATACATTGCTTGTGATACTCCACACATTCATGTACGTAAACAAATCCTGAATAGAGACTATTGACATTATAATAGATGGCAGCCGTGTTGACATGCTGAAGCAATGGAACAAATGCGGACCATGCTTTCTATTATAATGTCTATGGCAGGGGTGCCCAAACGTTTTCCTATAAAGGGCCAAAAAGCAAACTTGATTGAGGGATGAGGGCCAAATGTATATACCAAACCGTATATATTAACTTTGCCAGGCGTAATTTCCTAATTTATTGGGTAATATTTAAAAATAACTAGAAAATGTTGCTTTAAATCTTATTAACTATTGCAGTATCACGTGTAACATTTAATAATGAACTTATTACAGAAAAAACATCAACAATCCCATTTATAACACAATGGAGTTCAATGCGGAATAGTCGAGCTGCTCCTGCCTTTACCTTGATTTGCTCGCAGATATCTTATGCATTGTCCTCTATCTGACAGTATTTACATTAAAAGTCTGATACCTTTACAACATTTAATTGAATCATTTAATTTCAGTCTGCTTTTTTATGTAGCTCAGCAATAAAACAAAAGGTTACATTAAACTGGAAATGACGATCTCTGTCAAAGGCGTTTGCCTCAACCACCTCCCCATCATCCCCATGGGATGGCGGGCCAAATTAAAGGTTACCATGGGCCAACTTTGGCCCGCGGGCCCTACTTTGGGCATCTCTGGTCTATGGGAAGTACGTCAAATGTATGGACACACACACACCAAACAGCAGCAAGGCAGAGGTGCGCCAGTCACTGAATCAGCATATAGGGGTTCTCAACTGTCCGCCACATTCTGTCTTTATTTTATGCACTGTGTTTGTCATAAAGTTATCTGTAGCTCAAATGACGGCATTCTGTATGACGGCATTCGGTGGCTCTAAACTGTCAAAACAACTCTCAAAGCGCGTTTTTTGGATGCAAAAAGTGGGAAAAAACTAACCCGGTTTGAATTTAGTTATGACGAACAAAAGTTTCAGAGGCAGTGTGTCAATACGATTGACACAACATGAGGTCAAATTTATTTTTTACCGTGCGAAAATTACGGACGAAAATTTTAGATTCAGTGTGCAATAACCTTAAAGAGCCCCTATTTTGCATTATAAAAGGTCATGTTTTGGTTTTAGGGGTCTCCAGCAACAGGCTGATATGCATACAAGGTCAAAAAACATTTTCATTGTCTTATAATATGCATTTATTTTTACCTAATTATCCCAACGACTCCCATATGATTCGTTCAGCGATTAATTTGTTCTCAAACCCCTCTTTAACGCAAGGCTAATCTGCGCTGATTGGTCCGATGACCCAGTCTGTTGTGATTGGTCGACTGGGTTCAGCGCGAGAGTGAAACGCCCACCACGGTCATGAAGTAGCGCACAGAGTATGTGAGAGCCCAATGCAGGAATGCATTAAAGCAATGCAGTTAAAAACTAGCATATTACTCTACTCTTAACCCTAACCCTAAGTAATAACAGCGACACACATTCAGTAATAATCCACACAGTGGCAAAAGTTAAACTATTTTGAAAATTGACCGCGCCGCGTGTGTGAGGAACAGCTGACGGTGGCCATAGCAAAGGCAAACAGCAGAGGATCGTGAGTTCAGAAACACATTTTAATCGGTAAAGGAAGAAGCACACATTGTGTTTTTAACGTGGTTTTGGATGCGATATGTGAATAGCCCCATACAGATTCAACCTGAGAGATACAGTACAAGCACTGCTTAATTTGAGCCGGATCTTGCCGGATCCTGTTCCGGAAAATGTCCGATATTCATGTTTTGCGTTCTGGTATTTATTTTAATGGATCCGGCTTTAACTTGTGCGCGGTGAATACCTACGTGTGTGTGTGTGTGTGAGAGAGAATGTGAATGCGAATGCAAGCGAAGGCTGTGTGGATTGTGTGTGTGCGCGCACACACACGACTGTCACCATGCGCAAGTTAAAGCAAAACTACTGGCCCTCAACAATATTTTCAGCTAATCAGCTTTCTTATGTTTACAATCACTCTCATTGGTTGGTGATTATTGTTTCACGTGCAGTGAGTGTCGTGGTTTCCGGCTTTTCTCTTAATGAGTCAAACTTAGTCTGGAGGTTATGAATATCAGAAGAATATACTTTATTGGAATATTTTCCAAAAAAGCAGAGACGTCCATAAGCAGACCCATCTCTAGTCTCACCCCAGGACAATCTAAAGTGTTTATGTTCTGTCCATTCTTTATACGGATTTTCTCCCCCCACCTCCTAGTTTTAACTCCGACCATTTTAGGATGTTTTCTCTTTACTGAGAGGTTCAGTATATCTTTAGGTGCTCATGTTATTCTGGGCCCTGTCCCCTGCATGCAAACACCTGTTTACACACCAAAGTTCTCTCTCCATAGATTCAGTCTCTTCTGAATGTTTACATACATTGCCATGATGGTACATTAATTTTATAATATGTCACTCACTCTCCTGAAAGCCTCTCACAGATATAACCTCATACGTGTGTTTTACATATACAATCAATGTTTTACATATAAACTCATTCTCCAGCAGCTCCTCACAACGGTGACCTCACACATTCCTCAGCAGGACACCCATCCTATACACACCACCAGTTGTCACCTTTCTTCTCAAAATACACCACCAGTTGTTGCCCTTTTTCCTTAAAATACATGTCTATACATCTCTAGATGGTTATATAGGTTGACATGTTTACTACACACTTTTAAAGAATAAAAAATCTTCGTCATGAGCAGCAAAAATAAATAATGGCATAGTGGCCACCCTAAATAATATTTGTATTTTCAAAACAGCAAAGGCAGTCACGCATACTTTCATTTTTTAAAACCACGAGTAAATCTGATAATGAACCTGATCAAAAGAGATCTTGAGAAGATGAAACTGCACGAATGCATCAGGATAGCGGGAGACAGAAACAAAGCAATCTCAAATCAGCCACAAAACATGACAGAAGAGCTAACTGTGGGCTCTTCTTGAAGATTAGACTGAGTGAGTCATTTCATTATTTGTTTTTCACTTGGCATATCATAGTGAAGTGAACTGAATAGTGATTGTTCATACGGTTTATGTTTGTAGCTACAAGATTTTATTATCCATGACTGACCTACACCGTTCAGTGATGCTCTTTTTTTTGCGGCATCACTGTTTAATGACGTCATGTTCCAGGAAAACTAAAATTGTTTGGTGGACATCGGTCACGGTACCTTTTATTTCCTGGTTTTGTTCCGGGAATTATTACTTATTTACAAATTAAGCACTGAGTACAAGCCCTGATCTATAATAAGTGATTACAAGCCGCACGGAGCTATTACAAGTTACAACACACAATTAAACACATGTTTTGCAAACTACACAAAACGAGGCAACAATTTTAATCACACTTACATGTTATGATCCGGAGGAAGAAGAAACTGGTCCATATGAACTGTAACAGTTACTGACAAAGTCACATACATAATAGTCTCTGCTGCTCCTTCCTCTAATAGCAAACGGCCGGCGAATCCCGCGTTGCAGCGTAGGTTATTGCATCAATCATCAGAAAAATGACAGGAACAAACACAGCACTAGGTTGGCTATACTGTGGCATTGTTGTGAAAATGAACTTTAACCGTTTATTCCCCGCAGTCGAATCTCCATCTGTCAGTGATCGTCATCTTCATGTCATGATCAGTCTCGTGATTCCCTGCGCTCCGCTAGTGTCTGAAGGGAAAGCGCGTTCACATTTTACTGGATCTGGTACTACATATTTGGTGATGTACCACATCGACGTCGATGCAACCAGGCAAAAGATCCGAACCCAACACGATTCATTTATTCGACTCTGAGTCGACTGTTTTGTTAAAGAATTAATCGTTTTAAACACGGTGCGCTTTCAGATTTAAACCTCGGCTGGATGTTTTCATTCACTTAGTGCTGTGTTACACACTGCATGGAAGCTCATCTTCAAAAACCCATAATAGGGGCTCTTTAAGTCAGGTTTTTAGTCCCATCAGAAACTTCCTCATCCGCCCCAAAGATTTCTTAATGATTTTCCTATTTATTATCATGACATGTTTGTATCTTTTGCTAAATACAATCAGTTTGTGTGTAAAACTCTTAAGGAGCTTTAGAAAAAAAGAAACATAAATCTAAAGTTTTGACAGCAGCTTCATTGTGGGATTCAGATCAGCTTATAGATGGAGTTCCTCACCAAACAACATGATCTGAAGCTTTTATTATTGTTGGGTCATATTGGCTCATGGTATAATTTCTGCAATTATGCAAATTATTAAAATACAAAGCTTGCTTCTGTATAATGTTGAGTTCGCATGCATATTCATCACCTGTAATTCTGTTAATCTTTTATGAATGTTTTCTACATGTACAACTTGTGCCTGTTCAGGAAAGAGAAGCTTTACACTTTATCTAATTATTTAAACGGTTATTTTTAAAACAAGATGTCAACAATGTGATGTGTGCCCCCTATTATTTATACTTGTTTTAATAACAAGTTGTTACAATAAATCTTGTTTTACTTGTTATATTTGTCAGCCGTGAGGTATCACATTTGCGTTTTAATTTTAAGTGCCTAGTACAATGTATTTCACCTGAAACATGATTGAGATCAAGACTTTGGTTTATTTTTGTCTACATTAGCAATTGTTTTGGCTTGTCGGCAGTATTTTATTTTGGTGCATTTTTGATGATCTGCCGTAAAATATAATAATTGCATATAATAATTCAAATGGTGGCTCAGTGGTTAGCACTGTTGCCTCACAGGAAGAAGGTCGCCGGTTTGAGTTTGAGCTGGGTCAGTTGGTGTTTCTGGGCATCCACTGTGTAAAACATACACTGGAATAGTTGGTGGTTCATTCCACTGTGGCGACCCCTGATAAATAAGGGACTTAGCCGAAGGAAAATGAATAATTTAAATAAATAAAATGTTCTGTCTTAAAGTGGCTCAGTTTGGAAAAGGCGGAGGAGCTGAATTAATATTATAATAATAAATATTTTTACATTACATATGAGGGGTAGGCGTTAATACAGTACCATTTAACTGGTAATTTAATAAATAATATGAATAGTACTCTGTAAAATTACTGTTTTACATTACTGTCATGGTTGGATATGTTAGATCACACTCTTCATGCCAGATCCTGTCAGAAAATGTCTGTTTCTCTGGGTATCCAGACAACAAGCCAGCGGAGCCGCCCAATACCCAAACCTGTTAACCAGTATTCAACTTGTTTAACAGTCTCCTATCAATACAGTAGTTGCCTGAGAAAGCTAGAGAGGAGCAGAAGCAGGAGACGGAAGTCATGATGATAAAGAAATAGCAGAGTTTATTGAATAATCTTAGTTGTGTATGACTTCGTCTGACCAGGATAAATCCAACAAGTCTTATTATACCACAAGCAACAGCAATGGAAAATTCCTGCTTCACAACATTGTCCAGAGACAATATAGACCTTGAAATGGAGACGTTCTCTTATCTCTTACTCATGAAAACAAGTGTCGCTTGAATCCACAGTCATATTACTATAACAATATGGAAAAAGGAAAGAATATTGAAGCAATAATTATAGGATAATAATAAAACATAAAATGACAAATAATAATAATAAAGTCATTAACTAATGATCAATAAAATGACACAATGATAATTACGTAAATATATATGATTACAATAATTAAATGAAGAATAAATTAATAAAACAAATGAAAATAAAACAACACAAATGAATGGTTGCTTTCTTGAAACAACACACTTAGGTTTGTTACCTAAGGATTCTCCGATCCTTAGTTAGATTCTTCAGGTTGGAGGTTAGGGTAGGGGTAGACGTTATTAAAATACAATAAATGGGTATTTTAATAAATAAAATGCGACAGAGCAATGACAAACCGATAACAAATAATCCTGATTGCATAACAAGCACACTAGGTGGCGAGATTCACAAATAATTCCACTCGTCATAAAACCAAGAAGAAGAAAAAGCGTCGAGTCTTCAGAGCTGAGGTGAGTCGTTGACGCTTTTTCTCG
>CAIGQV010019395.1:3372092-3382760 GCA_903798115.1 Danio jaintianensis | reverse complement strand
TCACGAGTCCAACACTCTAACCACCAGGCCACGACTGCCCCAATATGTTTGGAGTGATAACATCGCAGAATTATGGTCTGTGAATATAATAATAATTTAGTTTAGTTTAGTTTTATATTCAAGTAGATGTTTTACAATCTTATTTCTGTATTTACATGAATACTTAATTTAAACTACATAAAGATGTATATGCGCTCTCTCTCTCTCTATATATCTTAGTTGGTAATATTAATATGTATAGAAGGGGTGTCCAAATTCGGTCCTGGAGGGCTGGCGTCCCTCAACACACCTGCAGTGGTGTTTCTGAAAAGCCTGGCAAGAGCTTGATTAGCTAGCTCAGGTGTGTGTGATTGTGGTTGAAGCTAAACTTTGCAGTACACTGGACCTCCAGGACTGAGATTGAGAACCTCTGGTATATAGGGTAATATATATTAATAGTTAATTAGTTTATCCTGCGAACACTATAAAATGAGCTAATCCTGAGTGTTTGAAGCTCATCAATGTTATCATTGTTGCTGAAATCCTCTTTATTTTATGTCAATGGTTTTTCATACATCACTACACTGATATCTTATGAAGACATGCTTCAGACCACCAGGAAGAAGTGAAATCTGCAAATAAATAGTATAACAATGAACCCTGTGTTTATTGAAGGACAGTGAGAAGATGAGTGATCCAGAACCCTGCAGAATTAAACAGGAAGAGACTGAAGAACTAATAGGTTTGTGTTTATTCATTACTCTTCAACAATGAGGCTGAAGAACAGTGTGATGTTATTTTGCATTCTTAACCATTTTTGTTTTCATTTTGTTCTGGATTGATTCAGTAAGTTAAATTGTTCTCTGATATGTTCATACTACATACATAAATCTACAGCTACACTTTTATATGGTCATTTATTACCCCATAAAACCCTATAATCAGACGTTCCATATTGACCACATTTGTCACAGTCATGAATATTAATGAGTTCTGCTCTGATGTGCAGCCTCTCTCTCATATGCAAACACAGCATGATGTACTCTGAAATAAACACGTGCAAAATAGTCATACTTCAGTTGTCAAAAAACATTTTAACAAATGGTGTACATGCCATGTTAAATCGTTTTAACCTCGTGAGCGAGCTATCTAATACAAACAACCAGAGTCACCTATTTTGCTCCCGAGTTATATATGCTAATTATAATTAAACTCATCAATAGAGATTGATAGAGATGTATTTTGATGCTAAAATGTAAACACAGCCAGTAATTAAAATCATCCTCTGCATGAACAGATGATGTTTAATAAAGTGTATTGCTGTTCTTTCACTTTCACTTCAGACAGTAAGAGCTGAATGATGTGACACTACTCCTATATGAGCATTTTATACTAAGTGCACACTTATCCTCAGCAGTCTACATGTGTTTGTTGAAACACACGTCTCAAACTATAACTATAACTACTGGTTAGTTCGGTGCAGCCTTTTTTTATTCTCTTTTTTTATATTTGCCATTGTCATGAGGGGCTGAAAATGTGGTGCAACCCTAGAATTAATCGCATTCATTCAAAAGTTTACTAAGTGAATTTGAAGTTTAAAAAGACAGAGCAAATGGAAAGCGAAAGCATGATCTGTATTATTATTATTCATTCATTCATTTTCTTTTCAGCTTAGTCCCTTTATTAATCTGGGGTCGCCACAGCGGAATGAACCGCCTACTTATCCAGCATATGTTTTTACACAGCGGATGCCCTTCCAGCTGCTATTATTATTATTATTATTATTATTATTAGAGACTAGCTCTCATATAAAACATTAAATTCTTCATTCAATTCAGATAAAGACAAACATTTTGCTGTAAGATCCACAACATGCACTCTTCCAGCCTACGGTGATGTTATTATGCAAGTTAAAGGTTTCTGATAAATATCATCCGAACTCTGATCAGCAACATCAGTGAGTGTAGGCTGATAAATGTGTGAATTTTAGCAGACATGATAAAGCCGGGTGACACAGTGACTCAGTGGTCAGCACTCTCGCCACACAGCAAGAAGGTCGCTGGTTCGAGTCCCAGCTGGGTCAGTTGGCATTTCTGTCTGGAGTTTGCATGTTCTCCCCGTGTTGAGTTTCCTCTAGGTGCTCCCCCACAAGCCCAAAAACATGCGCTATAGGTAAGCTAAATTGGCCGTAGTGTATGAGTGTGTGTGAATGAGTGTGTATGGGTGTTACCCAGTACTGGGTTGCAGCTGGAAGGGCATCCGCTGTGTAAAACATATGCTGGGTAAGTTGGCGGTGTGGCAACTCCTGATGAATAAAGGGACTAAGCCGAAGGAAAATGAATGAATGAATGAATGAATGAATGAGCTGTGCGGTGTGTTTTTGAGCGTTGTTTACTGTGTGACCTCATTGACTCTCATCTCCTACTCTATAAATTACCCGACTGTGAATGATGTATCATATATCATATCATATCATATCAAACTTTATTACAGATTCAAAGTCCAGTTCATAAAGAAAAAAAAACATTCCACAACAGAACACTTTACAAAATCCAGCAATGCCAATGTCTCCACAGCTCTGATTGATGGCGTGTACTACTGACATCTATTATTGATAAAAACCCTCAATAATCTTATTGTTGGAAGCATGATGTGGGTGGAACCACTTAGAAACTGCAGCGGGGGTGGATTTTTCGTGTATTATAGATCTAAAACATGCTATTTTACAGTTTGCACACATCTATAGTTAGTTGCAAATGTAAGTGAAATGCTCACATCTGCTGTTAGTGACCTGTTAAAAACTTGCCACTTGAAATTAACTTGTTTACCTATTTTTCAGATGTGATGGTGAAGGAGGAGAGTGAAGAACTGAGTGAAGATGAGGAGAAACATCATGTCAAAAGTGAAGAAGAAACTCAATTAGACACTGAACATAGTATTTTAATGAACATAACAGCCGTGAATGGTTTCATCTGCAGTCAGTGTGGAAAGAGTTTCAAGAACAAATACACTCTCAATTATCACATGATGATCCACACCGGAGAGAAACCTTACAAGTGTTCATACTGCGAGAAGAGTTTCAGTCATTCAGGAAACCTGAAAAAACATGAGAGGACTCACACTGGGGAGAAACCGTATCACTGCATTGTTTGTGGGATGAGCTTCACACAATCATCGTCTCTACAAAGACACACAAAAAAGATTCACAGTAAGTAGATCATCTACCCTTCCAGGTTGTATTGTTTAGTATAATTGTGGAGTTGATAACACATATTTAAAGGGGTCGTATGTTCTGGTTTCATGTTTTTGTAACAAGCTGTTTGTATTTTTATTGTAGTTCTGTAAAGTCTTAAAGACTAATGCCTCATTTCCACTAAGCGGTTCACTTCAATACTATTTCACTGCCAACTATGGTTGATGTGAGAGCCATAATTTGAGTTAATATAATTTATTAACAGTGCTCAAATACATGTACTTTTTACATATGTTGATATGTTTAGTTGTGTACATTCGCTGATCACCTCTACTCCATTGTTTGTGATGTTTGCTCCGCCTTTATTAGACTGTTTTAAGTTATATTACGAGATACGAAAGTGAAAAAGACAGACAGAGCAAACACAATTTTTTAACCGGAGTTTATTGTTATACTGCATGATAATTTAGTAAAGATCTTTAAACTGGAACGAAACCCGACTGATTTCCTGAAAATTCTGATAGTACAGTTGGGAATTGAAAATCGATTCCAATTTCTGGAGTTGGATACTTGTTCAAAATTAATATTTCGATTCCTCTTATTGATTTCTGTGCGCACATATTTATTTTTTCACTTGGAAATAAACCAAACAATAACATTGGTTTAGAGCTGGACTGGAAGATGTGCTCCAAAGTGTGGCTACATTTGGTGAAGAACGATGGAAAAGTTAAGTGTAATCATTGTAATAAACTATTATGTTGCAAGCAGGGTGACGCAACCAACACGACGAAGAATCTGCCGTTGGTTCTCAAGCATCGAATTAAAAGAATGTTTATGTGCATTGGGCATATGTGAACACCACAATCGCGCTCTGATCTGCGCCAAAACAATTGGTCCTTTCACACCTGTAGATTGATTGTTTTGTTCCGAAGCTGGGATTAAAATTGCTGCAATGTTGCTTTCTGTTCTTGGTGCGGTTCACTTTCAAGCGGCAAAGTTTCTAAACAGACCAAAATAGTTAAAACAAGTCACATTAAAACAAGTCACAAGTCAAGCAAACTCTCCTCACATTGGTCAGAGTTTCACTGTTTATTTTCAGAGTCACGCTCAGCTGTCAAACGTCATTATTTTAATTGATGACAATAAGACATAAGCGAAAAGGTGCGCTTTAATTTTGAATGGTGACACCCACAGACATTGTCACCAAAGGTATGAAGGAGATGATCCCAAGGTATCCATAATCCTGGACCAGGTCGTATCCCGAGCTGATGCTGTGGTGGTCATGGAGAAATGGAGTGCATGAGACTGATTCCTGAATGACCACCGTGATAAACGAGTCCCTGCATTGATGCTGCGGGCCAGCCTGACCTCCCACCGGTGCCCTACTCACACCTGCAGCTTCTCCACGATGGACATCCAGCTTCTTCAGCCTCCGGCGCCTAGACTGCAGCTCCACACAGGAAGTTTGGCCAGAAGAATAACGGTCGTGCCCAACAGAGCCTAGTTACTCTAGAGGTTTTTTTTTCCCTTCACTTCGTCAATTGAAGTTTTTTTTTTTTTTCCTCGCCACTGGCTTGCTTGGATCGGGACTTGTGGAGCTGCGCTTCGGTTGATTTGCTCTACAGTGTCAAAGCAGCTTAACATAGTTCTAGTAAAGTCCAGATTTCAGAGTTGAAGTTTAGTTTAGTTCAGTGTGGTTTAAATTTCACTGCTGAAAGTTCAAACACCGCAGAGCAAATCCACTGAAGCACAGCTCCACAAGTCCCGATCCGAGCAAGCCAGCGGCGACAGTGGCGAGGAAAAAAAACTTCACCAATTGACGAAGTGAAGGGAAAAAAAAACCCAGGCTGGCCCACAGGATCAATGCGGGGACTCATTTGTCACGGTGGTCATTCAGGAATAAGTCTCATGCACTCCATTTCTCCATGACCACCACAGCATCAGCTCGGGATACGACCTGGTCCAGGATTATGGATACTTTGGGATCATCTCTTCACAGGTCTTGGATCGCATCAATGGCGCTGCATAGTCTCTAGGGACCTCGGAATGAGTATCCCCCGGTGGAAATAGAGAATAAAGAAAATAGTTAGCGTAGCTGCTATTCATAGTGTATTTAAACGAGATGCAAAAATGGAGTGTTATAGATGAAAATAGCAGTTAAATAAACAAACATAGAAACAAACGAATCGAGCTAAGGGGGGAAAACACACCAGGTTCCCAAACAATCGTCTAGGTGTGAAAGCACCCTGAGATTGCCTCAAACCAGGCTATACCACAGTGTGTTATGGATGTAATAGGCATATTTATGACTATAGAAGTGAGTGATTCAATTCATCTTTATTTCTGTAGCGCTTTTACAATGTAGATTGTGTCAAAGCAGCTTAACATAGAGGTTCTAGTAAATTGAAACTGTGTCAGTCCAGTTTTCAGAGTTGAAGCTCAGTTTAGTTCAGTTCAGTGTGGTTTAATTTCACTGCTGAAAGTCCAAACACTGATGAGCAAATCCATCGATTCGCAGCTCCACAAGTCCCAAACCAAGCAAGCCAGTGGCGATGATGAGTAGAGATATCATTCCTACCGGTAAAAGTGCATTTTATGTCGAATATGAAAGTGAAAGCATGCTGTCTAACTGAACAATTAAATATAATATCATTAAGTTTTTTGTTGACTTCTGATATAGAACTAATATATATTTTTCAACCCTTGACAAATGAAATAAGGCTCTGTATGAGATATTCTTACCTCTGATTTATATTTGGTGACGATGTCTGTGGGTGTCACCATTCAAAATGAAAGTGCACCTTTTTGCTTATAATGTTTTCTTTCTCATGGTCATAAATTGAAATTAGGACATATGACAGCTGAGCGGAATCCCGGAAAATAAACCAAACTCTGACCAATGTGACGAGAGTTTACTCGCACGTGACTTGTTTTAGCTATTTTGGTCCGTTTAGAAACTTTGCCATGTGAAAGCGAACCACACCAAGAACAACAATAAACGGTAACAATTTGAATCCCTGTTTCTGAACAAAACAAACGATCTACAGGTGTGAAAGCACCCTCAGTTTATGATTTTTTGAGCAGCTCAGTCCTGGTTTTTGTTTGTTTTGTATTTGTAATCTGAGGTGTTGTATTGGAGTAAAAAAAAATGTATGAAGTAGAATGTTCTTGTAAATGTCTCGATATGTTTAGTCTTTTTCTTTTGCAAAATCCGTCTTCTGGCATTTTTCTTCTGCAGTTTAGATTTTGTTTAAAGGGCACCTATGATGAAAATCATCTTTTTCAAGCTGTTTGGACAGTACTGTGTGTAGGTATAGTGTGTCCACAGTCATATTGGGGTGATATAAAGACAATAAGTCTCTTTTCTTAAATTTCCTGACGTTAAAATAGCATCCAAATCTCTCCCATTTTGAGGCCGACCGCAACTTGACGTAGGAGTGCGGTTTCCCCGCCCACCGAATTGATTGACAGCTGTGTATTAACATGTCTCCATAGTAACGCGTATAATCATATCAACAAGACAGGACGTGCGCAAAGCAACCGGGAATAAAAGATCTGTTCAGTTCGCTGTGATTATCAATCATCATCAAATGTGATCAAGAGTGAGTTTTACAAGTTTAACACGTGTTTAAAACAGTGCATGTTTGTAATGAATTACAGCGATTTACTTCAGCTTTACTTCATCACCACAGCCGCGTGTCAGTACAATTATAAAAGAAGACGCTTCAATCCCGGGTTGTGGATGTTAAATCAGGTTTATTTTGTACATTATCATAACGGATATCCATACAGCAGTGGATATTAATGTGTATCTTGTCATATTTGCCGTGCAAAAACAGTGCAAAGCTAAACCCGTGCGCTGTCTGTCTGTGTGTGTGTGTGTGTGTGTGTGTGAGAACTTTGTAACGACATTGTGTGTGACTCATCATTGCAACTCCACATCAAATAATCATTGGGAAAGTTCTTACTGTAGTATTTCTCACAAACGTTACGTGAGATCTGCTTCCTTCATGTCTGTCTGTTATTTGAGGCAGCCGAGGGCGGAGATTGAGGCACACTGACAGGCACGTGGGAACGGTGGGCGGGGAGGACAAGCATTAAAGGCACAGTCCACAAAAACAGCTACAAGATGCTCAGAGCTAAAAATGACAAACTTCTGAAAGGTCTAATAAATAATCTGATGGGTGTTTTGAGCTGAAACTTTACAGACACATTCTGGAGACACAAAAGACTTATATTAAATCTGGAAAAAGGGGTAAACTAGGTGCCCTTTAAATTTCAGGGTGGCTGTTTTTTTCACACAGTGGGGCTTAAGAGGAAAAACAAAATTGCGTTGCTATTTGACATTTGTGACTTTTTTTCTTTACTTGATTTTCAGACCTGATTGTGAAGGAGGAGGAGGAGGACGAAGAGGAGGAAAGTGAAGAACTGAGTGAAGCCACAACAATCCACCGAAGCGTTCATACAAAAGAGAAACCACATTCATGCTCTTGGTGTGGAAATAGTTTTGCACATCAGGCACATTTAAGAGAACACGAGAGGATTCACACTGGAGAGAAACCATTCACATGTCCTCAGTGTGGGAAGAGTTTCAGACACTCATCATCCTTTACTCAACACATGATGATCCACACTGGAGAGAAACCACACACATGTGATCAATGCAGCAAAACGTTTTTGAGGCCTTCACAGCTGAAGAAACATCTTAGAGTTCATAAAAGGAGAAGACAAATCCATGTTCTCTGTTAGTAAAGAGTTTTACACACATAAAGGATATTTACCTTCCTAAAAACTCTACTTTGTTTTCATCAAACATCAGATTTGATAGTTCAGCATGACGATACACCCTCATTTTGGGGCGTTTGGCCTTAATTTACAAACCTCCAAAAATGTCTGGGATTCAGCGTTTGCTTTCTACAGTCGTTGTTAATTGTATGCGCTTTTTGCTTTCACTTTGTACCATAGGTCTCAAACTCGATTCCTGGAGGGCCGCAGCTCTGCACAGTTTTGTTCCAACCCTAAACAAACACAGCTGATCCAACTAATCAAGGTGTTCAAGACTACTAGAGACTATTAAGCAGGTGTGAGTTGGAGGTGGTTAAAGCTAAACTACGCAGAGCTGCTGCTCTCCAGGAATTGAGATTGAGACCATTGCTTCATACCTTTCTCTTTGAGCCTAATTTATACTTTTTTATTTTACTCTAACCTACAGTAATAAGAAACAGTGTTATTTAAGATGTGTTAAATATATATTTATGTATGCGTGTGTGTGTGTGTGTATATAATATATATATATTAGTTTTTGTTATGGAAATGAAAAGGATGTTATTGTTTTATGTATTAAAGTTCAGTAACGGCGAAGCAGTGGGTAGTGCTGTCGCCTCACAGCAAGAAAGTCGCTGGTTCGAGCCTCGGCTGGGTCAGTTGGCATTTCTGTGTGGAGTTTACGTGTTCTCTCCGTGTTGGCGTGGGTTTCCTCCGGGTGCTCTGGTTTCCCCCACAAATCCAAAAACATGCGCGATGGTGAATTGGGTAAGCTAAATTGTCCGTAGTGTATGTATATGTGTGAATGAGTGTGTACGGGTGTTTCCCAGTGTTGGGTTGTGGCTGGAAGCATCCGCTGCGTAAAACATATGCTGGATAAGTTGGCGGTTCATTCCACTGTGGAGACCCCTGATTAATAAAGGGACTAAGCCGAAAAGTAAATGAATGAAAAGTTTAGTAACAGTTTCATGGTTTTCAGCCATTTATCAATGACAATCTCCAAAAAAGATCTAAAATTGCTCTGCCTCTTTGGTGGGTACAACCAGAAACCCTGAGTTTTAAGATCTTAAAAAGCGGGTCCGATTGTATTGAGACAGAAGGTTGGTTAGGTAAACAGGAGGTAGATTATTTAGAGCTTTATACAGTTCTCAGCATAAATGAGTGCACCCCATTTTGAAAATGAATATTTTTATCCATTTCTCAGTGAATATAGGCAATGTATTTTGGTGCATTTAAACAAAACATATTTATTAAACATATATTTATTAAAATAATATTTTAGTCACAGAACATCTTTAGAAATGGAAAAATAATAGTTAAATTGCAAAATATTTAAAGAAAATTGTATATATTTTTTGTTTCTCTTGATTTTTGCTATTCTTGAAAATGTTATTTAATGTTTTTCTATAACATATAAATTTCTGCTACTAATTTTTGAACCGTTATCGTAAGTTATTTTGTTAGATTAGCTCCAGATTTGGCTTCAGTACTGACTAAACTAATGTATATGCACAAATATAATACTGTAAAGCTTCCTATAGAAAATATTAATTTAAATGAGGGATTTGTGAGGGGTGCACTTATATATGCTGAGCACTGTACATAAGAAACCATATTTTATAATCAATACGGAACTTGATTATAAAATAAGTGTAAGGAAGATTAAATTGGGGTGATATGATTCTATTCAGGGGAAACACGGTGGCTCAGTGGTTAGCACTGTCACCTCACAGCAAGAAGGTCGTTGGTTCAAGTCCCGGCTGGGTCAGTTGGCATTTCTGAGTTTGCATGTTCTCCCTGTGTTGGCGTGGGTTTCCTCCGGAAGCTCCGGTTTCCCTCACAGTCCAAACACATGCGCTATAGGGGAATTGAATAAACTAAATTGGCTGTAGTGTATGAGTGTGTGTGTGAATGAGTGTGTACGGATGTTTCCCAGTATTGGGTTGCAGCTGGAAGGGCATCCACTGCATAAAATATATGCTGGATAAGTTGGCGGTTCATTCCGCTGTGACGACCCCTGATGAATAAAGGAACTAAGCCGAAGGAAAATGAATGAATGAATGATTCTATTCAAGTTTTTTTTAATCTCATGGCATGAAGCATACTTATAATTAATGTCACATTTTGACATTTGATAAGTGCATCAAATCATAATAGCTGTCTATGTGCATGAATCCCATAAATTATGTAATTATCCAAAATTGTACTACGTACATGTCAGTCACTAAAAGATACTAAGATGTTTAAATGATTTGGCCTCTCATGATCGAGATTAAGATGACATTTTGTCGACAGTTTTGTATTAGCTCGTCAAGAGTTAATTTCGCGCGTTTTTGGAGAAGGAGGTCACTGCGGTCTGGAGAAATAGGCGTGGCAAAAGGTAAGGGGCGTCTTTATTCTTTATTCTAAACACCAGTCCACCTTTACACTAAACGAGCGAGTCTATTAAATTACCAAATAAATTGTGTTTTCTAACGTCTACCCTAACCCCAACCCTAAACCCAACCGTCACAGTACTGTAAACATATTAATTATTGTTATACAATGTCATAAAAGATGCTGCTATATTGATGTGCACTTCCGGCATGAAAAACATTTTGCCACGCCCCTACCTTTAGCCACGCCCAATGCTCAAGACTGCAGAAATCCATACTACCGTTTTTGAGCATCCTCCGTTGCTCCAGCCCTCGCCGTGATGACGTCAGCACTGACGCGTTCATTCAGCGTCGAGT
>CAIGQV010019395.1:3288457-3332092 GCA_903798115.1 Danio jaintianensis | reverse complement strand
TTCATCACTCTTCAATAATGAGGCTGAACAACAGTGAGGTTGTGAATATTTTAAACACTTAATCAGTTTTAGTTCTTTTTCATATTACCTTTTATTTTTATATAGTATTATATAGTACAATTTTTATCTTTTAAAATATGGGACTCGCCTAAATTACTTGCACATGCATCTCGCCTTCCTCGCCATAGTATGCTACCTAATGTGGGTAATAATGAATTACATTTAATTCATTACATTAACTTGAGTAAACAATTTTTGTGTAAGTTTATACTTGTACTTTTAGAGTACATTTAAAGATGCATACTTTTAGTCCTACTTTTGTGCAAGGGTGCCCAAACTTGGTCCTGAAGGGCCGGTGTCATGCATAGTTTAGTTCCAACCCCAATCAGACACACCTGAACCAGGTAATCAAGCTCTTTCTATGTATACTTAAAACTTCCAGGCAAGTTGCAAGTTGGAGCTAAACTATGCAGTACACCGGCCCTCCAGGACTGAGTTTGGACACCCCTGCTTTATTGAGAAAAACATTATTTTTACTTTGCTGCATTTGGCGTCGTTCCTCCTTTACTGTCAAATGGTAATAAATATGAGATTAAAAAATCGAATATGTTATGACTTGTTTGCAAGTTTCGTGAGAGGTTGCTTTACCTAGGGTTGCTATAGAGGCGCGTCTGTAGTTGGAAAATTATTAGTTTGATAATGCGATGCATGAGATGTGGACCAAAACAAACTGACATCACAGCATACAAGTATTTTAGCTCCAACCTAAATCATATAGCAAAAAGTAGGGCTGCACAATATATTGTTTCAGCATCGATATCGCTGTGTGCAAGTCTGCAATGTCGTTTTGGGATTAATAAAACTGGACTTAATATAGTAAGTTATAATAATGTGAAATTTTCACTTTAATGTATTTTTAAGGCCTGTGCCTGCAAGATTTCAAGCTAATTTAAACCATTTGGGCACAAGAAATTCTAAAGTTTGCACTTTAACAAAGATTAATTGTTTAATTATTTAAACAATGAAGACTAGTGTTAATTTCATTCATTCATTCATTTTATTTTCGGCTTAGTCCCTTTATTAATCAAGGGTTGCCACAGCGGAATGAACCGCCAACTTATCCAGCATATGTTTTACGCAGCGGATGCCCTTCCAGCCACAACCCAACACTGGGAAACACCCATACACTCTTGCATTCACACACATACACTACAGACAATTTAGCTTATTCAATTCCCCTATAATGCATGTGTTTGGACTGTGGGGAAACCGGAGCACCCGGAGGAAACCCACGCCAACACGGGAGAACATGCAAACTCCACACAGAAATGCCAACTGACCCAGCCGTGGCTCGAACCAGAGACCTTCTTGCTGTGAGGCGATCATGCTACCCACTGCGCCACCGTGACGCCCTAGTGTTAATTTACATTTGATTATTGGGTTTCTGAAACTCAATGTTGACCAAAAACCATGAAGCGCTGTTTATTTCACTTTTATTTTTTCATCCGTCACTTTTATGTTTACATCTGTACTTTATTTTATTTTGTGTATGTTTGTATATTTTATGCAGATCCACTCCCTAAAATGGTGAATTCTTTCCAAATAGTTACTCAAGTCATCTCGTGAAATCATATCCTTATCGCAATATATAATCGCAGAAAAATGAAATATTGCAATGTCAGTTTTTTCCAATATCATGCAGCCCTAGCAAAAAGTATCAAAATTGTGCCTATTTGTTGCCTATTTATGGTAATAATTTGGCAACTATGGGCACTTTTTAACTTATTGTATTACCACATTTCACACACTGTCCAAATATTTCCCACTTTATGCTCTTTCGTGCAAGCAATGACAAACATCTAGTGAACCCTACAAATCTGCCGCTTATCCCTTACATCTTTTTGGTTTCAAACTCAGTTCCTGGAAGGCCACAGTTATGCACAATTTAGCTTTAACCCTAATTAAACACACCCAATCAAGCTAATTGAGTCCTTCAGGCTTGTTTGAAATTTACAGGTAAGCAGGGCTGGAACTAAACTGTGCAGAGGGCTGCGTCCCAGGAACTGAGTTTGACAACCTTGCCTTGCATCATCTCACTGGAAGTCTCAAGGAAAAAATGTCTAATCAAAACATTCAGTTCGAACATTGCAATAGACTGTACTGCCTTTCAAAATATGTAATTGCATAACCCTGCGCACCCGGTTTGCACTGAAATGTTTACAACATCTGCAAGTTTACGGCTTTAATGTAAAACTACGGGATGTATCCTCCCCTCCAGTGCATTATCAGGCTAACGTTAGCATTTTCCAAGATCTCCTATTGCACTTTTAACACATTTTTGAAAACTAGCCCCATAAAATGTATCTCGTTTACTTAATTTTCAGATGTGGTGGTGAAGGAGGAGAGTGAAGAGGAGGAGAAACATCATGTTAGAAATGAAGAAAAGTCTCAATCAAAAACTGAACATAGTTTTTCAGTGAAGCGATCAGCCGTTAAAGGTTTCACCTGCACTCAGTGTGGTAAGAGTTTCAACCACAAATGCGCTCTCAGTCTTCACATAAGGATCCACACTGGAGAGAAACCTTTCAAGTGTTCACACTGCGAGAAGAGATTCATTCATTCAGGACACCTGAAAACACATGAGAGGAGTCACACCGGAGAGAAACCGTATCACTGCACTGATTGTGGGAAGAGTTTCACACAATCATCTTCTCTACGAACACACAAAAAAAACATTCACAGTAAGTAGGTCATGTAAAGTTTCAGCCCTTCCAGGTCATATTGTTTAGGATAATTTTGGAGTTGATAACACATTTAAAAGGGTCATATGATGTGGTTTCATGTTTTGCTTTGTCTTTGAAGTGTGACAAGCTGTTTGTGTTTATATAAGATCTATAAAGTCACAAAGGGTGTACTCACACTAGGCACGGTTGCCTTGAACCGAGCCAGAGCGCGATCTCCTCTCCCTCACACATAATGTCAAGAGACAGTCTTCATAAGAGGAACGTGAACAGCATAGGCTTAATGCCGTAATGTGTGAAGTTGTGTGTGCGTAACGCACAGCCTACAGCAGAACTAATCTTTTAATGATGTCCATGCACAGGGTCAGCACGTCCGATGCAACTTAGGGCGTACTCTCACCAGGCATGGTTGCCTTGAACCGTGCCGAAGTGCGCTTGTCCCCCCCTCCACTCTCCCCCGATGGCCCGCACTCACACTGCATCTTTACCTTCCAAATCCGAGCACGCTTACGTCATCGATGATGCGCTGTTCAGTTTAACAGAAGTGCTCTCGCTCAGCACAGTGGACATTGCTTTAGTTATATCATTTTGTATTATTGTTAGTCGTTTGTGATGCAGTGACACGCAGTCAAATATTTAGCTGAACAGAACCACAACTTTTGATGCTCACTAGTTATCATAAAAGTCCTCGTGCTGCACGTATTAGGTTTGCTGAAGGTGCACTGAGGGGTTTGCATCTTTAATAAACTATGACAGTTTGTGTTCATTGAACAGTAAGAATGATTAATAAATTCATATGAAACAGTCCCTTAAAAGTGACGTCGCGTCTTCAGTTTCGGGCTAAGGTGGCTTTGCACTCACACTACAAGCGTACCGTGCCAAAGCCCAACCGAACCACGCTCTGGCACACTTCTTCCAACCGGGCCAGGGCCGACCAACTGAACAGCGCCTCGGCCCGATTCGGAGCACTCACACTTGTCAAACGAACCCGGAAACACGCCCGGGCACGGTTTGGATAGCATAGTGTGAGTAAGCCCTTAGGCAGCGACCTAGGGTGGCAGAGTAGCCCCCACCGCTTTTCACCTTCATCCGTGACACAACCTCCGCCCCCCTCTCTTCACTTCCAACCACAACACCCACCCCCACCTCACTTTTGACTGCAACACACACCCCCAACCCCACCACGCTTCTCTTCACTTTCGTCTGCGACACAACCACCACCCCCCCCCCTTCCCCTTCTTTTTCGACCCCCCCCCCCCCCCCCCCCCCCCCCCCCCCACCCCCACGATTCAACACCACACCCCACCCGCTCTTTACTTCTGTCTGCAACAAAACTTGTGAGGGCGGCATGATCGTTGTGTGCCTAGAGTGCCTTTTGAGATGATGTATCACTCAATGTTTTTTTTACTTCATTTTTAGACCTGACTGTGAAGGAGGAGAAGAGTGAAGAACTGAGTGAATCCAAGAAGGTCCATCTTAGAGTTCTTACAAAGGAGAAACAACATTTATGCTCTTTGTGTGGAAAGAGTTTTAAACAGCAGTCATTTTTAAGAGAACATGAGAGGATTCACACTGGAGAGAAACCATACAAGTGTGCTCAGTGTGGGAAGAGTTTCAGAATATCATTATTTCTTAATCATCACATGCTGATTCACACTGGAGAGAAAAAACACAAATGTGATCAATGCGGCAAAAAGTTTTTTAGGCCTTCAGAGCTGAAGAGACATCTTAGAGTTCATACAAAGCTTTATTCATGTTCTGAGTGTGGAAAGAGTTTTACATATCAATTTTATTTAAAAGAACACCAGAAGATCCACACTGGTGTGAGAGAGTTTGTGTGCTTTGAGTGTGGGAAGAGTTTTATTACAGTTAGAGCCTTGAAACTGCACCAAAGGATTCACACTAGTGAGAAACCTTACAAGTGTTCACACTGCGACAAAAGATTCAGTCAGTTAGAATACCTGAAAACACATGTGAGGATTCACACGGGAGAGAAACCATTCACATGTTCTCAGTGTGGGGAGAGTTTCAGACAATCATCAAAACTTAAAGAACACATGAGGATCCACACTGGAGAGATCAAATACAAATGTGATCAATGCGGCAAACCATTTTTGAGGCCTTCAGTGCTGAAGATCCATCTTAGAGTTCATACAAGGGAGAAGCCTTATTCATGTTCTGCGTGTGGAAAGAGTTTTTCACAGAAGTCACATTTAAGTGCACATCAGCAGATCCACACCGGTGTAAGAGAGTTTGTCTGCTTTGAGTGTGGGAAGAGTTTTATTAAAGCTGGACACTTGAAAAGACACCAGATGATTCACACTGGAGAGAAACCTTACAAGTGTTCACACTGCGACAAAAGATTTGGATGGTTAGGATACCTGAAAACACATGAGAGGATTCACACTGGAGTGAAAACAAACAAATGTGATCAATGCAGCAAGACGTTTTTTAGGCAATCAGAGCTGAAGAGACATCTTCGAGTTCATACAAAGGACAAGCCTTAATCACTTTCTTTGTTAGTAAAGAGTTTTTTTCGCATCAATGAAATTGATCTCCCTAAAAGAATACTCTGTATTCACAAACATCAGATTTCACAGTTATACTTGTATATGTTAATGAATTCCAATCATTTGTAGATTGGCTTGTGTGCACTCTCAATAACAGTTAGCCAGTGGTGGAAAGAGTAGTGAAAAATCATACTCAAGTAAAAGTACCATTACTTGCCTAAAAATGTAGTGCAAGTAGAGTAAAAGTATCTGTTGTAAATATTACTCAAAGTATAGAGTAAAAAGTAGACCTTTCAAAAGTATTCAAGAGTAGTGAGTATTACGCTGTAAAAAGCTGATGCATTTACATGCAATTTGTGGATGTGTGTAAACGTAACATTCTGTAGTGCATTTAGTGATTGCCCAGCAGGCACACAACATCATAAGACGTTATTATTAGGTTAGATTTAGGTTGTGATGTTAGGTGACCAAAATTCAAGTCTAGTCAACATCTAAGGTCAACGTTATTTTGACGTCCAATAACGACGTCAAATTTGTTGATATTAGGTTGATAGAGAGTGACCAAAATTCAGCTTCGAGCCAACATCTTAAACCAACGTCATATTGATGTCAAATACTGACATTTATTCATCAGGTATGGCAACCAAAATCCAACGTCTGATAGACTTGGTAACGTCAACACAACGTCAAGCTGTAAACATCAGATGTTGATATTTGGTTGATTTTAGGTTGGACGTTGGACATTGACGTCGACCTGACGTTGGGTTCTGATGTCAACCAGATTTTCATTTCCAAACAAAATGCAACGTCCCCACGACATTGGGGTACAATGTCATTCTGATGTCATGTTGATGTCTTGTACCTGCTGGGTGTTTAAGGCCATTTCGGTCATCATACAGTTAACATGCATCTAAACAGTCTCTGGGTCAATGCGTGTAAAGATTTTGGACATCTTCTTGGACATTTTAATGCTTCCAAACAGTTTGCTGCAATTATAAATTGCCCATGTCTTAAGGTAGTTCATTACGATGCAATTTACCTTCTATGTGCGATTTGAATCATCCCACCAGGAAGGGACGTTAAAGGTAAAAGTCAATGCCAGGGGTCACCAAACTTGTTTTTTGAGGGCCGGTGTCCTGCAGAGTTTAGCTCCAACCCTACTCAAACACATCTGAATGAGCTAATCATGCTCCTACTAGCTGTGCTTTAAACTTCCAGGCAGGTGTGTTGAGGCAAGTTGGAGCTAAATCCTCCAGAACCGAGATTGGTGGACATTTCCCTATGGGATGGAACCACAAAGCAGCTTTCAGTAGCAGAATACAGAGATCTGCTGGGCACATAAGCCAGAGATAAATTGCCAGTGTTTGTATTGTAGGCAAATGACAGTGCCTTGAATTTGATTTAAGTGGCGATTGGCAGTTTTACACCATGTTCGTGCTTTAAGACTTTTATTGAAGCTCAAGAACTGAAACTGAATGAGAGGATTCATAATTCTGTTTATGCAAACTCTTAAAATACTTTAATTCTCTTTTGCATATTCATCACCTGTTATTCTGTTGAACGTTTTACAAGTTTTTCAACATATAACAACAGTGCCTGTTCTCGCAAGAGGAACTTTACACTTTGAAGAAAGACTAAGGTTGCGTACGAAACCGCCTACTACTCAGTAGGTACTGCATTTGAATTTAAATGTACTACTCGGCCGTTAGAAAAGTACGTTCTATACAGTTTGAATGTAAGTAGTATGAATGGAACTCGTACGTACTACGTACGCCATTTTGTCATGATCACGTTACCTACCAGCGTTAGTTGCGTCACTTCACTCCAATTCATGAATTCTCTTGTGGTGCATCATTGGATAGCGTAGCGTGCATCGGATGCACACTTCAGAATCTCGCCGTAAGTATTAGGTCATTCGGGTACTTCTTGCATTCGGACGTACTACTTGCCTCGCATACTGTTTTTAGCGTACTATATAGTATGTAAGTATGTGATTTTGGAAGCAGCCTAAGATTTATTTTAATTCGTTCTGTTATTTTTCAAAACTAAATAGCATATATTGGTTCTGTTTCATTAGTTTTACATGATTTAAGCAGTATTTTAAAAAAAATTCCTTTATTACTTTATTAATCATATTTCTAGATTTTGTTAAAAACGTTTGTTTACTGATGTTAGTAGTTCAGGAAAAGATCACATTATACTGGTTCTATCTGGATAACGTTTGCATTTTAATTGTTTAACCTTTAAAGTGCCTAAACCAATGTATCACATCACACATTAAAATGTTTTATTGTCTACATTAGCAATTGTTTTGCCTTGTCAGTGTGTTTTCATTTGGCGCGTTTTTGACGATCCGCCGTTGCTCCCGCCTCGCCGTGATGACGTCAGCACTGACGCGTTCACCCAGCGTCGAGTCTTCAGAGCTGAGGTGAGTCGTTGACGCTTTTTCTCGTGTTTACACAACAATAAAACACACTTTACAGTTTATTAAAGCGACAATCTGCGACTAGTTTCTGCATTGAGTTCACCTCTATCTGTGTGTCTGCTGACCAACACAATACAGCAGGCAGCGATATGAGCTCTGTTTTTCTATGCTAGTGTGTTTGTGATATTACTCGAAACGTTAGGAAAACAGTATGATATTTGAATATGATAGGAATATACCGTATTTTTACTTGCTATGTAAATGAAATTGGTTTGTGGTACTTGTTTTTAAAGGTAATTATTATATGTCAGTTATTTTACACCACATAAATGTGTAAGCGATCTTATTTCTGTATTGGTATAAATACTTAATAGTTTATTTAACATTTAACAGTGTAAATAAATGAGATTTCTCTGTTTCTTCTCCTGAAGCTCTGCCGCCATCAGTGAAAGACAAAGACAGAGTTTATTGAAGGACAGTGAGAAGATGAGTGATCCAGAACCCTGCAGAATTAAACAGGAAGAGACTGAAGAACTAATAGGTTTGTGTTTATTCATCACTCTTCATTAATGAGGCTGAACAACAGTGAGGTTGTGAAGCTTTTTTGTTTTCAGTTACACCAAATCTATTAATACACATTTTGTAGTAGTTGTGATCGTTCATTTTTGGTTGGTGCTCTTAATTTTTTTAAAATTGGGAGCACCAGTGGTACAAAGTTAATTTCGAGTTCTTCATAGCGTGGTACTCTCTCCCTCGCTATAGCAGGCTATGTGCCTAAACAAGTATACTAAATGGAAATGTCCAGTTATTTGAGTTATTTTGCTTTTTCGGTGAGCATAAATGTGTTTAATGCATAGATAAGTATACATGTTCATGAACAAAATATTGAGCTATTTTGAACTTTTGACTCTGGCAAGAAAGCTACACTGTCCACTTCACTGCTCTTGCTGTTTAGCCGATCCAGCAACAAACCTCTTTTGAATGGTGCAAGCCATTGAAATGAATGGGTTTCATAGTGCAGCACCTTTATTTGCACACATGCTCATAATACATTTAATTTTAGTCAGAAATAATCACACTTTCGAGCCCTGTTAGAGCGCCATCTGCTGTAAGCAAACTGTTTAAAACTAGTCTCTTAAAATGTAACTTATTTACTTCATTTTCAGATGTGATGGTGGAGGAGAGTGAAGTACTGAATGAAGATGAGGAGAAACATCATGCCAAAAGTGAAGATGAAACTGAACATAGTTTTTCAGTGAAAAGAACAGTCGAAAAAGGTTTGACCTGCTCTCAGTGTGGAAAGAGTTTCGATCGCAAATACCATCTCAATCATCACATGATGATCCACACTGGAGAGAAACCTTACAAGTGTTCACACTGCGACAAGAGATTCAGACATTCAGGACAATTGAAAATACATGAGAGGATCCACACTGGAGAGAAACCACACAAATGTGATCAATGTGGCAAGAGTTTCATTCATTCAGGAAACCTGAAATCACACGAGAGGATTCACACTGGAGAGAAACCGTATCACTGCACTGCTTGTGGGAAGAGCTTCAAAGATTTATCTTCTCTACAAAAACACACTAAATACATTCACAGTAAGTAGATCATCTAAAGATCCAGCCCTTCTACATTGTATTATTTAGAATAATTGTGCAGTTGATAACCCATATTTAAAAGGGTCAGATGATACGGTTATGTGTTTTCCTTTGTCTTTTTGGTGTGTTACAAGCTATTTGTGTTTATATAAGATCTATAAGGTCACAAAGAATAGTGCCTCGTTTCCACTGATTGCTTCAGTATGGTTCAGTTCAAATAATTATTTTCACTGCCAACAGTACATTTACTTTATAGGCGTGGTGTATGCCAGGAAGTTGGGCTCGCCATCATTCACGCATAGAAAAAAGAAAGCTGTACAGACCATTATTACATCTTTTGCAAACTCAAGTTCATTATTTCAAATTAAAAAATGCACAAATGGAGAGAGGAAGTGATGTGCATCCCACTTTCCACACACTTGACCCGACATGGTTCTGTTCTTGGCATGTGGCTGTTCATTAAAAGAAGGCAATAAGCTCTGTCTAAACTTGAGTGGAATATGGTTCATTGCTGTGCACCGTCATTGTATTATTACGGCATCTTGTAGAGGCATCAAAAAATAATTTTGAATATTCATTCATTTATTAATTCATTCATTTTCCTTCGGCGTAGTCCCTTTATTCATCAGTGGTCACCGCAGCAGAATGAACCGCCAACTTATCCAGCATATGTTTTACACAGCGGATGCCCTTCCAGCTGCAACCCATCACTGGAAACACCCATACACTCTCACATTTACACTCATACACTACGGCCAATTTAATTCCCCTATAGCGCATGTGTTTGGACTGTTAGGGAAACCGGAGAAAATGCAAACTTCACACAGAAATGCCAACTGGCCCAGCTGGGACTTGAACCAGCGACCTTCTTGCTGTGAAGCGACAGTGCTAACCACTGAACCACTGTGTCGTCTTTGAATATTCATTGTATTTATATTAAAAAAGGCACATTTGAATGCAAAAAACTGCATTTAAATATTTGGTGTAAAGAGGCGCGCAAAACATGATGATGAAACCAACATGGTTTGTTTGTGTTACCTTATGCTGCATTTCAGACAGCTTAGAGTTTTGAGTTTCCTGTTTGGAAATAATGTCTAGAATGCAGTTTGAAGTCAAAGAACACATCATCAGTGAGATGCATCATTTGACATCCCTTTCGCTTTAGTTCTGCTTCAACGAGATTAGTGCAGCCCTACCTAATGTGAAACATATTAAATATAGTGCTCCATTCCAGATTACAAGAAATTTCAGGTGATGGTTAGGACAAAAACTCCCTTTAAAGTACACATGTAATCAAAAACTAACCATATTGATTTTGTTAGCTCACATTGCTAGTTTGTGGTGAACAATTAATCTGTGCATGACATTAAGGGAAAAAAATAGTTTGCCATTGAAATCTGAAAATGCACCTCATGTTTGTTTTCAGTTAAAATCTTAGATTACATCTGTCTGAGGAATTGGGCGTGGCTAACATACTTAACCACGCCCCTCCAACTGTCAGTTTTGGCAGCAAACAGAAATGGTGAGCAGGAGGAGTCTGTTAGGTTGTAACTCTCTCCTCAAACACTTTTCCTGATCTTTCTGAATGAAATGCCTCCTTTACTACATCCAATCAGCTCGCAGTAGAAAAAATCAAGCCACTCCCACTGTTTTCTCATTTAATATTCTGTTTCTCTAGGAACTGCGTCACAATACGAAAAGAAAAATGATCGCAGCTTTCAGTTCATGCGGACTTTAACATGGAAAAGATTACTTTGGTCGCATGTAGTTAGGACACGGTGTAGGTTCGTTGGTGTCGTCAATCTGGCAACCTGCGTTTGCGTGGAATCATCAAATCAAAGAGGGGCCGGGTAAAATAAGTGTTTCGATTTTGGACTGCAATACCTAGTTCAACCACTGGGTGTCAATCTTACATACTGCAGCTTTAAAATGTAACTTTATTTTCTTTACTTAATTTTCAGACATGATGGAGGAGGAGGAAAGCGTTCATACAGAGGAGGAGCAGTCTTATTCATGCTCTGTGTGTGGAAGAAGTTTTACGCGGCAGATACATTTAAAGCAGCATCAGGTGATTCACACTGGAGAGAAACCGTACAAGTGTTCACACTGCGACAGGACATTTTTTTGGTCAGAATCCCTGAAAAAACATGAGAGGATTCACACGGGAGAGAAAACCCACACATGTGATCAATGCAGCAGAATATTTGTGAGTGCTGCAGAGCTGAAGAAACATCTTACAATTCATACAAAGGAGAAGCCGTATTCATGCTCTGAGTGTGGAAAGAGTTTTAGACAACAGTCCAATTTAAAAGAACATCAGAAGATCCACACGGGTGTGAGAGAGTTTGTGTGCTTTGAGTGTGGGAAGAGTTTTATTACAACTAAAGAATTGAAACAACACCAGAGGATTCACACTGGAGAGAAACCTTACGTGTGTTCACACTGCGACAAGAGATTCAGTCTGCTACACACCCTGAAAGCACATAAGAGGACTCACACTGGAGAGAAACCGTACACATGTACTCAGTGTGGGAAGAGTTTCAGACAGTTATCACACCTTACTCGACATATGGCCATTCACACTGGAGAGAAACCACACAAATGTGATCAATGCTGTAAAACATTCTTGAGGCCTTCGGAGCTGAAATACCATCTTAGAGTTCACACAAAGGAGAAACCTTATTCGTGCTCTTTAGCCCCAACACAAACTTGCTCAGTCTCCCCAAGGATTTCCTAATGATTTTCCTATTTGCATCTCATTCAACAAACAATCGGTTTCTGTGTAAAACTCTTAATGAGTCCTTTGACATCAGTTTTTACAGGATTCAGATCGGTTTATAGATTATAGAATATAATCTGAAGGTTTTATTTTTGTAGGCCTTTATATTTGTATAACGTTGAGTTCTCTTATATATATTTCATTCATTCATTTTCTTTTCGGCTTAGTCCCTTTATTAATCTGGGGTCGCCACAGCGGGAAGAACCGCCAACTTATCCAGCATATGTTTTACGCAGCGGATGCCCTTCCAGCTGCAACCCATCACTGGGAAACATTCATACACACTCATTCACACACATACACTACGGACAATTTTAGCTTACCCAATTCCCCTATAGCGCATGTCTTTGGACTGTGGGGGAAACCGGAGCACCCGGAGGAAACCCACGCGAACACGGGGAGAATATGCAAACTCCACACAGAAATGCCAACTGACCCAGCCGAGGCTCGAACCAGCGACCTTCTTGCTGTGAGGCGAACGTGCTACCCACTGCGCCACCGCGTCGCTCCCCTTATATATATTTGTCACCTGTAATTCTGTTAATCTTTTATCAAGGGTTTTAACTTAATGGTTTACAAATTGTGCCTGTTCGGGAAAGAGAAACTTTACACTTTTAGGGAAACTAAATTTATTTCAACTTCTGTTATTTGTGAAACTAGATACCAACTATGTGATATATTGTTTTGTTAAGTGCCTAATAAACAATATTTCAGCCCACACATGATTGAGATTAAGATCGCTTTTTGTCTACATTAGTAATTGTTTTGGTTTGTCAGTATTTTTGGCGCGTTTGTTTACGATCCTCCGTTGCTCCCGCCTCGCCGTGATGACGTCAGCACTGACGCGTTCATCCAGCGTCGAGTCTTCAGAGCTGAGGTGAGTCGTTGACGCTTTTTCTCGTGTTTACACAACAATAAAACACACTTTACAGTTTATTAAAGCGACAATCTGCGACTAGTTTCTGCATTGAGTTCACCTCTATCTGTGTGTCTGCTGACCAACACAATACAGCAGGCAGCGAGTAGCTCTGAGAGGACGGTGATATGAGCTCAGTGTTTGTGTTTATATGTGTTACTATCGTTTGTAGTTATACAATCGGAAATTCAGATCTGTGAATGGAAATTTACCTTCTACATAAATTATGTTTCTGCTCGTTATTTTTAACGGCTTTTTATGGTTTCAGTTTCTTCACATACCTCATAGACGTGTTGGCAGTCTAATTTATGTATTATTGGTATGAATTTTGCTAGCTCTTTAAACTGTATAGATTAATTAGCTTATTAAAACCCCATCTGCTGCTGATCCCGAATGGTTAAATGAGTGTTTATAGTCTGAGGATCATCAATATTATCAGAGCTGCTTAAATCTTCTTAAGTTCATGTCAACAGTTCCTGTTTTACCTCATTATATTGATGTCTTCAGATCTACAAATAAAGTAAATTGTATTGGTTTTAACAGACTTGAGCAAATTATGTACTCAGTACACTGTATTGTATTGTGTACCCGATTGTAGTATCTACAATATATAAATATAATTATTTATTTAGTAAATTAGAGTGAATTAAGCAGGTTTTCTGATTACTTTTTTGCAGCTCGTCCTCCTCCAGTTCGGCTGTGAATACTGGAATATTCCCATCAGTCTACAAGTGAAGACGAGCATCAGACCATCAGGAAGAAGTGAAATCTGCAAAGACAGAGTTTATTGAAGGACAGTGAGAAGATGAGTGATCCAGAACCCTGCAGAATTAAACAGGAAGAGACTGAAGAACTAATAGGTTTGTGTTTATTCATTACTCTTCAATAATGAGGCTGAACAACAGTGTAGTTGTAAACATTCATCAGTTTTAGTTCTTTTTTTATATTACCTTTTCTCACCATTCTGATTCTGCCTGCACCCTGTGGTGGCGTGTAAGATTGCGGTCATTTAAAGGGAGAAAATGTATTACAGCCAAAATATACAAATAAATGATGTGCATAATATGAAATAAAAGACTTTTCATTTCGTCCATACGATACCCCCCAAACTGCCCCCTATGGTCGAGTACTCAGTACTACAGCTGTCACTCAAAAGTTATGGTACTAATTAAATGAGGAATTGTATTGTTTTGAGAGCCAGGATATCACGATAATACTTTTGTACAACACTTGATTGATGTGAGTCGAATCACTTAGAAAGTGCATTAGGTGTTGATGATAACATATATATATATTCAGTTGAAATAGGCACCTAGACTGCAGCTCTGCACAAGAAGTTTGGCCAGAGGAGAAATGGTCTTGCCCAACTGAGCCTGGTTTCTCTCAAGGTTTTTTTTCCTTCACTTTCACTAATTGGTGAAGTTTGTTCCTCACCACTGGCTTGCATGGTTCGGGACTTGTGGAGCTGCGCATCGATGGATTTGCTCTTCAGTGTTTGGACTTTCAGCAGTGAAAATTAAACCACACTGAACTGAACTGAACTGAAACTCTAAAAACTGGACTGACACTGTTTCAATTTACTAGAACCTCTATGTTAAGCTGCTTTGACACAATCTACATTGCAAAAGCGTTACAGAAATAAAGATGAATTGAATTGAAAATTGAAATCAGAATTATTAAACCCCCTTTGAATTTTTTTTATATTTTTTTTATTATTTCCCAAATGATGTTTAACAGAGCAAGGAAATTTTCACAGTATGTCTGATAATATTTTTTCTTCCGGAGAAAGTCTTATTTGTTTTATTTTGGCTAGAATAAAAGCAGTTTTTAATAAAAAAAACAACATTTTAAGGTAGAAATTATTAGCCCCTTTAAGCAATATTTTTTTTCCGATAGTCTACAGAACAAACCATCCTTATACAATAACTTGCCTAATTACCCTATCCTGCCTAGTTAACCTAATTAACCTAGTGAAGCCTTTAAATGTCACTTTAAGCTGAATACTAGTGTCTTGAAAAATATCCAGTCAAATATTATTTACTAAAGATTAAGATAAAAGAAATCAGTTATTAGAAATGAGTTATTAAAACTATTATGATTAGAAATGTGTTGAAAAAATCTTCTCTCCGTTAAACAGAAATTGGGGAAAAAAATAAACGGGGGCTAATAATTCTGGGGGTTTAATAATTCTGACTTCAACTGTGTGTATATATATATATATATATATATACATATGATTCCACTCACATCAATCTAAAACACATTTTACAGTTTGCACACATTTATTTTAGTCGGAAATGCTGTTAGCAAACTGTTCAAAACATAATTTTAATTTTCTATACTTAATTTTCAGATCTGATGGTGAAGGAGGAGAGTGAAGATGAGAAACATCATGTCAAAAGTGAAAACAAAACTTTTTCAGAGACTGAACATAACCTTTTAATGAAAAGAACAGCCGTAAAAGTTTTCACCTGCACTCAGTGTGGAAACCGTTTTGGGCGCAAAAACACTCTCAATCGTCACATGATGATCCACACCGGAGAGAAACCTTACAAGTGTTCACACTGCAACAGGAGCTTTATTCATTCAGGAAACCTGAAAACACACATGAGGACTCACACTGGAGAGAAACCGTATCACTGCACTGCTTGTGGGAGGAGTTTCACACAATTATCGTCTTTACAAACACACACAAAAAATAATCACAGTAAGTACATCATCTTAAGATCCAGCTTTTCGAGATTAGTGAGACAGCTAGTGTTTCTTCCCTTACTGATAAACTTCTGGTGAACGATTAATGTGACTATTTTTAATTTCATACGGTTCATTTTACAGCAGATGAGTCAGGAGCAGCAGGCGAGCACTGAAACTCCATTGAAAATAATGGGGTAAAATAAGTTTTCATATTTTAAAGACATGGTGTGAAATAATGGTATTTAATGCTTCTTGTACGTTCTGAGACCCACTTTTTATCGGGCAGTAAAGATCACTGATTTTTGGAGAAAACAGATCTTAAATGCGGCGAATTAATAATGGCATACAGTTCACCAGAAGCGCTTGAACTGTGATACTGAAAATGAAAAGTCCTTCTGCTTATACCCGATTCACGCAAATAACTCATTAAGCACATCAAACACACGAAACACTCAATTTGTGCCATGTCATTTGCTCAAATCGCGTCATTCGCTAAAAAAAATAAAATAACATTATCAATATTATAATCATGCTGTAAAGCTGCTTTGTAATGGTGCGTATTGTGCGCTACAAATATATTTAACTTGTTGTTTTTGACAAAAATAATTATGTATAGTATTAAAGTAGCTCTTATGTCCAGTGTTGTGTTCATAATTATGATTATTTTTATTTATAGAGCACTGTGGTCCTGAGAGACGCAACATTTCATTCCACTGTATATCCACACATGACAATAAAGCTCAACTTAACTTGGGGGAAAAAAAATACACAAAAAAAACTAGCATCATTTGCGCCGCCTCATTTGTGCAAATAGCGATGCAGGATGTCTAATCATGTCTTTACATTTACTAAGCATGTAAATTATTCACGCTTAATGCTTCATCCGTGGCTGGTGTGAACTGTTAGATTTTGCTGTATTTGGCTTATCCGTTTTTTGGGTGGCTCGCTAATGTATTAGATGACTCTAATACATAAAATAAGTAAGCTGACCAAAGTTCTTACGGGGAGAAGACTTTATTGAAGACAATGAATGGTGCAGTTCCTCAGCAGTGATGTTAACTCATCGGTCTTCAAGTAACTTAACCCAAAGTACTGTCTGTGAGACACTACTTTATACAAAGAATATGACCCCCCGGAGATTGCCCAACTGGTTTGGTTGGGTCACAACTCTTGAGTTCCTGTAGGCCATTTAGTTCACACCTTTTCAGATGCAGATACTTGTTTGCATGTGAAACAAGCCATATCTATCAGAACGCACCATTGAGATGAAAGTGAAAGAAGAAAACAATCATGATCACATTAACACGAAACAACGCGGGGATGAATCATAAGTGATAATGTGTTTAGCAGTTTTTTTTCACAGTGTTGTTTAATGCAGTGTTTCTCGACCATGTTCCTGGAGGGTCACCAGCACTGCATGTTTTGGATTTCTCCTTTGTCTTTGACACCCTTTACAGGTCTTTCAGTCTCTGCTAATGAGATGATGATCTGAATCAGTTGTTTGGTTAAAGAGTCATGTAAAAAGTGTAGAGCTGGTGATCCTCCAGGAACGGGGTTAAGAAACACTGCTTTAATCCATTCCTCACATAATGTCAAGAGATAAAAAAAAATTAGATAAAAAAATTAGATAAAATTTTTTTTTCATCAGTTAAAAGAGTCATTGACAATTAATCGATCTTTGCTTAATCATGTGCATCGCTACTTCACATTTCTCTCTTAAAACGTAACCTTCTTCCTTTACTTAATTTTCAGACCTGATGGTGAAAATGGAGGAAAGTGAAGAACTGAGTGAAGCCGAGAAGCTCCACCGTAGCGTCCATACAAAGGAGAAACTCTATTCATGCTTTGCATGTGGAAAGAGTTTTACAACACAGTCATATTTAGGACTACACCAGAGGATTCACACTGGAGAGAAACCGTACAAGTGTTCACACTGTGACAAGTGTTTCGGTCGGTCAGAAAGCCTGAAAACACATGAGAGGATTCACACTGGAGAGAAACCATTCACATGCACTCAGTGTGGGAGGAGTTTCACACAATTGTCTCACCATAATCGACACATGATTATCCATGAGAATCCGCACAAATGTGATCAATGCGGCAAAACATTTTCGAGGCCTTCAGAGCTGAAAAAACATCTTAGAGTTCATACAAAGGAGAAACCTCATTCATGTGCTCTGTTAGTAAAGACTTTTACACATAAACAAAACTTACCTTCCTCTGTATTTACAAACATCAGATTTGATAGATAAATGATTGTATGTTAATAAACTCCAATCGTTTCTCTCAGATCACAAATGCTGAGGTATTTTTACATATTTTTGCACCACAATGTAGGCTGAATGCATGTAACAATGTTAGAATACCCAAGTGAAAGTAAACGAGTAAATCTAGACCACAGCTGTCAAACTCAGTTCCTGGAGGAGGACCTCTGCACAATTTAGCTTTAACCCTAATCAAACAGACCTGATCAAACTAATTGAGTCCTTCAGGATTGTTTGAAACCTACAGGTAAGTGTGTTGGAGCAGGGTTGGAACTAAACTGTGCAGAGCTGCGGCACTCCAGGAACTGGATTTGACACCTGTGATCTAGAGTAAATTTAATGGATCTAAAATGAAAGTAAACGAGTAAATTAAGCAAGTCTAAATTAAAAGTAACCAAGTAAATCTAAAGTAAATTTAGCAAATCTAAAGTGAAAGAGTAAATTTAGTAAATCCAAAGTTAAAGTAAACAAGTAAATTTAGAGTAAATTTCATTCATTCATTCATTTTCTTTTCGGCTTAGTCCCTTTATTAATCCGGGGTCGCCACAGCGGGATGAACCGCCAACTTATCCAGCATATGTTTTACGCAGCGGATGCCCTTCCAGCTGCAACCCATCACTGGGAAACATTCATACACACACATACACTATGGACAATTTTAGCTTACCCAATTCACCTATACCGCATGTCTTTGGACTTGTGGGGGAAACCGAAGCACCCGGAGGAAACCCACGCGAACACAGGGAGAACATGCAAACTCCACACAGAAATGCCAACTGACCCAGCCGAGGCTCGAACCAGCGACCTTCTTGCTGTGAGGCGACAGTGCTACCCACTGCGCCACTGCGTCGCCCCTAGAGTAAATTTAGCAAGTCTAAATTAAAAGTAACCAAGTAAATCTAAAGTAAATTTAGCGAATCTAAAGTGAAAGTAACCAAGTATATCTAGAGTAAATTTAGCAAATCTAAAGCGAGAGAGTAAATCTAAAGTGAAAGTAAACAAGTATATTTACAGTAAATTTAGCAAATCTAAAGTGAAAGTAACCAAGTATATCTAGAGTAAATTTAGCGAATCTAAAGTGAAAGTAACCAAGTATATCTAGAGTAAATTTAGCGAATCTAAAGTGAAAGTAACCAAGTATATCTAGAGTAAATTTAGCAAATCTAAAGCGAGAGAGTAAATCTAAAGTGAAAGTAACCAAGTATATTTAGAGTAAATTTAGCAAATCTAAAGTGAAAGTAAACAAAATCCTATATTCCCCTCTTGCTGTATCGGAATTACATTTATTAAAATAATATGTCTATTTATAAGACCAAACTGCTTAGTTATTTTAGTTTTTCAATTACATAGTCTTGAGAACAACTTTTTTAAATACTATAAACGGTAGATTATAAGGCTATGTATTTTATGCTGATGTATGGTATTACTAAAAAACCATGATACAAACCGAAATTTATATTTACATCACCTGTAATTAGGTTTATATATATATATATAAGCTGCTTTTGTCATGTAACATTTAGCTTAGCTTGCTACAATTCCCAGGCGGTAGCTTTTAGCGTAGTTAAGCTACATTTTAAGTAGAGTAACTAATAGCTTAGGTCACTACATTTTCCAAGTAGCTTGCCCAACACTGATTTTTTTTACCAGTTGTAGTTACTATGTCAGCAAGTATAGCGTTTTTTTATTTTATTAAGTGCCATTTTAACAACGTTCTAAGTGCCAAATAAAAAGTATTTCAGCTCACACATGATTATTAGATGGCTTTTTGTTTACATAGCAAGTGTTTTGGTTTGTAAACAGTTATGTTTATCCGCCGTCGCGACGTAATGACGTCAGCACTGACTCGTTCATCCAGCGTCGAGTCTTCAGAGCTGAGGTGAGTCGTTGACGCTTTTTCTCGTGTTTACACAACAATAAAACACACTTTACAGTTTATTAAAGCGACAATCTGCGACTAGTTTCTGCATTGAGTTCACCTCTATCTGTGTGTCTGCTGACCAAAACAATACAGCAGGCAGCGAGTAGCTCTGAGAGGACGATATGAGCTCAGTGTTTGTGTTTTTCTCAAGCGGCAACCTCCCGCTCTCCCTCGTGAAGCTAATACGGAAGTAACTGAAACTGCAATTCATCGAAATTCCGCTAGTCCTGGCTCCAAAATAGAGCAGATTTCAATTGACCCCAATGTTAAAACGGCCAACTTTACAGCAGAAAAAAAGGTGTTTACAGCCTGGTACAAAGAACGATTTTGGTGTATATAGCTAATATTACCCTTCATGACAACTGTGAGGGGGTGAATTTTTTTATAAATCATCCGTTTAGTTTATATTAAGTTATATTAAGTCTGCATAATTAAGGGCGTGGCCACTTGAGTGACAGCTAGGTCTCGCTGCTCGCTATCTCGTCACCTCAGCTGATTCCGGCTGATTAGTCGCTGAACTCGGCATATACATCGTATTTTTGTGTTGTTTTATGTGGCTTTACACAGTCAATTGCCTTTTGGAATTATTTCCTACAATTATCAGATGATATGGCATGCTGTGTGCACTTAATTGTGCTCACAGCCTCACAAACCATTCACGTGGCCTCCATTTCCCTTATATATCATATCTATAAATGTATTTTTTGTTGTTGATAATTTATGATATTTATAATTTACCATTTATAATGTTCTTTAGAACTTGAATGAGCTTCAGAATCTGACATATTGATTAGCTGTAGGCTATAAAACAGTCATCTGAAACGTTGTCATAAAGTGTTATGCCTGGATTTCATAAATAGCCTTGCATTTACTAACATAGAATATATTTGTAGTAGTATTTGGTATTTGGAAGTACTTTATTATTTTTATTTTTATTAATGCTTAAAAAATAAAGTATAGAACAATACAAATACAGAAATAAAGAAAGAAAGAGAAAAAAAAAGTCAGGGGTGTACAAAACAAAATATAAATAAGACAAACATATAAGTATGCATACTAAGAAAGGGTAAAGGCCTTGCGTGATTACAGGATCTTGAAGGTTTCGAGTAAAAAAGTGGTTTTAATGGCTTTTTTATTAGTGCTTTGCTTTATGTTGTTCGTATAATGTTCTAATTCTTTTAGTATAGCAGGATAAAATGGTTTTTGGTTATTAAATTTGCATCTGTGAATATGGTACTTCGTAAATATTATCAAGAGATTAATAACATAAGCTTCCTTCTCTAGTTTTTTGTTACAGTTCAAAAATCCAAAAATAGCATGTTGGTATTCTAAACGGAAATCTTGTACCATATTTTTTTTGAGACTTGACAATTCCAAAAAATATGCGGCACAGTTTCTGGCTGCGACAAACAAAATGAACAGTTTTGATCTATATCCTGTCTAAACTTGGAAAGAAAATGTTTGACAGGATAAAATTTATGCAGGATTTTAAATGAGACTTCTTTAAATTTGTTTGTAATAAAAAATTGGTTAGGCAACGACCAAACCTTCTTCCAATTTAAACCTCTGATAAACCCAGACCAATAAGAGATTATGTAGGGCAGGGGTCACCAATCTCGGTCCTGGAGGTCCGGTGTCCTGCTGAGTTTAGCTCCAACCCTAATCAAGCACACCTGAACAACCTAATCAAGGTCTTACTATGTATACTTGAAACATCCAGGCAGGTGTGTTGAGGCAAGTTGGAGCTAAACTCAGCAGGACACCGGACCTCCAGGACCGAGATTGGTGACCCCTGTTGTAGGGTTTACTGACTATGACTGATTAAAATAAGGAACGTATGGCCTTATTTTGGTGAGAGGAAACACAAATTTTCCCACATAGTGTGTCTTTAGGGTGTAACAAAGAGATATTTCCTGAGGATGAGTAACTTTTACATAGTGAGACAATACATAGGGGAATAGCAGCAAAGACCATTGCAAATTCTTTATGGGATATACGAAAATTAAAATGTGATAAAAATTCTTCATAAGTCATTAAGTAACCTTCAGGATTCAATACCTGTCCCACCGGGAAAATTCCTTTTTCAAACCAATTTTTTAAGAACAAGCTTTTATGTTTATACAGTTGTTCCAAGTATAACATTGATGTGGGGAGAAGTTGTGTTTGTAGATTAATTTCCAAGCTAAACGAGCTTGTTTGTGAAAGGCTGAAAGTTTAATTGGAAGTTTCTCTGCTTTATAGTCACACATCAGCAAGAAAGGAACACCACCCATCTGATCAAATACAGCTTTAGAGACTATATTCCAAACTGAGGAGTAATTATTTAAAAAAATATTTTAGCCATTTAATTGTGAAGGTATTATTTAAAGTAGAGAAGTCTAAATAGTCTAGACCACCGTCTTTGTATGAATTAACTATTACAGACTTTTTAATATAATGCACTCGATTTTTCCATAAGAACTTAATCATTATTTGATCGATTATCTTGTTTATTTTATTATCTGTGTGTAAAGAGGCAGCTATGTATGTCAGCCTAGAAATACCTTCTGCTTTGGTTAATAAGACACGGCCTCTTAATGAAAGATCTCTTTGTAACCATTTGTTAAAACGATTTTTAGCTATTTCAATAAGAGGATTAAAATTAAGAGAGACTCTATCACTTTCATTTTTGGAGATAATTATGCCTAAATAAGTAAGAGACTCTTTAACAGGAATAGTGCTAACAAATTTGTCTTGATTGTAGCTTCTTTTGCGTTCTTCAGAAACCTATAGGTGATGTCACGGATACTACGTCCATATCTTTTACAGTTTATGGTTCTTCTATGTAATTGTGTACCGTTTATAATGTTTGGATTAACAATATTGCTAAGTATGAATTGTGAATGTTATGGAAATTCACTATAAGAAGGAAGTTTGACACTGAAAACATTAAATTATTGGTTTGTGGTGCTCTTTATGCATTTAATTTTTCAGTTTCTGTAGATACCACACATTAGTGCCAACAGTCAAATTACCTTATACCTTGTTATGCATAGTTACTCATTTAATCTAGATGTCGATATAAATGCACTTTTTTAAAGTTATAGTAGTAATTAGATTATCCTGTAAACGCTTAGTATAAAATGAGCTGATGTGTTGATCTTGAATAGCTGTGTTTATAGTCTGAGGCTCATCAATATTATCAGAGCTGCAGAAATCCTCTTTATTTCATGTCAGTAGTTCATGTTTTTACTTCATTATACTGATGTCTTAAGATCTACTAATGAAGTTGATTGAATTGGTTTCAACATACTTAAGGAAATTATGTAATCACCTATTTTATTATCTACAAGGTATAAATATCATAATATGATTTATTTCATCAAGCAGTGTAAGTTATGCAGATTTTTCTGTTTATTATTTTGCAGCTCGTCCTCCTCCAGTTCAGCTGTAAATACTGGAATATTCCCATCAGTCTACAAGAGAAGACGAGCATCAGACCATCAGGAAGAAGTGAAATCTGCAAAGACAGAGTTTATTGAAGGACAGTGAGAAGATGAGTGATCCAGAACCCTGCAGAATTAAACAGAAAGAGACTGAAGAACTAATAGGTTTGTGTTTATTCATTACTCTTCAAAACCTTTTATTTACACACATCCTCCTAAACACATTTAGCTATTTTTTGTTAGAAATGCTGTTAACTGTTCAAAACTGACCTCTTAAAATGTTACTTGTTTATCTACTTTTCAGATGTGATGGTGAAGGAGGAGAGTGAAGAACTGAGTGAAGATGAGGAGAAACATCATGTCAAAAATGAAGATAAAACTGAACATAATTTTTTAGTGGAAACAACAGCGGTAAATGATTTGACCTGCACTCAGTGTGGGAAGATTTTCAAGCACAAATGCAGTGTCAAGCTTCACATGATGATCCACACTGGAGAGAAACCTTACAAGTGTTCACACTGCGACAAGAGATTCAGCCGTTCGGGATTCCTGAAAACACACGAGAGGATTCACACTGGAGAGAAACCGTATCACTGTATTGATTGTGGGAAGAGTTTCAATCAATCATCTTCTCTACGAACACACACAAAACACAATCACAGTAAGTTGATATTTTGAAGATCCAGCTCTTCGAGATCATATTATTTAGGATAATTGTGAAGATAATACCATATTTAAGTGGGTAACGGACATAAATAGCCGTGTTTCCACTGTCATGCATAAAGCGAGCGTGCCTGGGGCAGTTTTTTGGTCTACCGAATACCTTGGGCCAAAGTAAAGTTTTGACCCAAGAAGTCGGGTAAAGAGGTTTGCAAGAAAGAACAAGACAGTATATCCACTGGTCAGTTGAAGATACGGTTGCTTAAAACACCTTAGGGATCCCCCTTATGTTTCCTTTAAATTTAACTGTGTTGCATAAAATAACGCTTAAATGTTCTTTCTTACAAACAAAATGTCATAAAGCATTTGTAATTTCCCTTAAATGTCCACTTTTCCTTGAAGTAATGCCTCAAGCCATATCACCCTGCAGCCCAAGACTCACTGAAGCTAAGCAGGGCTGACCCTGGTCAGGTCAGTACCTGGATGGGAGACCACATGGGAAAACTAGGTTGCTGTTGGAAGTGGTGTTAGTAAGGCCAGCAGGGGGCGCTCAACCTGTGGTCTGTGTGAGTCCTAATGCCCCAGTAAAGGGAAGGGGACACTATACTGTCAGTGAGCGCCGTCTTTTGGATGAGACGTTAAACCGAGGTCCTGACTCTCGGTGGTCATTAAAAATCCCATGGCACTTCTTGTAAAGAGTAGTGGTGTAACCCTGGTGTCCTGGCCAAATTCCCTCCATCGACCCTTACCCATCATGGCCTCCCAATCATCCCCATCCACCAAACTGGCTCTATCACTGTCTCTCCATTCCAATAGCTGGTGTGTGGTGAGCGCACTGGCGCCGTTGTCCTGTGGCTGCCGTCACATCATCCAAGTGGAGCTGCACACTGGTGGTGGTGTGGAGAGACCCCCTCATGATTGTAAAGCGCTTTGGGTGTATGGCCATACACAAAAACTGCGCTATGTAAATACACACATTAATTAATAGGCAACATATTGCTAGAACCAGTAATGTAGCCAAACTGGAAAGAGACCTCAACTGTCATGCAGTGCATATGATTACCACAGCAATCAATATCGTTTGGCTTTTCAGTAATGTGAATAGTATTTTACCTGAAGCCAAGTAGTTTTAATATAAGTATTTCTGTGATGCTGCGATCATTGATGGATTAATAAATATATGCAAATCGCAACCATTTAGCATAATTAAGAACGCGTGTGTGTTTGAATCGAGATTCCTTGATTGTATAGGCGGAGATTACAAACGAAAATAAACCTGTTCATGCAGCATCCCTTAAGGCACAGGTGTCAAACTCAGTTCCAGTTCTGCACGATTTAGTTCCAACCCTAAATAAACACATCTGATCAAACTAATTGAGCTCTTTAGGCTTGTTTGATGGCTACAGATAGGTGTGTTGAAGCAGGGTTGGAACTAAAGTCTGCAGAGCTGCGGCCCTCCAGGAATAGAGTTTGACACCCCTGCCTTAAGGGATAATGTGTTCAGTGTTGTGTTCTGCTGCTATTTCGAACATGACACTCAGAACAGTTTCTGTTTCGCGTTGGTCACAGTGTTAGAAGGGAAATTAACAGTTGAAACCAAAATGACTGGTGTGTCAGATCAAGAGAAGACTCAGAGTTGGAGATTCAATAAAATCAGTTCTATGTCAGGAGCAGGACATTCGCAAGCTTAACTGGCGCTCTACACCATGCCGCCCTCATGGTGTTCATGCCGCCCTCACACAAGTGAAGGGGGTCGGGGGGTGTCGCAGACGAAAGTGAAGAGCGGGGTGGGGGTCTCCATGCCACCCCTAGCAAGATGCCGCCCTGGGCGATCGCTCATACTGCCTATGCCTAAATCCGCCACTGGTCAGGGGGCTTCAGAGTTCGCTGGCTGATCTCGCTGCCTTACAATAACAAAAACACAGCAATTATACTCTTACTCGAGGCTAAATTATCATTGATTAATCATTTGCATCCCTACTTACCAGTTCTCTCTGAAAATGTAATTTTTTCTTCCTTTAATATAATTTGCAGACCTGATGGTGGAGGAGGAAAGTGAAGAACTGAGTGAAGCAGAGAAGCTCCACTATAGCGTTCATATAAATGAGAAGCCTTATTCATGCTCTGCGTGTGGAAAGAGTTTTACACTGCAGTCAAGTTTAAGACAACACCAGATGCTTCACACTGGGGAGAAACCGAAACCGTACACATGCACTCAGTGTGGGAAGAGTTTCACACAATTATCGCACCTTAATCGACACATGAAGATCCACTTTGGTGTGAGGGAGCATGTGTGCTTTGAGTGCGGGAAGACTTTTATTACAGCTGGAGACTTGAAACGACACCAGAGGATCCACATTGGACAAAAAACACACACGTGTGATCAATGCAGCAGGACATTTTTTAGGCCTTCAAATCTGCAGAAACATCTTCGAGTTCATACAAAGGAGGAGACACAAACATCAGATTTTGTAGGTAAATGTGTGTATTGTTAATAAACTCGAATCATTTTGAACTCCGTCACAATTATATTCAATTATATTTACATAATTACTATATCACCCCCCCTTAAATTACAACGGGATAATTATATAGCCCCATCAGAAACTTCTAAACTCCTTAGGATTTCCTAATCATTTTCCAAATCATGAGATGTTTGCACACCAGCCTTTTGTGTACATCGAAAAACGTTTTAGATCTTTGAGTTCAGCTCATGGAAAAAGGGAGTAAAAACAATAGTGTCGCATGTATATTTTTGTGTTGATAATTATGCAAAATATCAATATAAAAAGCTTGATTTTTGTATAATTGATGATTTAATCAACATCAAGACGATTAGGTATAGTAAAATTATAATAATCAATAAGAGCAACATCGTTTGAAAATGTAACATTAATATCATAATCAATAAGAAGTTATATTACATCACAAATACAATCAATTTGGTTAACAGCATTCCAGTCAATAAGAGGAAATTATGATACTCGAGTGAACCCAAAAATCCATTAGAGAGAGTTTTAAATAAGCAGACTTAAAGTCGAGATTAATTAAATAATCAAAAAGCATGTAGACTGGACTGAAAAACATCAATGGGTCTCATTCACTAAACATGTGTACGCTCAAATTTACTGACGTTTTCACGATGATTCATCAAAACTTTCATACTAAAATTTATTCTAAATCTACGAAAAAACTTAAGAACAACTTATACTACATGTACGGAGTAATCATGTATACCTGGGGCCTCATAAACATGTAAAAAGAACCCTACATAAAATTTGATAACAGCACTCTTACACCTTTCTTCACCCTTCACCCTTGTGTATTACTCTGCCCACATACAGCGACAAGCAGAGGACACTCTACAGTTTGACAAATATTGCAGCTGTTGGACAACATAATGTACTTTTGAGGCTTTTTTAGTGGAGAATGTAGTTGTTTAGATTGCAACTATGCAGTTTATTTATAAGGATAGTGCCTATTTTAAAATATTTATCATTTCGTGTCGGTGGCCATCAGCCTGTCATTGAGCAGAACAAAGAAAGTGATGGTTGACGTTCTGCCACAAGATGGCGACAGAGACCACATAATAAGTCCTTAGAGGGAGAAAAACTCAGCGTTTTCTCAATGTAAGTTTCAAACTACAGCTAAACAAATCATTACAGAACAGGTAAGTGGCATTCTAAGTCGATCTCTCTCTTTTGTATGTTGTAGTGCTGTACTTATACTATAGAAACTGGTAGTGTTTGCTGTGGCTTTTTCGGGGTTAATTATTGTGATCTCCCGATTGCAACAGAGAAATACTGGGAAATCTCTGTAGAATGATGACATTTCATGCCGTTCAGCCTTATAATCTTAAAATGTGAGCAAAATCAGCTGTTTTGTCATCACTTTAGACATTACGCTAGAGAATCATTCAAATACTAGCTCTAAAGTGACGTTGGTGAATGAGCAGCAGTTTCTGCTGTTCTGACGGCAGCTGCAGATGTGAATGAACGGCGGAAGAAAGTAGTTCCTCTTACAAAAGGGTTTTGAGACTCTCCGTGTTTGATTTTCTTTTTTATATACATGATTATACCGTCAAACTGTTGTATAAATGCAATATCACACGAGTAGCAGTGCGAAAAATATTTGTCCATTTTTATTTTCTTCAAGCAGTCATTTTAAATTTAAACTTCTTATTATCTATTTATATTTTGTTAAAAACCTTTGTTTACCAATTGTAGTAACACAATTTAACTTTTTAATATATGTTATTTCTGTCAGCCATGAAGTATCACGTTTTCTTCTTAATTTAAAGTGCTTTTAACAACGTTTTAAGTGCCTAATAAACTATTTCAGCTCACACATGGCTGACATTCGCTGCGGTGTGAAAGAGGCGTAAGACAGCTTTTGTGTTTGTAAGCAAATGTTTTTGGTTGTCATAGATATATACACTAGATATCGCATGCGGACCCTCAGCATGCGTCAATAGCGCCGCCATATTTGTACAGGGCTCCCAGGACAAATGTCATTCAACAGCACTAGTCAAGACCAAAGCCAATGTGAAGATGCTGGACTTTAGTGCTGCTTACGGGTGTAGTAACGAGCAAACAAAGAAAACAAAGGCAGAACATTTCATAGGTAAGATTTCGTTTTTTACGTTTATTGTATGTTACAAACTTTTGTGCTCAACAAGTAACGTTATTGATGATAATACAGTCTCTTACTGCACTCATCATAAGGCGAAGTAGCATCAACTTGCACTGAATTCTAGGCTTATGCTAGTTCTGTTGAATAAAATCAGCAAACAATGTAAAAGATATATGACAACAAGACGCTGCGGTGCTAGAAACTTGTGTTATTGTCGGCTGAGTGAACGAGTCGTTCATAACGGAGATTCATTCACAAACGAATCGCTTCCTCCGTTAGAATGAGAAGTGAAAGCAGGAGAGGGGGGGTGTTTCAGGACACGGATTAGATCAAATTTAACAGGGAGGGAGGATAATACATTTCCATGCACACAAACACACTCTTCATCAGCAATGCCCGTGCGGTCACTGATCCATCGATGTAGAAAAGTGATGTAAAATTATAATTTTCGTAATTACTTTTTCTTTTTTACATTTTTTTGCATACTGACCACCGGGGGAAAATTCCTGATCATAGATATATGTATATATGTGTATATCTCTGGCTCTGGATGGCCACAGTCCTCCACTGCACCTTGGTCCCGCATTCATTTCAAAGGAGCGCTACCCTGTACTAAAATGGCGGCTCTATTGACGCATTCCTTCCAATAGACAACAACAGGGTAGGCGACATCTAGTATATCTATGTTTGGTTTTCAACAGTTTGGCGCTTTTTTGACGATCTTCTGTTGCTCCCGCCTCGCCGTGATGACGTCAGCACTGACGCGTTCATCCAGCGTCGAGTCTTCAGAGCTGAGGTGAGTCGTTGACGCTTTTTCTCGTGTTTACACAACAATAAAACACACTTTACAGTTTATTAAAGCGACAATCTGCGACTAGTTTCTGCATTGAGTTCACCTCTATCTGTGTGTCTGCTGACCAACACAATACAGCAGGCAGCGAGTAGCTCTGAGAGGACAATATGAGCTCAGTGTTTGTGTTTATATGTGTGTACCGTTTTTGGTGTAATATTGAAAAGTGTAATCCGCGAATATAATGGGAATTTACTTACTATATGAATAAAGTTTTACACAGAAAACTTTAAATTATTGGTTTGTGATGCTCTATGTTTTAGAAGAATCTTTTCCTGTGGATACCACACAGTTGTGCTATTGCAAGCAATCTAATTACTTTATTGGCATGAATAACTACTTATTTACCCTAGATATTGATATAATTGAAAAATATTGATATATATATATATATTGTAAGTGATTACAATAATAATTACTTTTACGCTGAAAACACTCAGTATAAAATGATCTGATCTGCTGTTGATCCTGAGTGTTTAAATTCTGAGGCTCATCAATGTTATCAGAGCTGCTAAAAATCAGAAATCAGAAAGAGCTTTATTGCCAGGTATGTTCACACATACGAGGAATTTGTTTTCGTGACAGAGCTTCTACAGTGCAACAGAATTACAGAGACAGGACAAAAAACAGATAATAAATATATTTTAAAAATAAAAGTAATAGTGAATGCAAATATACAAATTGACGAGTGTATGTACAGGAATATTACTATATACAATAGCAGCTGTTATGTGCAAATTAGCATGTAAAATATGTTGTTAAATAAGTGTTTGTGTATAAAAAGTGTATCGCAAGTAGTGATGTTTGTTCCATAATTACTATCATCAAGTGTTCATGAGATGGATTGCCTGAGGGAAGAAACTGTTTCTGTGTCGGGCTGTTCTGGTGCACAGTGCTCTGTAGCGTCGACCAGAAGGTAAAAGTTCAAAGAGTCAGTGTGCTGGGTGTGAGGGGTCCAGAGTGATTTTGGCAGCCCTTCTGCTTGCTCTGGATAAGTACAGTTCTTGGAGAGTAGGGAGGATTGTACCAGTGAAAATCCTCTATTTCATCTCAATAGTTCCCGTTTTCCCCTCATTTATTATACATGTCTTAAGATCTACAAATTGCCACGTTGAGTTAATTTTAATGCTGTCAGCTGACTTGAGCAAATTACTTAATCACATATTGTATCACCTACAAGATATAATCACTATATGGTTTATTTAATCAGTCAGTGTAAATGAATCAGATTTCTCTGTTTCTTCTCCTGAAGCTCTGCCGCCATCAGTGAAAGACAAAGACAGAGTTTATTGAAGGACAGTGAGAAGATGAGTGATCCAGAACCCTGCAGAATTAAACAGGAAGAGACTGAAGAACTAATAGGTTTGTGTTTATTCATTACTCTGCAATAATGAGGCTGAAGAACAGTGAGGTTCTGTCTAATTAACTTTGCAACTCAAACTGTTTCAATTAGGGTTGTCACGATACTGGAATTTGGTACCAATCGATGCTAAAGTTTTAAAAACGTCCATTTCCTGCTAATATTTGAGCACGTTCTTAAACAGTGCTGATTTGCCATTGTGTTCACATGCTCAGTAAACAGTGAACTCAGTAAACAGCGGTGAGTTCGGTGAACTGATGAGCTTCACGGCCAATTACAGTCATTTCTGTTGAGCACGTGAACACAACGGCAAATCAGCGCTGTTTAAGAACGTGCTCAGTAGCGCTCAAATGTTAGCTGGAAATGGACGTTTTTAAAATTTCAGTATCGATTGGTACCGAATTCCAGTGACAACCCTAGTTTCAATTAACATTCAACAGTAAAATTATTAATAAAAATCATATTAGCTGATCTGTCATTGAATAGTGAATCCCTCGTATATCTGCTCAAATACAGATCCTCTGATAGACACAGCTTTGAAGCGCTCCAGTTTTTATCATTCAGATTTGGTTTACGCACATTATTTTATTTTCTATTCCTTTGAAAAACACTTGTAAGTTCTTAGTTACTGTTGTGTGTGTCAGTGTGAATGCTCGGTGTAGCGATAATCATTGTAGGAAATCTGTTGAGTTTATGTACACTTTAAGAAACTGCTCAAGAGTGGAAAATGTTAGCTGGATAGTTTAATAATGTCAATATTATTTCAGTTAATTGTGCCCACAGCTGTAGTGATAAGTCTATACTAAAATAATCATTAAAGGGCACCTCTTTTACAAGATGTAAGATAAGACTTTGGTGTTTTCAGAATGTGTCTGTAAAGTTTCAGCTCAAAATACCCATCAGATCATTTATTATATAATGTAGAATCAGCCCATTTTAGTGTCTGAAGACTCTGTAGCTGTTTTTGTAGTCTGTGGCCTTGATTGCAAATGAGCTGCTTCTCCCCGCCCACCACTCCGACATGCGTGTCTGCTTCTCGTGCGTTACGTCAGATAAACAGCACAGTGACAGAGACAGACACGGATGAAGCTGAAATACAGCTCATTAGTCAAAAATACCAAGTAAGTTTATTTGATGTATTTGTGGTGGAGTTTATTCAAGCCTTTCTGAAATGATGAGTCACACACAAATGCCGTTTGCAGTACACACATACACACACATATTAGCGTTTTCTGACACTATGCGGCCATGGTGATTCTAGCGGTTAAGAATTACATTTTACTGTCTTTATTACAAACATGCTCGGTTTTAAAAACGTTTTAAACTTATGAAATCGATTATTGAGGTGCAGCTGATCACAGAGAGCTGTAAGATGTGTTTTAATCCCAGTTTCTTTGCAAAAAACGTTCTTTGGACATGTGTATACATGTAAATAATGGAGACATGGTTCCTGTCAATCAATTCGGTGGGCGGGGAAAACCACACTCCTGCGTCACATTGCGGTGGGCTTCAAAATCACTGGAATTTGGGAAACTTAAAGGGGGGGTTTATAACACTCCAATATGACAGTGGACACAGTATACCGACACACAGTTCTGTTCAAACAGCTTACAAAAGTTGATTTTCATCATAGGTGCCCTTTAATAAAGTTATGAAAGGTTTAATAGAATTAAAAGTGTTTACAGTGAGCTACGTTTATGCGTTTATGGAACTAGCTTAGAGCGCCGTCTGCTGTTAAAAACTAGCCTAAAACACCATCTTAAGTGTAACTTGCCTAATGAGCGAAGTGTGATTAACTTGTGACAGTTAAGCCTCATTCACACTACGAGCGACTCGGTGGCAAAGCGACAAGAGACTGTTCATTTCAACGGAGAGTGAGCGACCTCCGTCTACATGAGCGACAGCACCCGTTGGCGACCAGGTGGGCATGTAGAGCGACCCGACAAAGTTGAGAACCCTTTAACTTTATGCAAAGGAAGAACGAGTTTCTTGAGCGACAGCCAATAGGAGCACCAGTAGAGCTCACGTGATCCTCTCTCAGCTCGCTCAGAGGCCGGTTGTATTCTCTGTGCTGTAGACGTACACAGACCTGCGTTTGCAGCAGATCACCACCCAGAGCGACAGGCAGCTACAAAGTCGCTGCTAGTGTAAATGAGGCATTAGACAGTAGTATTCAGGTGAATATTTGTGCTATATTTATATATTTGTTCCGCAATTCGCAAAGTCGCAACATTTCAATTCGCGATTTTGATTCAAAATGAGGGTCACAAAAAAACAATCACTATTAAATTTTGATGTTTTTAATGTAAAAGTCTTGAATATTAGTGGAAAATAAAAAACAAACACACTTGACCTTTTAACAATAAAAATAATATGAAACTTGAAAAAGAGATTAAGAATATTACTATTTTCTGTATTTCATTCATTTACCTTCGGCTTAGTCCCTTATTTATCAGGGGTCGCCACGGTGGAATGAACCGCCAACTATTCCAGCATATGTTTTACACTGCTGCAACCCAGCACTGGGAGCCACCCATGCACTCTCAACATTCTCACACACACACACATACACTACGGGCAATTTAGTTCATCAATTCCCCTATAGCGCATGTGTTTGAACTGTGGGGGAAACCAGAGCACCCGGAGGAAACCCACGCCAACACGGGGAGAACATGCAAACTCCACACAGAAATGCCAACTGACCCACCGGGACTCAAACCAGCGACCTTCTTGCTGTGAGGCGACAGTGCTAACCACTGAGCCACCATGCCGCTTTTGTGTACTTCTTATTCATATTCTCATAACTTATTGTATTTTTCGTAATTTATTGATTATTGATTTTCCTATTTTAATATTTCAGACCTGGTGGACAAGACTGAGGAGAGTGAGGGATTGAGTGAACCTCGTGTCAAAAAAAGACAAAAACAAAAAACTCGTTCATGGACAAAAGGTACTTTTTCTCAGAAGAGTAGAGATGAGATTTGCACTGTGTGTGGAAAGAGTTTCAGTCATAAGCGTAATCTTCATATTCACATGAGGATCCACACTGGGGAGAAACCGTTCACGTGTACTGAGTGTGGGAAGAGTTTCAATCAGTCATCAACTCTTATCACACACACGAGGATCCACACTGGAGAGAAACCACACAAATGTGATCAATGCGGCAAAACATTTGTGAGGATTTCAGATCTGAAGAAACATCTCCGAGTTCACAGTAAGGATAGGCCTTATTCATGTTCTGAGTGTGGAAAGAGTTTTGCACATCAGTCAAATTTAAGAAAACATCAGAAGATCCACACTGGTGTGAGAGAGTTTGTGTGCTTTGAGTGTGGGAAGAGTTTCGTTACAGCTGAACATTTGAAACAACACCAGAGGATTCACACTGGGGAAAGACCTTACCAGTGTTCACACTGCGACAAAGCTTTCAATCAGTTAATACACCTGAAAATACATGAGAGGATTCACACTGGAGAGAAACCGTACAAGTGTTCACACTGCGACAGGACATTCAGTCAGTCACCAACCCTCAAAGCACACAACAGGACTCACACTGGAGAGAAACCGTACGTTTGTGTTGATTGCGGGGAGAGTTTCAATCATTCAATTTCTCTACGCATTCATACAAGAAAAAATCACATTAAATGTGAACTTGGCGATATTTAAAAACACTTTTGACCACAGTGTCGGACTGTGCTGTCGCACTGCTGCAGAAGATCAGTTATCAGTAAGTCTAGTAATTTAAGTGGGTAATAAGCAGGGGTGCACATGAGTTTTTTGATTCAGCTCTCAAGGGAGAACCTGGAGATGTTATGGACCTTGCTTGATTTATTTCAGCAAGAATTAAAGCAGGTTATTTTTCAGATGTTCAGGACAATATTATTATATTAAAGCAGTACTTTTTGTTTACAGAACAAACCACTGTTATACAATGACTTGCCTAATTACCCTAACTTTACCCTAATTAACCTACGGTAGTTAAGCCTTTAAATGTCACTTTAAGCTGAATACTAGTATCTTGAAGAATATCTAGTCAAATATTATGTGCTGTCATCATGACAAAGAGAAAAGAAATCAGTTATTAGAAATGAGTTATTAAAACTATTATGTTTAGAAATGTGCTGAAAAAAAAATCTTCTCCATTAAACAGAAATTGGGGGAAAAAATATACAGGGGGGCAAATAATTCTCACTGTATGTGTGTATATATATATATTAGTAGTCAACATTTGAAGTGGATAAAAACCAACACCCATTCTTGTCCTGTGGCAATGCAATGTTGAAAATCTTTGTTTGATCCACTTTAAATGTTGATTATTCATACCCCTGGCATTCTGACTTAAAGTTTTAGTTTAAATGTAAATTAAAGCTGAGAAATATTTTTTCCACAGTGACGCCTCTTGTACATCGCCTTATCTTTCAGTAAAGAAGCCTTTGTCATTTCCTGTCAGCAAAAATCGTTGGTTGAAGAAAAGTAACTTTAAGTCACAATTTGCCAGGTGTATAATTTTGGGCTTGACTGAATACACATTTTAGGGATGCACGATATATCGGCGGCCATATTGTTATCGGGCGATAAATGCTATTTTTAATGTTATCGTTATCGGTACGTTATTAAAATTTAGAAAAATGAAAATTTCGGATTTAGTGTGCAATAACCTTAACAATTGTACATCACCGTAACACGTTTTATTCAAGAACATTTGCGCTGGTTTCAGTTCTTAGTTCTTTCATTTTCGTTTTATTTAAAATATATTTAACTTGTTTGTTAATTAAATGTCGTTTTATTATTTAACCTATTATTTTTATGCAACAGTCAAGCTGCGTGTTAATTTGCTATGCGAAGAAAAGGAAAGAAGTAATTTTTGGCATGCTGATTTATGCGAAATCGTGAATATAGGTCTCTATAATCACCTCGAAATTATTGCTTCTTTTGCTTTAGGCCATTCTAAGATCAGTTCAAACTTTTATGAAGTTTTTAAAATAAAATTAGTAATTCACTGTATAAAAATATAACATTTAGAAATATTTATATTTATCGGCTAATATATCGGCCTCCAAATCTAAAGAGTTATTGATTTCGGCACAAAAATCCATATCGGTGCATCCCTAATATATCTATTTATACATCAGCTGGTTTTCAAATCTAATTGGCTGATAGCCGTGCAATATTCCACCAGTAGTTTCAGCCTCTTCACTCGTGTGTATTCCTCCGACTGCAACAAGTGCCAAGTGAAGGTCTAAACTCACTACAGTTTGATTAATACTGCAGCTGTTATACCACATAATGTACTTTGAGACGTTTATGACGTTTAATTTGCAAATATGCAGTTTATTTATAAGAATAGTGCCCATTTGAAAATGTGTTTGGATCATTTCGGCGATGGTAGCACTCCTCTGACGGCTACTTATTCAGAGGTATGTTGGGGGTCTGTATTGTAGTCTGTTGTGAAATGTTATTTGTTCATGCTATATCTAAAGTCAACATGTTGCTCACAGTCATCAGTTATTTATTCCAGAGCAAATAGATTTGACTGCAATGTTAAGTTTAGCTTAATATATAAATTGTGCTGAATGGAACCTTGGTCATTATTGGTTTGACTGATTTACTTAGCATCTTTATATTGTTGCTTGTTAAATGTTACTGTTGGATAAATGACATTTGATATAAATTTCAGTGATATTAATTTAATAAAAACATAGTACTGTTTGTAATTGTAGCACTTGAGCAAAAATAATTGATGGTTGATGTTACATTATATTTGATATGCTTTTGACTTTCCATATTTGTTGTTGGCTGCAGGCTTTACACTTTCATGCGTCAAGAGTATTTAGCAATTTATTTAGTTTTACCTTTAGAGTGGATTTTCTTTAGGATGGTATTCAAGATTATTAATCCTGTGGCGTAAGGCAGTGGTCCCCAATTATTTTATCACTGCAGACCGGTGTTCTGTCGATTTGTCCTACCTTGTCAGATCGTCCTACCTCCCATTCAAAAAGTAGGTAGCACATTTTGATGACGCAATTTGTTACCCATCAGATTTTGCTACCAGTGTAAATTTTAACATGGAGTAGTGTGATATGAAGCTGTAATATCGCCCTAACCTACCTAATCCCTAACCCCAAACTCAGAACCATTCAAATACAGTGTTAGTAGCATAATCTGATGAGTGGGATAAAATGTCAGGACAGCGGGCAATGCTTGACAGTTTTACCATGGTGGTGGTGCTAAATGTGTAAAATTGTTCTGTGTTTGTCTGATATAATTAGTCTACCGAAATGTGTGTATTTTATAAAATGTATGAAGCTAATCGGTCAGTTCTTGTCACTTGACTCGCGGTGTGCTCGCGGCATTCTGAAAAGTGGGAATTGCACACGTCGGTACCAATATACGTGCACAAGCTGCGTGGCTCCATTGGAAAAAACGAACTTGTGCGCGGAAAAGACGCAATATATGAACGAAACCCACCTTCATTTGCGATCTCCAGCAGTTGATCTTCTTGCACAGACATGGTGGATTTACCTGATTTGTTGACAAATGGGTTGCGGATCCATTCCTTGTCAGTTCCACGGACCGGTACCGGTCTGCAGCTCCGGGGTTAGGGACCACTGGCGTAAGGCATAACTGCTGTTTAAATTAATTTTTAAAAAAAAAGCATTTTGATATGGAAAGATATCTGCAACTTTTGCGAAACATCAAAGCACTGGAATATTAGCTGTCAAATTGTGTGAATAACTCAATTATTCCTTGAAAAAAAAAGAGAATATTGGCCATGTCTATTATCATGAAGACATTTTTGGGTTGAGAAAACTACTAAAGTTAGGTCGGTACTCTTTAAAGTGTGCGTTTGCATCTAAGAAGTCCATATTGGTATCTTAAAATTAGCATATAGGCGTACATAGTCACTTAAATGTTCTCTTTCAACCCCTTGGGGAGGACCACCCCGTGACTTTTTTTGTAACTTTATTTCTGAGTGTAGCCTACATAAGTTTTATTTAAAAAAAAAAAACTTCTGATTTTATTTTTTTTTAAATATATTTTTACGGTTTTGCTGTTTTCCCAAAGTTAATGCAGTGCAGTGGTCCCTCGCTATAACGCAGATTTTTTTTTTTTGTGCAATTTGACCTCGCCTTGTGTTCTTCATCCTGATTGGCTGTAGACCATTGTCAATCAATCTCCTCCGTGTCTCCTGTACAGTACAGAATGCGTTCAGCTTGCCAAATTAACATAAATCTTCGATCGCTAGCAGTGAGTTTCAACAAGGATGCGAAAAGGGTTGTAACTGTCCGCAGTAAGACCATCGTAAAGGGGGTCGCACACCGGATGCGCTGCGCCACACAGCACTATGCATTTTAGAATTGTAAACATAGGTTTATATCAGGGTACGCACACCGGTGGCTGTCTGTGGTGCCCAGCTACAACTCAGCACACTGTTGATATTTCTGCCGCGCCACAGAGTAAATCTGAATAATCTGAATAATTTATTTGAAATAACATGCGACATTACTTCCAACTGTCATGTGCGCGGCGCATCCGGTGTGCGGATGGATGGAGTCTGCTTTCGCTTTGTGGATCAGTGACTGCAGGAAAAAGAATATTACGCTGGATGCCAACATCATCTGCACAAAAGCTAAAAAGCTTTATGAACCTTTTGCTGCCAGCGATGAATGTTTGCGCCTGACGACAGGTTTTGATCTTTGGTTTACTTCTATAATACTGGACTTATTTTACTACGAAAGTTTGAACTTTGAGAGTGTTTAAACGAGAGAGAAAAGTGTGGAAATGTTAATGTCTGTCTGAGAAAAGTGTGCAGTGAGGGGTTTTACAGCCTTAAAACATCTATAATAATTGTCAAAAATAAAGCGGACTACTTCACGGATTTCGCCTATTGTGGGTTATTTTTAGAACGCAACTCCCGCGATTAACAATGGACCACTGTATAAGCTATGTAACCTATAGGTTACTATTGTAAGAAAATATCAGCATTCAGTACATACCTTCAGTATCACCTTTGCATGAAATTATTCTGTTTAAATGAAATAAGCAGGTTTGAGCTACCAGACCGGTTGCTATGGCAACAACTCTCGGATGAATTTTAAAGAACGAAACTATCCTGGATCATATCAAATTGTCAATAACCAAATCCAGCAAATTGAGTAATCCACGTACGACGGATCCCAGATATCAAGGTAAGTTAAGCCACATTTAAGTCGAATTCTGTTTTGTATTGCTTTATTTATACTAATAATGGAGTGGTGTTTGCTTTGCTTTGGCTTTTATTGTGAATACACAGAAGCAGCAGAGAAATGAAGGAACTCTGTAGACGTTTTATGCAGTTCCATGTTTTGTCTGTTGAGCGTTACGGTTTGGTACAGTATAGGTTTTGTTCTCTCATTATGTGTGTTGGGGGGAAAAATTAATTTGCTTTTTCATTGCTTTCGTCTCTTTTACTTTTTATTAAATGCATGTATTGCTTAGTGATATATTAACCAAACCTCTTCTCTGTGACATGCTTGAATACTAATGAAGCATTCTGCAGAAGTAGATGCCGCTGGCTGGTAAGATACAGCGACATCAATATCTGAAAATAACTTCTCACTTAGCTTTCCTGTTGAAGCAAAGATGTGCTGAAGCTGGACACAGAATAGGTTTTATGCTTTTAACTCTGTGCAGTTTGTAGAAAAGAGGAAGTATGTTTGGGTGCAGCCGCCGGAGGACTGACAAGTGACGAATTCCACCAAAACCCCACCTTTTAATATCGGTTGTGTATAAATACTGGAGTCAGGGAAATGCAGAGTTCTTGCCGAATGTAATTCTTGCATTGCATTGGTGTAATGTAAGGAACAGATGTGACCCAGAGCTCTGAATCAAATTATTCATTTGTATCTAATAAATTACTAATACTTTTTTGCATTGAAGAAAACCCTCTCCTGACTTTTCATCATTGAACATTGGTAAATAATTTCCAACATATGCTACCTTAAGGACCAATTTTTGAAAAATATGGAATTCATTACCATCTCTATGCTGATGTCTCGCCTATAATATACCACTGAAACATAACAATTATATCAATTCAGTCTCTGTATAAATGTTTGGCCTTAAGTGTTGAAGATTGTTGGCTAAAAATGTTCTCCAACTGAATAAGAATAAGTTTGAGTTGATGAATGTGGAAGATGTCACAGGTTAATGAAAAATTAGTCTAAGGAAAAAAAAACTTTGCCTTTTTTTGTTTCAGAGCTCAAATTTGCTCATCAAACTAACGCTGTTGTTGAAAATGTGCTTTTTCCGTCTTAGATCCATATCTATGACGAGAGCACATTGCTCCTTTGTTTATTAAATTACTTCCTGTGCTTTACAAGATTCACATTATAAGTTTTTATATGTATAGTTATTAGGGGTGTGACGAGATGCCTACTCCATGAGATGAGATACGAGATTGGGTTCACGAGACGAGATTTTTACACAAATTTTAAGAAATCCTCAATGATGAAATATATGAATGGAAAATCGTCTTTTATTCAACTGAGAAAAATCGCAAAACTATTTGGGTGCTTTTTTTAAATCAACTTGTGCTGAATGTTATTTTACTTCTATTTTAATGAATTATACGCAGTAAAGGACATGCAAGAACTGCTAAATATTTTGCTAATGGCCTATGTGAATGGAAAATAATCTTTTTATATATAATTTTAAATATTAGCAAAATAATTGCTAATATATAAATGGAAAATAGATTTTTATTGAACTAGAAAAAAAATCACAAAACAGAAAAAACAATTGAGGTGCTTTTTAAAAACATTGTAATGAATGGTATTTTATTTCTATTTAAATGACTTCTATGTGGTAAAGGACATGCAAACACTGCTAAATATTTAGCTATAAACGCTACTGACTGGCTTGTCCCCTGTACAATTTCACATGAGAAATCAAACTTCTTTCCACACACTGAACTTAAAAAAATATATGTAATTTTTGGTATTTAATTTTAAATTTAATAAATCAGTTTCACTTTCATTTAGCAAGATTTCATTCATGCCCCGTGACTCACTCTGAGCTACTGGATGCGATCATGCGAATGTGAAGTAAGGACTGATAGGAGAGAGTTGTTTTAATGGAGTTTGATACCGCACGCCAATGAAAAAAATAAAACAAATCAACTTTTCCCGGACAGCATAAACATGCGTTCCGTGATGATGATGATGTGACGATGAGTCTCCAGGAGATCATTCAGTGAGTGTGTGTTTGTTTGCGCGCTTAGAGATGTGTGTGTCTGTGGTGCTTTACTGACTCGCAAAATGCGGCTAAAAGTCCTTCAAGGTGTTAATAGTTTGACTACAGCGTTTACATATCTGCACTTCCATAATGCGACTAAAATAGGAATACTCCACGTCTTAATTCCATTTGTGTTTACGACGATTATGACTTTCAGCATATCTGAAGTGCTATTCCATTGCATGGATACGAACCATAATGTGTGAGGCTGCAGTTGTAGCCTATTTTAGACGTGGCACCCGCTGAACTCCGGTGAAAAAAGCGGTTACGTCACATTCGCCCGCCCAACCGAGTGACAAGCGCAACTCTGAGGCTATCCTGGGTTGCCAGGTGTGTGCAAAACACTTGATTTGCAGATCAAATCCAATCCTGCCTCCAATCTTCAATGCTAATTTCACCCTCACGCGCCATCATAACATCACAACTCACGAGACAACTTTTCACCTCGACGAGAAATCTCGTCGCGATTTAATCTCGCGAGATCTCGTCATATGAGATCTTGTCATACCCCTAATAGTTATCATATTTAACATGTTGTTATATGTTTTTGAAGCTTTGCATGGTTTGGCACCAGAGTATATTTCTGACTTAAATCATTTTACATCTAGCTTGCTGCTTTTCTATGTATGTTAAAGATTTTAAATGCATGACTCTGAGGCAAAGCACTGCTCAAGGTATAGTGCATTTAAAATCACTTATTAAACGGCTGTCTGGAATACTTGACTCTGATTGGTCAATCATATCATTCCAAGGTACGTTATTCGCAGATAACAACCGCTGAAACTAATCTAGGAACTTGGAATTATCTTGATAGTCAGAGAATATGTTCACATCCACTTTCATATGTATCTGCTTGTCTGTCTAGCGACTGTTCATGACTGTTCGGCTTCATCTTTTGACTAAATAATATGCAGGTTAGTGTATACTCTATTCAGCCTGTCAGCTTTGCATTTAATTAATGAATTGACTATTATTGCTCAGGAAAATGTTTTGTCTTTTTGCAGAGACTTTGTGTTGGGCTGCCGATAAGCTGTTGGGCTTTAATCTGCGCTAACAACCTCCTGGATGCACTTACATATTACACGGCTGTCTGGAATACTCGATTCTGATTGGTCAAGGTATGTTATTCCAAGATATGTTATTCCCAGATAACAACTGCTAAATAACATAGACTCATTTGGGAACGTCGAATCATTTTAACCGCCAGTGAATAGGTTCAAATTCATATACTTACATCCACATTCATAAGTATCTGCTTGCCTGTCATGCCATGGTTTATGACTGTTTGACGCCATCTTGTGTATGAATAATACATAGGTCAGTATATGCTTCATAGAAATGGTTCTGTCAGCTTTGCATTTTTGACTGTTTGGCGCCATCTTGTGACTGAAAGTGTGCAGATTGTTGTATGCTTAATCAGCTTTATTTAATCAGGTTTCATTTTTGGCAACTTTGTGTTTAATTAAAGAGTAAACTATTACGGCCCAGGACAATGGTTTGTCTGGGATACTTGATTCTGAACTTCAAACTACCATTTGTATATGGATGTGAATATGTTCACATCCATATACTTACATCCACATTCATATCTATCTGCTAGTCTGTCATGCCATAGTTTCTGACTGTTTGGCTCCATCTTGTGACTGAATAATATGCAGGTTAGTGTATAATCCATTCAGCCTGTCAGCTTAGCATTTAATTAAAGAATGACCTAACTGTTATGGCTCAGGAAAATGTTTTGTCTTTTTGCAGAAACTTTGTGTTAAGCTGCCGATAAGCTGTTGGGCTTTAATCTACGATAACAACCTCCTGGATGCACTTACTTATTAGACGGCTGTCTGGAATACTCGATTCTGATTGGTCAAGGTATGTTATTCCCAGATAACAACTGCTAAATTAGGTAGGCTTATCTGGGAACTTTGAATCATTTTAACTGCCAGTGAATACATTCAAATTCATATACTTGTATCTTCATATACATATGTATCTGCTAGCCTGTCATGCAACGGTTAGTGTTTGGCGCCATCTTGTGTATGAATAATACATAGGTCAGTATATGCTTCATTGAAATGGTTTAGTTTCTGTCAGCGTTGCGTTTCTTGACTGTTTGGCGCCATCTTGTGTGCAGGTTGTTGTATGCTTAATCAGCTTCACTTTATCAGGATTTGTTTCTGGCAGCTTTGTGTTGTAGACGTGTAATAAGCAGGATAAAGTACATCCAGGAGGTTGTTTTCGCAGAATAAACTCTTCAGTCTTATAGAACAGTGCTCCGCTTTGGGCTGCCGATAAACTTGTACTGCTTTATTCTGCGATAACAACCTCCTGGATATGCTTTATCCCTCACTTATCACATGGTAAGATGTTTATTATCTTGCTTAATCCATGGTCATTTGCCAAGTTAGAACTAGCTTTGCTCTTTGCAGTGCAATATTTGACCGAATTTTAGATCTCTCTCAGATTTTGTTACACCTCCTAGTCCCTGCATTAAATCTGCAGATCAGAGATTGTGCATGTTTAAATTCATTCATTTTCCCGGAGCCGGGTCGTGGGGGCAGCAGTCTCAGGAGAGAACCCCAGGCCAG
>CAIGQV010019395.1:3277417-3288057 GCA_903798115.1 Danio jaintianensis | reverse complement strand
TTGCGTTACCATAGCAACTATAGAATCACAACATATAAACAAATGACTTTATACTGCAGGTTTCTAATACTATAGTTTTTGACTTACCACACCATAGAAAACTACAGTATTGGGTTCATTTGTTTGTTACTATAGTTCTTGTTACCATAGCAACAGATTATTTAAAGTATGGTTCAAAAACAGTACAGTATTTTTTCATGTGGGATGTTAGTAGAATTGTTCACATCAGATATTTCACATCCAACAACTGTAGAACAAACCAATTTTGTTTTACTTATCAAAACAATGTAACACTTATTAAAACAGGGCTTTCTTAAACGGCAGATGTACTGAACAGATGTCAGTGTTTTCATATGTGTTATCTCAGCTGCTCTTCTCGTCACTGGGTTTTCCTTTGGGGAGCCGGAAGCGATTTTTCTTGGAGTAAAGCAGATTCTTGCTGAACAGCAGCGGGATGTTTCCCAAATACAGAAAGACTGCGAGAAACACACCTGAAAAACACCAGATCAAGATCAAAGCTCCATAGTAGTGCTGTCTTAAATGAATCGATCAAGTTAGAGAAAACTAAGGCTCTTAAAGAGACAGCGCACCCAAAATGTCCTCATTTACTCAAGTGTTTCTAAACTACTGGTATGGTCAGATTTTTCACTTGCACAAAAAATTCTAGTTATGTTTTTTGATCAATGTAGCGTTCCAATAAACTTTTAAAATTCTTCATTTTCTCACAGTGCAATAGCAAAAATGTGAAGCATAGCAGGTGATAAAAATGTGAGGGGCGCATAAGCAGGGCGCAAAAAAAATTAGCAGCCATTGGAATACCAAAAACAGCATGTTTGATAAACCTAGGGACATTTTTTTTTTTTTTTTACAGTATTTCCTATTACTTTTTTCTCCTAGTTTGGTTTCTAATAAATTATATATATATGAATATGAAAAAAAAAATGATAAGGTTGATATTGTTAGTCAATAATTTCTTTTTTTGACTAAAGAACAAATTACGTTTGTCTAATGACTTGCCTAATTATCCTAACTTTAACCTAGTTAAGCCTTTAAATGTCACTTCAAGCTGAATACTAGAACCTTGAAAAATATCTAGTCAAATATTTTGTGCTGTCACCATGGCAAAGAGAAAAGAAATCAGTTATTAAAACGTTAATGTTAAAAAAATGTTGGGGAAAAGATTTTCAGCACTTGGGAAGTATTTGAACAAGAATGAAAGTTTCGCAGGAGGGCCTTCAACTGTATATAAAGTTAAACCATTATTGAAGACAAGTCAATAATGAACCAACAACACTAATTCAGAATTACTAACAACATTCTTGTTTTGTGTTCAACAGAAGAAAGACATTCTTAAAAGATTAGAAACATGAGTAAACGATGAGGAACTTTTTGGCTGCGCTGTCCCTTTAAGGGCCTTAAAAGTTTGATCAATCAATTTGGAGACGTTAAAGTCACTCTTGAGGTTTTAAAGGAATTGAAAACATGCATAAATATTGTAGTTTTAAATACCGCTGTTGCAATATATTTTGTGGTATCAAACAAGTTCTTACACCTTCACCAAACTCAAATTTAACCATTTTCAAACTGTTCCAACACTTACAAATGACATATGTAGATACTTCATCACAATATATCAGATGCTATTGCTTTATAGTATAGCATAGAAAATCTAAACTTTTCCTTACAATACTATTTATTCAAATTTCATGCATTGTTTACTCAAAGCGGTAATCTTTGTTTTCATTTCAAGCAAAAACATTTTCATTTGAATAGTTTTAGTAAGATAAATGATTATAAAAGCAACACAATTACATTTTCAAGATCCAAAATCTAAGCACTTTTTAAAGCCAAGATTTTGTACGAACATCGTTATTTTTTTGTAAGGTAAATGATTCAATTTCAGTATGGCGAAACACTGCTCTGTATTGATGTTGTATTTGTGAGTGGATGTTAATGCTGTACCGATGAGCGGCCCGAGCCAGTAGACCAGCGAATACTCCAGGAACGAGTGTCCAGGACAGGTGAAGGTCACTGCGTACGCCAGAGCCGGATTCACATATCCAGACGTGTAGTTGTTTGCTGGAGTGAAGGAGAAAAATAAAATACTTAACATCATTCACCAGACCAAAAAACCCCACAGATTATGCTTTTTGTATTAATAAATAATGGTTACAAATTTAACATGCACAGTTTTTAAACTGCACATTGGGCACTTGCATTAAAATGTTTATGTAGTACATGCATCCTAGTCTATGCATTTTAAATAGTTTTTAATGCATCTACAATATCTATTAACATGTTTGAAAACAATGTAATATATGCGTTTAAAATGTTTTATTCTACACTGTCGATATGCATTTTATTTATAGTTGAAATCTTTATTAAAATTTGCATAAAAATGGAAGTGTTTAATATATATATATATATATATATATATATAACACGTGAACATTGAGATATATATACGCATTAAAAACTTTTATGTATGCATTTTAAAGCCACAAAATTTTTAATAGATGCATTTAAAATAATCGTTCATATACTATTTAAATTTTACATCTAAAACCTTTACTATACAAATGCATTTAAAGAAAAAAGCATTTTTTATGTAATATTTGTCATTTCTTATTTAACGCACATTATAAATCTTTTATTAGTAACATTTTCCTTCTCTTATTGTTATTTTTTTCTCTAAATAACTACATAATGACTGCTTAAAGTCACAATAGTTTTTGCCTCATCTTTGATCTGTCGCACACGTTAGATTGAAGGGCTGCATTGGATTTAATTTTCTGCGATAAATATTGCGACATGAAAACAGTTTCACGAGATCGAATGGCTCTATTTGGTGGTTTTCTGGGGAGTCTAACAGTATTCAGGTACAGAAATTGAATAATCACAATGCAAAAAAAAAAAAAAAAATTCTAGTCCAAATATCTAAAGTAAAAATATTGTTTTGTTTTAAAACAAGGAAAATTATCTGCCAGTGGCGCAAAAAAAATAAATAATTGTTTTCACTTTGAAATGTAGATATTTGGACTAGAAACAAGACAATTTTTTTTTTTTAAATTTTTCATATAAATTCCGTATAAATGCAGTAATTAAATACAATTCTGTAGCTTCTGGTCAACTATAACAGTTTCCATGCTTTCACGAACAGCAGATTCAAAGACTTTTTAGAGCATTTTAAATCAAGCACCTTTTGTAATTCATACCCCAGCATATGTAGTGCCATTAAAGTCCTTACTGTACTTAACATTTCACTTACATTGAACATCTACATTAAAATGTCAGAGCAATTTTCAAAAGGTTTGACCGTTTTAAAAAGTCATGTTCAAAGAATTGTAATAAAATTCAATAGTGGAGATATTCAAATGCAGTTTCTGAAATGTTGATCAAATGTGCATTATTTGTCAGTGTTATTGCACAAGATTTACATTTATGATTTTTAATTTAAGAATTTCTCAGTTTTTTTTTTTCATATTGTTATTGGCAATTGACAATTAACAAATTTATTTCTAGTTTAATTCAAGCACTGTTTGTTTTTAAGTACTTTCAAGAAGCGTGGGAACCCTGTATAATTCAGACTCAACATTGCATATCTTACATTGTGACTATTGCGGATGCACACATTGCGATGCTGAAACCATATATTGTGCAGCCCTGTTAAATTGTCTCACTTAAATGTTATGTTTCATCCCTTCTAACATCAAAATTGGATCGTAACAACATGCCTCTGCTATAGTCGTGGTGAAAATTTTTTATTAAAAATAAAATTTAAATATATGCATTTGAAATCCACGATCCTTCATGCATGCATTTAAAATAAAGAAAGAAAAGTTGTAAATGTCATATATGTCATATACATATATATATACACACAGAAGTCAACATTTGAAATGGATCGAAACTTTGTCAAAGTTGTCCTAAAACTATTAAAAAACATCCATTCTTGACAGGACAATTTTGAAAACCTTTTTTGATCCACTTCAAATTTTGACTAATGTGTATCTGTCAAATAAAACATTTTAAATCCACAATGTGCACGTGAAAATTGCAATTTTCAGCTCAAAACCTGCATTTAATAATCCTCAATGTTCTCATGCCTCTGCTATAATCATGCTCGTGCACTCACCGGTGTAAGCGATGAGTGTGAGGGCCACCGAGAGCACAGGGATCTTCAGCATCTGTGATCTGTTCTCCAGGACGAGGTGCAGCAGGAGCAGCAGCAGCGCAGCAAAAGCTTCAGTGGAGACCCCGAGCGCTGTAGAGACCCTCAGAGACGTGCTGCACTCAGACATCATCAGGTTCTTGATCATGTGCATATCGCTCAGCTCCATCGCCCAGAACCTGCCAGCAACTTCCAGAGCCAGAAACGCTCCAATCAGCTGCGCCGCTACGCTCAGAACCGCCACCGCTACGCTAACATCCCTCTGCAGGAGCCGTAGCAGCGTCACCGCCGGGTTTCCACTCACATCCTGCATGAAGAGAAGAGGGAGACTTATTAAAAAGATGCGTTAAATATATACAGTTAGTCAGAATTATTAGACCTCCTGTTAAGCTTTAGTTCTTTTATATTCGAAGAGATTTTTTTTTCAACACATTTCTAAACATAATAGTTTTAATAACTCATTTCTAATAACTGATTTCTTTTATCTTTGCCATGATGACAGCACATAATATTTGACTAGATACTGTTCAAGATACTAGTACTCAGCTAAAAGTGACATTTAAAGGCTTAACTAGGCTAATTAGGTTAAAGTTAGGGTAATTAGGCAAGTCATTGTATAACTGGTTTGTAGGGGTGTTAAAATTAATTGTTTCTTTGATGCAAGAGAACTTTCTCCAAAAGAAAAAATATTATAGAAAATACTGTGAAAAATTCCTGAATCTGTTAAACATCATTTGGGAAATATTTGAAAAAGAAACAAAAATTCACAGGAGGGCGAATCATTCTGACTTCAACTCTACATGTTTTTCTGTGTTTCCTCACAGTATCGAAAACGGTATCGAATATCGGTATTGAATATATATCGTATCAAAGTTAGAAATTCCAGTATAATAATAACACTAGTTCCAAACCAGTCTGAGTTTCTTTCTTCTGATGAACAGAAAAAAAAAACAAGCCACTATGAATGCTTTGTTTTCAGCCAAATATGCATTGTGCATTCATCGATAAATCAATTGTTAAATTTATAGTTAATGTATTTACCAGTGTTGCGCAAAAAGGAATCACATCCAATATAAATGTTTGTTTCGACAATTTAAGTGTGTGTACTGTGTATATTTATTATGCATATATAATAATACACACATGCAGATAAGGTTTATTCATATTTAGATGTAAAATGTATATAAGTATATGATAAATTATATATGAAGTGAAATATCTATGTAACAAAATTGTGTTGTATAGTTTCTATGTATGTGTGTGTGTCACATATACATAATAAATATATGATGTCAAAACAAACTTTTATTTAGGGTGCGATTAATCACAATAAAGTTTTTCCCAGTACTAGTTTTTACTAACATGAACAACATTCATCTTTATTACCATTAGTTAATGTAAATTAGGTTGTTCATTGTTCGTTCATGTTAACTCCCAGTGCTTAATGTTAAAGGGATAGTTCACCCAACAATGATAAATGTCATCATTGACTCACTCTTTACTTGTTTCAAACCTTTAGGAGTTTCTTTCCTCTGCTGATCACTAAAGAAGATAATTTGAAGAATGCTGGAAACCTGTAATCATTGACTTACACTGAGTGTTTGTTTTTCCTACTTTGGAAGTCAAAGGTTACAGATATTCAGCATTCTTCAAAGTATCTTCTTTTGTGTTCAACAGAAGAAAGACAATCAAGGGTTAAAAAAAGAATTGAAGGAGAGTAAACAGTGAGTACATTGACATTTTTGGGTGAACTGTCTCTTTAACAAGCGTGAATTTGGATGTTTAATGATGCATTGGTAAATGTTGGACTATCATTAATGAATAAATGCTGTACAGGTATTGTTTGTTATTAGTTCATGTTAGTAAATACTAACATTAATAACTAACATAAATAACTAATGAAATGTGTGACAGCGAATTAAAATTTTTTTTGTGTTTATTTCCTTTTAAAACATATAATTCATTCATTTTCCTTCAGCGTAGTCCCTTTATTTATCAGGGGTCACCACAGCGGAATGAACCACCAACTTATCCAGCATACGTTTTACCCAGCACTGGGAAAAAATACATAAATAATAGAGCAAAATGAAAGTGACAATTAAGCAACTAAAGCTAATCATTTAATTCTGAACTACTAAAGACAGACGATTTGAAGACTTAGATCAACTTATTATTTATGAGCAATTTAAGACATTTAAGTAGTCTTGTTTAACTTGTAAAAGATTACTGATTTCGCTTCACAGCTAGAAGGTTGCTGGTTCAAGGTCCGGCTGGGTCAGTTGGCATTTCTGTGTGAAGTTTGCATGTTCTCCCCGTGTTAGCGTGGGTTTCCTCCGGGTGCTCCGGTTTCCCCCACAGTCCAAACACGTGCGCTATAGATGAATTGAATAAACCAAATAGGCTGTAGAGTATGTGTGTGAATGAGTGTGTATGGGTGTTTTCCCAGTACTGGGTTGCAGCTGGAAGGGCATCCCATGATGAATAAAGGGACTAAGCCAAAGGAAAATTAATGAATGAATAAAGATTACTGATTAAATTTTATATAGATGATTTATGTGGGACAGCCTTTATTTATTGCTTTCAAAATATAATGATGTATTATCATGTATTATAAATCTAAGCAACTGTGAATTACTTGATTATTGGGAGATTTAGCGCTACAAATGATTATTTATTCACAATTTATTCATATGCATCTTGTTTAACTTGTGAAAATAATACTGACTTAACAAAAACACATTCAGACAATTTCAAATCGGCTTATTTGGTGGATTACGATAACAACACGTTCAATTCAATTCATGTTTATTTATATAGCGCTTTTCACAATGTAGATTGTGTCAAAGCAGCTTAACATAGAAGATTATAGTAAATTGAAACAGTGTCAGTCCAGTTTCAACACTGTAACACTGTAGAGCAAATCCACCGAAGCACAGCTCCACAAGTCCCGATCCGACAGTGGTGAGAAAAAATAAATAAATAGAAAATTGAACACACATGATGTTGTCAACTCAAAATATGCAAGAAAGCTGCGCTAATAAAAAAAAATTTATTAGCTTGATATTTTGTTCAATTCTACTAATGTCAAATCCAGAGCTGTCTAAATGTCATTAAAGTGATTGTACAATACTTTTATATACATTTGAAGTCAAAATAATTCACCCTCCTGTGAATTGTTTTCTTTTTCAAATATTTCCCAAATAATGTTTAACAGATTCAGGAATTTTTCACAGTATTTTCTATAATATTTTTTTCTTCTGGAGACAGTCTTATTTGTTTTATTTCAGCTAGAATAAAAGCAGTTTTTAATTTTTAAAAATCATTTTAAGGTCAATATTATTAGCCCCCTTAAGCAATTATTTTTCTTACTATACCTGCATGATGGCGGTGTGTATGGCGATGGACAGGAACAGCATTGTGATGGCGACGTCTGGCCCGAGCGCTCCGGCCCACTGTCCCACCTCTGCGATGGTGTCCACCTCCAGCCTGCAGGCGCACAGAGCGAATGCAGAAACCAACTCCAGCAGGACGGTCCAGCGGCGCAGCAGAACGCGGCCTGACACACTCAAACCCACCACCGCCAGGAAGAAGCCCAGAGAAGAGTTCAGGCCTGACATGATGAGCCAACGGACAGTAAGAAAGAAAGACACGAGCTCAATGCTGCTGTATTTGCTCAATGTGTGTGATAACGTGGCACTCGGACAGTCCACGCTCTTATCACAAACACACACGGGTCAGAAACACATTGACCTCATCAAGGCCACCTGGGGGAAAAGTGGACTTCAGATTTGGCTCCCTCTAGTGGACGATCAATGACAAACTCTGGACAATCGCCACTTTGAATTAAAATTGTCACATACAGTTTGATATGCAGTGAAATGCTTAAACCACTCGTGACCTTAAAATAATAACAATAAGAAAAATAATAACAATAAGAATCTATATGTTGGAGAAATATAAATGCAATAGAAAATAAAAGCAAATATAAAAGACACAATTTACTATATGAATAATATGTGAATATGATATATATGCATTTGAAATCTATCATATTTAATGTATGTATTTGAAATCTGCACTACAGAGGCAAAAGTGCAGTAACTACACATGTATTTTAAATCCACTATTTTTATGATGTAGTATTTCTATTACTATGTGCATTTAAAAAAATTCTAATTTAAATACATGCATTTAAAATCTATATAATATCAAATTGAAATCTATATAATTGTGTAATATATATAGATCTAAAAGATATAAATAAAAAGCATCCGAGATCTACACTCTACTCCTGGTTTTCTGGGTTGTATAGATAAGTACCATAAGTAGGATCTGTGCTGTCTCCCACCAGGCCTCGTTGGCGCAGTAGGCAGCGCGTCAGTCTCATAATCTGAAGGTCGTGAGTTCGAGCCTCACACGGGGCAAAATTTTTTATTTATGAGAAATATCACATTCAGCTTTAACAGTTTGATGTTTTAGTCTATTAAAAAGTAATCAGGAGATTTAAACACTTTTCTACTCGAGCATTTAGTATTGTTTTATATAAGATTTATTGATAAACACTGCCACCTGCTGGATATCTTTATAATTGTATTATCTTTATTTCTTAAAATAAACTACAAATAAATTGTACTTAAAATATAAAAAGTATCCTTTATTTTATTCAAAATTCCTTGTTTATGGTCTCATTTCAAAATGAACAAGTATATTTTAAATTATTATAATTTTAATATCTTAATTTTCACACTGCGAACAAAGACTAAATTTATAAAAATGATTAATTCTTAAAGATTTTTTTAGGTAAAAACCTGACATAAGATTTTAAACAATAATTTTATTACACAACATTAAAAAAGGTTAATTACTTATGTACAAAAAATAATTAATTAATGCTAACAAATGAGACCTTGAACTAAAGTGTTACAAAGTTTTAATAAAAAATCATAATACATTTTTTAAAAATAATTTAAAAGCAATAGTTTTAAGAAGTTAAATTTGTAATATGTTTTAATATAAAATGTGTATAAAATAACATTTGAATAATATAAAATGTAAAAATAGTGATATAAAAATGTCATAAAATAATTATAATTATAATTTTAATCATTTAAACGTTTTAACAATTATCAAGTGCAAATATGAACAGAGCCGCTAGGGTAAAAATTATTGGCCAGTACGGGGATCGAACCCGCGACCTTGGCGTTATTAGCACCACGCTCTAACCAACTGAGCTAACCGGCCCTGGGGACCCACCTCCGAAATGACGGTTTAAAAAAAACAAGTTCAGAGATCAACATGTTTCCTGTTTTCTTTTTAAAATAAAAGACTAAAAGCAGTTTTTAAAAAAAACCCATTTTAAGGTCAATATTATTAGCCCCCTTAAGCAATATTTGTTTGTGACTGTCTACAGAACAAACAACTGTTATACAATGACTTCCCTGATTACCTCAACTTTAACCTAATTAACCTAGTTAAGCCTTTAAATGTCGACTGAGGTGAACACCGTTCCCCCCAACTGCTCCCCGGGCGCCGCAGCATGGCTGCCCACTGCTCCGGGTGTGTGTTCACGGTATGTGTGTGTTCACTAACTGTGTGTGTGCACTTGGATGGGTTAAATGCAGAGCACAAATTCCAAGTATGGGACATACACTTCACTTCACTTCACTTCATATACAAGGGGCTAATAATTCGGACTTCAACTGTGTATCTGTCATTATCTCAAAAAAAAATATGTGTTTAGATTCTTTAAGCTAAATGTCATTTAAGAAGTGAAGTGACCTACTAATATTTGTTGTCAACGTTAAACACAAAGAATAAGTATAAAAAAAAAACATTATTTAGCACGCTTATATAAATAATCCAGTCAGTTTAGCTGTAAATACTCGTGGAAAAAAAAGTGTAATCTCCCCGTCGGGGAATCGAACCCCGGTCTCCCGCGTGACAGGCGGGGATACTTACCACTATACTAACGAGGAGTGATTGTATAAAGGCAGACACGTCGTTTTGCTCCTACGCCCGGAGCAATGTATAGGTCTACTATAAAGCATTACATAAATGGTTTCAACAATAAAAAAATAAAAAAATAAAATAAAAAAAAATAAAAGAGGAAAATGTTTTTGCAGTGTTTTAGTGACAATAAATCTTACCTTAACATTGTAGTACGGCACACAAATGCTTTAGCTGTAAGCAGGGTCTGAAATAAACAAGCAGAGAAATTAGCACTGCTTTGAATTTATATACACAATGTGATCAAATATTTCTTTTTGGACATCAAATTTATTCATGTTTTTAAGGGAAGAAACTGAAATTGGGATTTTAAAGAAAGTTTGAATGTCTTAGCACGTTGCTAGCAAGATTTCACATGCGGCTAGCATATTAGCATTTTGCTAACATGCCCAAACTACGGTTAGCTAGTTGTAGGTAGATAGATAGATAGATAGATAGATAGATAGATAGATAGATAGATAGA
>CAIGQV010019395.1:3219810-3247843 GCA_903798115.1 Danio jaintianensis | reverse complement strand
TAAAATCATTCAGCGTAGTGATATGGGGCTGTAATGCACTCAAAACCAGCCGGAACTACTTTATCTGTGCGCTTATATGAAAATAACAGCACACCTTAGAGCGCTCATCAGCCAATCAGAATCAAGCACTCAGAAGAAATATAACTAGGTTGGATGGGAGCACTTTTAGCTTAGCTTAGCATAAATCATTGAATCAAATTAGACCATTAGCATCTAGCAGCAGTGACATAACTAAAATCATTCAGCAAAGTGATATGGGGCTGTAATGCACTCAAAACCTGCCGGAACTATTTTATCAGTGTGTTTATCTGAAAATAACGGCACACCTTAGAGTGCTCATCAGCCAATCAGAATCAAGCATTCAGCAGAAATATAACCAGGTGTGATGGGAGCACTTTTAGCTTAGCTTAGCATAAATCATTGAATCAGATTAGACCATTAGCATCTAGCTGTGACATAACTGAAATCCTTCAGCGTAGTGATATGGAGCTGTAATGCACTCAAAACCTGCCGGAACTACTTTAGCTGTGCGTTTATCTGAAAATAACGGCACACCTTTAAAATACTCATCAGCCAATCAGAATCAAGCATTCAGCAGACATGCGGTATAACTCATATAACAGAACTATGTTATGATACACCATTGTATTAAAGATATAATGGTTGTTGTGCTTTAGACTGGTTACCTTCAGGTCCTGTATCTCCAGCCATAAGCAGAAGCTCTCGTTTCTGAACGTACATGGAGCTTCAACCACTGTATGAGGTGCAGCGGGACTCAGAGTCTCACCTGTGATTAACACACACACATGAACACGCTGAAGGTGAACATCACAGTGTTGTAGTAATGACTGCTCTCGATTTTATGAGTCTGTTGATATGAGGATTGACGTACACTGGTCTGATCTCAGCAGGAGTCTGGGCGCCTGGATGTCCACCGTCACGTGGCTGTGTGTGTCTGAGGGTCTGTGATAGCGGCCGTGAACCGGAACCGTCACTGCGTTACCAGAGAGAAAAACCAGCGCCGTGAAACCAGACGACAAATACTCCGGAGCTTCCAGATCCACCTTTGAGTCCAGGAGAACCTGCCAAACAAACTAATGTTTAAATCAGACTTAAGACGTAGATTACTTATGAATTGTAATCAGTTACTCTGATTACAAAGTACATGACCAAATGTGTAGTCAGTAATATAATCTCTTTGAATACACATTTAAGGTAATGTAATTAGACTACTTTCGGATTACATTTAGATTACTTTTGTGCTAAGCCTTGTTTGATGTCACTTATATTCATTCATTCATTTTCCTTCGACTTAGTCCCTTTATTAATCAGGGGTCGCCACAGCGGAATGAACCGCCAACTTACCCAGCATATGTTTTACGCAGTGTATGCCCTTCCAGCTCTAACCCAGTAATGGGAAACACCCATACACTCGCATTCACACTCTTTCATACACTACCCAATTCCCCTATAGCGTTTGGCATTTCTGTGTGGAGTTTGCATGTTCTCCCCGTGTTGGCGTGGGTTTCCTCCGGGAGCTCCGGTTTCCCCCACAGTCCAAAAACATGCGCTGTAGGTGAATCGAATAAACTAAATTGGCAAGAGTGAATGAGTGAGTGTGTGTGTGTGAATGAGTGTGTATGGGTGTTTCCCAGTACTGGGTTGCAGCTAGAAGGGCATCCGCTGTGTAAAACATACGCTGGAATAGTTGGCGGTTCATTCCGCTGTGGCGACCCCTGATGAATAAAGGGACTAAGCCGAAGGAAAATGAATGAATAAATGAATAATAGTTTTTGTCAAACAATTTTTAGCTGCCAGAACATTTTCTGTTGCTTAGCCAAATGCGCTTTCTTTATGCAAATACATTACATACCCTCAACGTTAGGAGAACGTTTTCAGGACATTCACATTAAACCAAAACAACTATAACATTCTGGGAATGATAGTTTTTGGTTACCCAAATGTTTCCAGAACCTTCTTATATGATACCCAGAAAAGAGGCAAATCTAAACAGGTTGTTTTTTTTTTTAAATAATTGTTGCAAAGGGCGACGCGGTGGCGCAGTGGGTAGCACGTTCGCCTCACAGCAAGAAGGTCGCTGGTTCGAGCCTCGGCTGGGTCAGTTGGCATTTCTGTGTGGAGTTTGCATGTTCTCCCTGTGTTCGCGTGGGTTTCCTCCGGGTGCTACGGTTTCCCCCACAAGTCCAAAGACATGCGGTATAGGTAAATTGGGTAAGCTAAAATTGTCCGTAGTGTATGTGTGTGAATGAGTGTGTATGAATGTTTCCCAGTGATGGGTTGCAGCTGGAAGGGCATCCGCTGCGTAAAACATATGCTGGATAAGTTGGCGGTTCATCCCGCTGTGGCGACCCCAGATTAATAAAGGGACTAAGATGAAAAGAAAATGAATGAATGAATGAATAATTGTTGCAAAATTGTACACCACAAAACCGGGAACAATCAACATCGCAAGGCACATTAACCACAAAAAAAAAAGAAAAAAAAGTTCTCTAAAATATATATATATATATATACAGTGCTCAGCATAGTTGAGTGCACCCCATTTTGAAAATGAATATTTTTATCCATTTCTCAGTGAATATGGTCAATGTATTTTGCTGAATTTAAACAAAACAGATTTATTAAACAGATATTTTTATTAAAATAATATTTTAGTCACCAAACATTTAGAAATTAAAAGATAATACAATTAAATTCAAGCAAAATATTGCAAAAAAAAATTTACAATTTGTGAGGGGTGCACTTATATATGCTGAGCACTGTACACAGCATATATATAGCAACAAGGAGCAGTACAAAAGATATACATCAGAGGAAAAAACATGATAATAAATATTTTGAAATTGAAGTACAAAGAGCTTCAGTGATTTTATTTCGGCTTCTGAAGTATTTAAAGCTTTGAGCCACGTTCGCTACCCCGGAAAGAAAACATTTAAAAGAGGGCCTGCATTTTTGCCATTTACCAGAACGAATATGATATTTACCCCTTAATAAAAAGTTCACAACATCAGAGAAAGAAAAATGTCAATCACATTTGTAAAGGAAAATATCTTCCAGAACAATAGGGGGGACTGAAATCATCTTTAATGAAAGCCAAGTGTAGACGTCAAACCAGAATTTAGAAGTAAATTCACAAGAAAAAAAATAAGTGATCAAGTGTTTCTGGAAGATTAAGTTATACCTTTTTTGAATAAACTCATTCACAGGGTGTATCTTAAAATAAAAACTCTGTAATGAGTTTCCTTAAGCTTAGGCACTACAACTGAGGTAAAGATGGTTTTACATTCCCACATTTGTTCAGTGTCAACTTGTAACACGATTTCTATACTGTTAACCATGATACTTTGAATATTTGTGTGAAATCGCATGTAAGAATGACAATTTGAGTATTTAGTTGACTGTGAAGAATGTTGTACTTTGATAGTCATTGGCTGATAATATGGTTTCCCTATTTAGAAATGGCAAAGAATACTTTTCTGAAATTATATTAAGAAGGCAAAGTCCGAATGTGCGAATTTAAAACCAACTTTACCTCAACGGCACTACAGGATATTTAAGATAAAAGCTTTGTCCTCTACTAAGGGTTCTTCAGCAACATATCCATATCCAACATTCATTCATTCATTTACTTTTCGGCTTAGTCCCTTTATTAATCTGGGGTCGCCACAGCGGGGTGAACCGCCAACTTATCCAGCATATGTTTTACGCAGTGGATGCCCTTCCAGCTGCAACCCAGTACTGGGAAACATTCATACACACTCATTCACACACATACACTACGGACAATTTTAGCTTACCCAATTCACCTGTACCGCATGTCTTTGGACTTGTGGGGGAAACCGGAGCACCCGGTGGAAACCCACGCGAACACGGGGAGAACATGCAAACTCCACACAGAAATGCCAACTGACCCAGCCGAGGCTCGAACCAGCGACCTTCTTGCTGTGAGGCGAACGTGCTACCCACTGCGCCCCATATCCAACATATCATCCTAAATGATACAGGTAGTTTTTATGCCACATTTTAACCATGACATCGACAGATCTCGAGGGAAAATAAAACATATTTACCTCCAAACCTGTGTCATGTCTCAGAGTCTCCAGCTGATATTCATCCATATAAACTCCACTCGGCATCTTCTGCAGTAGTAAAACCTTCACATCATGATCTGTTTCACTCCAGTAAACTCCGTATTCCAGATCTCTGAACAACACATCACAATTAAACACAATTCACATCATTCGGTTTACTCCCTTTATTCATCATGGGTCACCACAGCGGTATGAACCACCAAATGAACCCTTCCAGCTGCAACCCAGTGCTGGGGGAAACTCACATCATTAAAAACACAAACGAATGAACGTATATAAAGAAAGAGAGACCTGTGAAATCCTGCTTTGGAAATGTTCACAGAAATGGACAGAGACTCCAGCCATTCAGAGGGAAAACAATGATCTGCTGAATACGAAATGTATACACAAAGTTATCGTTTATAATGATATATTATATATACGCCAACATTAACCAGTGTGCTTTGCATCATAAATACCTTCTTGCGCATGTCCATGATGGATGAAATACAACACAGTCGCTAATAAATAAAAATAAGCCATGATCGATCCGCGCTCATGCTCTAATCCCAACTCCAAGTGTTTACTTCCGTGTTTGATGACGTCTTCCTGGTAGAGGGCGCCAATGAGCGTCGCGCGCTAAACTTCCTCTCAGTAGAAGAAAACAACACTGAGAGAAGAAGACACATGGAAACCTCAGAGAAATGACCACAACAGAGGTTTGATTCGGTTTACATTTAATTGGTGGTTTATTTACGAGCTCGTGCCTCGCGTATTAAACGTGAGACTGTGCCTTTAAGAAAACCGTCAGCGCGAATCGAGCGACGGTAAATATTAACGTAGATTTCAAGTAACACGCTCGCTGTTGCTATGGTTACACTAATAATTATATATATATATACACACACACTAATGTTTAGTATTTCCGATAATAGTTTAAAAAGCATACTATATATATATATATATTTGAACTATTATCGAAAATACTAAACATTAGTATTATATAGTATCATATATTCAGAGCGACTGTCATTTAACATCGATATAATATGAAACCATAGATGTTATGTTAAATATGATCATATTTAAAATGTATTTTTTATATTATTTGAAATGTGAATATTTATATTTCTCATTCATTCATTCATTTTCTTTTCGGCTTAGTCCCTTTATTAATCTGGGGTCGCCACAGCGGAATGAACCACCTTATCCAGCATATGTTTTACGCAGCGGATGCCCTTCCAGCTGCAACCCATCACTGGGAAACATCCATACACACTCATTCACTACGGACAATTTAGCTTACCCAATTCACCTGTACCACATGTTTTTGGACTTGTGGGGGAAACCGGAGCACCCGGAGGAAACCCACGCGAACACGGGGAGAACATGCAAACTCCACACAGAAACGCCAACTGACCCAGCCGAGGCTCGAACCAGCGACCTTCTTGCTGTGAGGCGAACGTGCTACCCACTGCGCCACCGTGACGCCTATTTATATTTCTTTTTTTATTTAATTTAATAGTTTAATATATAATATTATTAGTGGTGTAACGGATCACAAATGGGGTTTTTTATTCACGGATCGGACCATTTTTGGGATCAGCCAAAAAGGGGAGGAGACAAATGAAATTTGCTTTCCATTTATTACAGAAACAGCACTGCGAGACACTTTTGGTTTTAACAAACAGAACTTTTATTAAAAGTTGTCATTTTATTAAAAATAGATTGAAGAAATGATCAGCTGAATAAATAGTAAATAAAATATTCATTACTGTGAAAAATTCCCTGTTACTACTGTCGCTGATAACGCTAAATGTAGAAATCTAACATGATCATTTGTACAACTCACATTTATCATTTAGTCTCATTTTCAATAAATGATTCAGTTTTTCACTCATAAAACTTCATGTTTCATTGCTTGATGATCATTTTTGAAGAATTATTCAGTGGCATGTTTTTGATGGCTGGTTGTCGCCACCTGTTGGTTAAATAATGTAATTGCTGCCTACAACTTTCATTTTTGAGCGTCGTTAAATGCATATGACGGTGACTTTAATCTTTCCCATAAACATCAGTGGTTTTATCTAAACTATAAACTGTTCTCCCAGTACTTCTGTGTTATTTAACTGTTTGTAACTTCATAACTAACTCAAAAGACTAAAGACTCAATCTCTTTCTTGATTTTTGCGTTTTTCAAACACAGATTTGAATGCAGCGATTCGAAGGATTAATAAACATATGCAAATCACCATCATTTATAATGTATGTTGCGGTTGTTGAGATCCTGATCATATAATGATTAATCACGCAGCTTACGCTGAATGCATTAATGCAGGCTAAACAAGTATTGACAGAAAACACCTTTAATAACCTGAGAAACCCACCACATCCCGAATAACCCACCACAACTTCTTCCGTCATCATTATATTTTACAGGACAGCCTAAATGTTTTTATACATGTGATTTGAATGATGCGAGAGGCGATCTCTCTGCGATCGTTACAAGTTTAGGATTAATCTACAAGTAAAAAACAATGTATTAATCTGCAGGTGACGTGTGTTCCGAACCGTGGGTTGTGATCCGTTCAAATCACAGATCAACCGTGATCCGTTACACCCCTAAATAACAAAGTACAATTTATAGATATCTGTAGATGAAAGTAGCACTTATTTGACGGACTCTTCATGATATTTAATATTTCTCCATTGATTCTGCAGCTGGAAATGCAAATGTGAACAAAAATGTCGATAGTAGCGAAGCGATGTGGAGTGAAATTTACTCCGCCGTCGATCATCATCATCTACGAGAACAAAACCACCAGCAAGATGAGGAAGAGGATCATTCCTGTCAGGAACTTCTCTCAGTACTCTGGTAAATCTGTAACCATCAGACAAAGCGTATTATGATATTGTGATTGAATTCAGAGGATTTATGAAACACCTGCGTGCATATGAAACGGGCTAGTGTGTATTTTAAACTTGCCTGTATATTCAAAATCCTTGCATGCATATTAAACTCATTTGCATGCATTTGAAACTCATATGAAAATGGCATTCATGCAAATCTCCATATGAATGTGCGTGCATTTGAATCTTATTTGCATGTACATAATCAACTTATAAAATCTTCTTGCGTACATATTAGAGTTGCGCATGAAACTCGCCTGTATTTGAAACTTTCCAACAACCATATTAATAATTTTTTAGTTTTATTCAAAGTACATTAAAACAAAATAAGCAACGCAAAAAGCGAATAGATGCTGTAGTGTACAGAGAGAGACAGAAAACCCAAAAGGCTTTAAAGAAAGTGAAACAAACCTACTGCAATTTAAAAAAGTGCTAAATTATGATTATTACATATATATATATATATATATATTACACATCATATATATATGTATATATAAATATATATACACATACATACAAATGAATTACTTCTCACACACACACACTTGTTCACTGGGGATATAATAGTAAACGTAGTAATTTTTGCACCCATAAGAAATTCAATGCTCATAAATCTTGCGCAAAACGTGCTATTCGCATTATTTAAATGCATTTGCATATTCATCTTGCATGTATAATAAACTGTTATAAACTGCATGCATTTAAAAAAATGGCACGTGCATAAATTTTGCACCTATTATGAAACTTCCATGCACGTGAAACTTACTTGTATTCCTATTATTTAAATTCATGCATATTCAGCTGGCTTGTATATAAAACTCTTTTATTGCATGCATATTAAACATAGATGCATGCATATTAAAATTGCACGTGTGTCATTTTTGCACTAAGAAACTTTCATGCAAAAATAAAAGGGACTAAGCCGAAAAGAAAATGAATGAATGAATAACTTACTTGCATGTAACAGCTTGCGTAACTGTGTGTGTGCGCAGATTGCAGTCGTGCAGCAGAGCGGCTGAAGCATCACGTGCGTCACAGTGTGTATCTGGAGTGTGTGTCGTCGGCTCAGCTGGAGAGACTTCACCTCCTCCTGCGGGATCATCTGCAGGGCGTGAGTCTGGAGGAGAGTCTGGCCGCCCACCGCCGCTTTGAGGAGGAGGAGGATCTGAACAAGCTGAGCGATGAAGAGTTGAGGCGCAGGAAGGCGCAGATGGACGATCTGTTTCAGCGCAACCGCAGACGCAGAGGCGATCCGGACTTCGTGTACGACCTGGAGGTGGAGTTTGGAGAGAGCAGCGTGAAGGAGACCTGCAGCTGGGACGAGGAGCAGTCCGACCAGGAGTTTTAGGACCACACCGGACACCTTTCACAAGCCAAACACTGGTGCACACATTTGTTCACTTTAGCATTTGACGTACTCAAAGATACGCTTGTCATGGAAATGCTTTGTACTTAGTTGCCCATGTCAATTAAATATTGTACATTTCTACGTGTTATGTGAAGGATTTTGGGCAATTCAACAATTCAAACAGCTATATAAATAAAGACGTTGAGTTGAGTTGGTGCATTATGGGGCATATGCTATAGCCTACGAATAGTAGTAGCTATAACTGTTAGTAGCCTAACAGTTAATCGCATCCAAGATATAAGATGGTGTTTACATAATACATATATTGTGCATATACAATCACCGGCCACTTTATTAGGTACACCTAACTAGTACCGGGTTGGACCCCATTTTTCCATCAGAACTGCCTTAATCCTTCGTGGCATAGATTCAACAAGGTACTGGAAATATTCCTCAGAGATTTTGGTCCATATTGACATGATAGCATCACACAGTTGCTGCAGATTTGTCTGCTGCACATCCATGATGCGAATCTCCCGTTCCACCACATTCCAAAGGTGCTCTATTGGATTGAGATCTGGTGACTGTGGAGGCCATTTGAGTACTGTGAACTCATTGTCATGTTCAAGAAACCAGTCTGAGATGATTCGCGCTTTATGACATGGCGCGCTCTCCTGCTGGAAGTAGCCATCAGAAGATGGGTACACTGTGGTCATAAAGGGATGGACATGGTCAGCAACAATACTCAGGTAGGCTGTGGCGTTGACACGATGCTCAAATGGTACTAATGGCCCAAAGTGTGCCAAGAAAATATCCCCCACACCATTACACCACCACTACCAGCCTGAACCGTTGATACAAGGCAGGATGGATCCATGCTTTTATGGTGTTGATGGCAAATTCTGACCCGACCATCCGAATGTGGCAGCAGAAATCGAGACTCATCAGACCAGGCAACGTTTCTCCAATCTTCTATTGTCCAATTTTGGTGAGCCTGTGCGAATTGTAGCCTCAGTTTCCTGTTCTTAGCTGACAGGAGCGGCACACGGTGTGGTCTTCTGCTGCTGTAGCCCATCCGCCTCAAGGTTGGACGTGTTGTGCATTCAGAGATGCTCTTCTGCAGACCTCGGTTGTAACGAGTGGTTATTTGAGTTACTGTTGCCTTTCTATCAGCTGGAACCAGTCTGGCCATTCTCCTCTGACCTCTGGCATCAACAAGGCATTTGCGCCCACAGAACTGCCGCTCACTGGATATTTTCTCTTTTTCGGACCATTCTCTGTAAACCCTAGAGATGGTTGTGTGTGAAAATCCCAGTAGATCAGCAGTTTCTGAAATACTCAGACCAGCCCGTCTGGCTCCAACAACCATGCCACATTCAAAGTCACTTAAATCCCCTTTCTTCCCCATTCTGATGCTCGCTTTGAACTGCAGCAGATCGTCTTGACCATGCCTAAATGCATTGAGTTGCTGCCATGTGATTGGCTAATTAGAAATTTGGATTAGAAACGAGCAGTTGGACAGGTGTACCTAATAAAGTGGCCAGTGAGTGTATAAATGCACAATAAGTACACACACATACTGTATGTAACATTTATATTTAATTTGTATTATATATTATTTATTAGTGCTGGGCAAAGATTAATTGCATCTAATAAAAGTTTGTTTTGGCATAATATATGTGCGTGTGATATACTTTTATTATGTATATGACACACACACATACATGGAAACAAAACAATTTCATTACATAGATATTTAAATATATATGTTATTTGTACATATACATACCTATTTTATATCTAAATATAAATAAACATTTTCTCAGATATATGCATGCACGTGTCTTTATATCCACATAATAAATATACACAGTACAGACAAATTAGGTCAAAACAAACATATATTTTGGATGCAATTAATCGAGATTTATTTTTGTCCAGCACTAATATATATTAAGTATTTTTATACAAATATATACACACAAAAATATACACAGTATGCACAAATATATTTTGTAAACATGAACTTTTATTTTGGATGCAATTAATGGTTTGACAGGTCAATGCATTTCATATGGAATTCCAGAGCTGCCTGTATGTTAGACTATTAATATTAAATAAAATAAAGAATGACGTGGGAGTCACGGTGGCGCAGTGGGTAGCACAATTGTCTCACAGCAAGAAGGTCGCTGGTTCGAGTCTCGGCTGGGTCAGTTGGCGTTTCTGTGTGGAGTTTGCATGTTCTCCCCATGTTGGCATGGGTTTCCTCTGGGTGCTCCGGTTTCCCCCACAAGTCCAAAGACATGCGCTATAGGTGAATTGGGTAAGCTAAATTGACCGTAGTGTGTGTGTGTGTGTGAATGAGAGTGTATGGGTGTTTCCCAGTGATGGGCTGCAGCTGGAAGGGCATCCGCTGTGTAAAACATATGCTGGATAAGTTGGCGGTTCATTCCACTGTGGCGACCCCTGATTAATAAATGGACTAAGCCAAAAAGAAAATGAATGAAAGAATGACGTAAAAGTAAATAAATAGAAAAACAAAGAAAGCCTCTGTATTTTAACTTTGGTCTCCGAATATTGACTTTTTAAAATATTATTCATTGAAGAAAAACAAACATAAATATAAGCTAAATCTAAACTACAACATTTAAACTTTATTCCCTCCGATTATTTGTATTTTAAAACATTTGTTGAAAATACGATCAATTATAAGTCTCAGAAATTCATATCTGGTCTTCAAATATTACTTTTCATTCATTCATTTTCCTTCGCCTTAGTTCCTTATTTAACAGGGGTCCCCACAGCGGAATGAACCGCCAACTATTCCACCATATGTGTTACGCAGCGGATGCCCTTGCAGCTGCAACCCAGTACTAAAACACCCATACACATCCATACACTACGGCCAATTTAGTTTATTCAATTCACCTATAGCGCACGTGTTTGGACTGTGGGGGAAACCGGAGCACCCGGAGGAAACCCACGCCAACACGGGGAGAACATGCAAACTCCACACAGAAACGCCAACTGACCCAGCCGAGACTCGAACCAGCGACCTTCTTGCTGTGAGGCGACATTGCTAACCACTAAGCCACCCTCAGATATTACTTATATAAATCAAATATTATTTATTTATTGTATAAAAAAAACCAACAACATAAAGTTTAGCTTAATTATACACTTTTTTCCTTCTGTTATTAGCATTTTAAAAATATTTGTTTAAAAACAATAATTTTAAAATAGTATAAATTATTAACCTCACCAATTTAATTAGTTTTATTATAAACATTACTTATTAAATATATATTTTAAAATCTTAAACAGAAAGATCATCTGCAGTGTCTGTATGATGATGTATGAAACTGAATATTGAGTAGGGGGCGGGTTTCTGCTTTGGTGCTCCGCCTCTCATCTTTCACTCACAGCAAACTAATGGTTGTAGGGGCCTGGCTAAGCATATTTCACCCAATCAGTGAAAGGCTGCCATTCAAAAGCAGAAGCCGATTGGCAGATTTTGATTAGATTACTAAAACTATTTTTTTCAGTGGATTAATGGTTCGGTTCACTTTAAGACTAACAGTGTGCGCTAGCCAAATAAACAGTGTGCATCTTGGTTTCTTAAGGATTTTAACAATTCAACTTTCTTCTAAATATTATCTTTATATATAAAAAGTATTTTTAAATAAAAAATAACATCTAGATTTTCAAAATATGATCATAAATATTTTTTAGCCCACCAAAATAAGAAATGATATAGGCTTTTGTTTACTAAAGAAAAATAGTAAAATATATTAAACAAATTAGGCAAAATAAAATAGAAAAATCCCAAAATATGTTTATTTCAGTTAATCAGGCATAACGTAGAATTGTCAAAAGTAGAATTACTATAATTTATATATATAGTATAGTATAGTTCTGTCTGGTTCTTGAATCTGATTGGCTGATAGCCGATATTCTGCAATAACAGCACTCATACAGCCTCTTCACACTTCTGTATTACTCCACCCACATAAGAGTGACAGCAGATCAATAAGCTCACTACAGTTTGACAAATATTGCAGCTGTTGGACAACATAATGTACTTTTGAGGCTTTTTTAGTGGAGAATGTAGTTGTTTAGATTGCAACTATGCAGTTTATTTATAAGGATAGTGCCTATTTTAAATATTTATAATTTTAGAGAGACAGCGTGTTGGCGGCCATTGGCCTGTCATACTGAGCAGAGCAAAGACGGCTGACGTTCCACCACAAGATGGCAACAGAGACCACATAATAATCCTTAGGGGAGAAAAACTCAGCGTTTTCTTTTCGTATTTCAAACTACAGCTGATCATATCATTATAAAACAGGTAAGTGACATTCTAAGTCGATCTCTCTCGTTTGTATGTTGCAGTGCTGTATTTATACCATAGTAATCTGCTAGTGTTTGCTTTGCTCTGGCTTTTTTGGGGTTAATTATTGTAAACTTCCGATTGCAACAGAGAAATACTTGGAAATCTCTGTAGACTGATGGCATTTCGTACCGTTCAGCCTTATAATCTTAAAATGTGAGCAAAATCAGCTGTTTTGTCATCACTTTAGACATTAGGCTAGAGAATCATTCAAATACTAGCTCTAAAGTGACGTTGGTGAAGTAGCAACGGTTTCTGCTGTTCTGACGTCAGCTGCAGATGTGAATGAATGGTGGAAGAAAGTAGTTCCTCTTACAAAAGGGTTTTGAGACTCTCCGTGTTTGATTTTCTTTTTTATATACACAATTATGCCGTCGAACTGTTGTATAAATGCAATATCACACTCGTAGCAGTGCGATGTGGCTGTATATCGTCACTGGTGGGACACTAACGTACAACAACGGACGCCTCCCGCCAATGCCCATATACAGCCATATCGCACTGCTACTCGTGCGATATTGCTCATATATATAGTATGGTATAGTAAAGTAATGAAACTAAAAACAACACTGATTCATATCAACAAAATCAAAATACTTGACATACACTTCAAACGACAGTAGCGTTGTAATGGTAAATATTTATTTGTTTTTACCAAAAGCTGTACGGAACATCTAGTCCATATATTCATATATATATATCCAGGAGTCTTTAAAGATGAAAAAATAAATCGCTACTTGATTGTCACACTTTCAACCCGGTGGACTTTACTGATGACGCAATATAGCATGTTTTCAACAAGGTAGTCTGAGCCTCACGTCAATTTGATAGAAGAAACATCTGATGTTTCGTATTTAGATCACATATTCAGTCATAAAATAACACAAAAGCAGCGTTAACATCGATTCATCTCACTTTGGTAGATCCTCTGACATTTTGAGAGCATCTCTGACTCTTATAGGAATGAAAAACTACGGTAAATTCCCGATTAAAAGTGCATAAACACGGCAAAACCCCGCGAAATCGAGCCTTTAAACATTCGGATGAAACCGCGTGGGCGCCGTATGGAAGGCCATTAGCGCCAAAAGTCTTTAAAGATTCAAACGTAATCGCGCCAATGAAACTGCTGTATTGGAGAGTATATTTGCATATTTGGGGTCGATACAAACATACGAAGTCATTTTTATTTGATAAGGATTTTGTGATATACCACATTAAAAATACTACAGTGTTTTTAAACCATACTATAGTAAAATGTATAATATATTATAGTGTTTACAGCACTTTGTTAATGAATGCTCCAGCATACTGTATTATTAACTGATAAACTAATATATACTGTAGTATACTTTACTTTTTACTACAGTAAACTGTGGTGTATTGTACATTATTATACCCTATATTTGTAGAATACTACATTATTGGGTCATTTGTTTATATTACTGTAGTTGTTGTGTTACCATAGCAACTGTAGAATTGCCAAAACATAGTAAACTACAGTATTGGGTGAGTTGTTTATATTACTGTAGTTGTGTTACCATAGCAACTGTAGAATCACCACTACATAGGAAACTACAGTATTGGGTCATTTGTTTATATTACTATAGTTGCTGTGTTACCATAGCAACTGTAGAATCGCCAAAACATAGGAAACTACAATATTGGGTTATTTGTTATATTACTGTAGTTGTTGCGTTACCATAGCAACTGTAGAATTGCCACAGCATAGAAAACTACGGTATTGGGTCATTTTTGTTTATATTACTGTAGCTGCTGTGTTACCATAGCAACTGTAGAATCGCCAAAACATAGGAAACTACAATATTGGGTTATTTGTTATATTACTGTAGTTGTTGCGTTACCATAGCAACTGTAGAATCGCCACAACATAGGAAACTACAGTATTGGGTCATTTGTGTATATTACTGTAGTGTTATCATAGCAACTGTAGAACGATCAGATTAACAGATTAATTGAATTATTGGTTGGAAACACTATAGTAAATACTATAATTGACCATAGTATTTTTTATCTGGGAAGAATATGTATTTAAAATATGTTTTGTTTTGAGGACAACTTGAATTAAATGTTTTGAGTGACTCAAAATGTTGACTAGTTAAACGGATTGTTAATTGATATAACAACATCAACACAGTGTTTCTTTACAGACTTCTGGAGCCGATCACCTTCCACAAAAAAAAAAAAAAAAAGGAGTTTCCTGTGAACAAAAACAAGGAATGACGCAGGATTTGATTGTCAAACTCAAACGGAAAAAAGCCTCAAAATACCCCACGATTTTAGGTAACTTTCAGCATTTACATAATTAGGAACAATAAAATATCTCGCGCTTTAAAAGTTTCGCTTTGCTCGAACAACAGGAAGAGTTTGAAAGCAAATCTGACAAAAGCAAAAGTAGTCGCATTACTTTAAGTGCAGCAAAATCGTCATCTGAAGAGATCCACGCTAAATACATTTCATGAGCACAAGAAGCACAAAAGTGGATGCTTGAAGCTTTGTAAAAACGAAATTACATACTAATCAGTAAGTAAAAAGAAAAAATATATATGTATATATGTCATATATAATATATTCTAAATTGCCTGAAAAAGACATTTGACAACACATCATGAAACAAATGGAAACATTTCAAGTACTTTGAAAAATAAAAACTTTGTTTTCCTTGCGACCCTCATGTATTTCATCATGGTCATATAAAGGAATATATATATATATATATAATCCTATTTTACCACTTAGACAAAATACATATACATATATAGATATAGAAATGTAATCTCTCAACGTTACAAAGGTGCATCTCATTTCTTCTTCCGGTCCTGAGTGCATCGCGGACAAAACCTAGAAAATAAGAGAAGAAACGTTTATGTTATTGAAGATTTTGCATTTAGCACAGGTTTCAGAGGCAATTTAAAGACTTTTTAAAGGCACAATATGTATTTTCTCCACTAGATGGCGTGCATTCTCAACAAACAAAGGCGTAGTTTGATGACGCCATGACTGAGTGTGGAATCATTCAGTTGTGGAGTTGTGGTCTTCCTCATCCTACTGGACTCCTGCAGAGATCATTTGGGCAGTAAAACAGCAGAGCTTTTATTATGCCACAGTCCAGCGCTTCCTGTTCTTCAGCTTGTGAACACGTGAAGAAGCGACAGTGCTGTTTTATCAGACTTAATACAGTTTAAGCTTCTGTTATAATGCTGCTCTGTGCAATTTCATAAAACACACAACATATTAAAGCCTCGTTTTCTAGAAATCCAAACCGGAAATGGAGGGTGTGTGACGTCATTAGCATGAACACACACAAACACGCTCCAAATACTAGTTAAAAGTTGTATTTGACTACTCTTTGAAACATTTGGGATAATGCAAGTACATAAGCTAAATATATAACACTGTTCTAGTGGTTTTTGGATATTTTAATTATAAAAATCATACATATTGCGCCTTGAACTCCTTTTTTGCCATCCAAAGGCAAAGTGCACAAACTACACATTTGTTCAAAACCAAGTTAAAGGGATAGTTCACCCAAAAATGAAAATCCTGTCATCATTTACTTTCCGTTCCCTTGTTCCAACCCTTTATGAGTCTCTTTTTTCTGTTAAACACAAAAGAAGATACTTTGAAGAAAGCTGGAAAACTGTAACCATTGACTCCCATTTTAGGAAAAACAAATATTATGAAAGTCAATGGTTACAGGTTTTCAGCTTTCTTCAAAATATCTTCTTATGTGTTCAAGAGTAGAATAAAAAAACTCATAAAGGTGTTTATAAGCACTTGAGGGAGAGTAAATAGTGAATGATTTTTCATTTTTAAGGCTTAAAGTCTCCTGGTTCAATTTTTCCTGTTTCAGAGAAATGAAACCACTAATCCACCCACAACATATCTCACTGGGTTGACCGTAAAAACATTTTGTAAAAGGCTGATTTCTCAGTTTTAGTGTTCATGTAGTCAACTTTGCCTTTGTAGGGGAGAATACAGTGAATATAACACTTTTAATAAGGCCTAAAGTAACGACTTTGAAATTCTAGACTTATCAAGAGCCAACAGAAACCCTTTAAAAAGACAAACGTACCATTTCCCTTTGGGTTTTGTTGTCAGATCGACGCAGGCGAAGTGAAACCACTCAATGGGACACTGTTAAGAAAAGAACGTTCGTTAAATAAATACATTGAGGAAAAGCTGAGAAAGCGTTTAACGAAACAGTTCACCCCACAATGTAAATTCTGTATAAACATGAGTTTCTTTCTTCTGTTGAATGCAAAAGAAGATATTTTGAAGAATGTTGGAAAGAGGTAGCCATTTTTACTTATTGTTACTGTCATGATTATGAAAATTGGCTAAAGATTAATGATCTATTTGTTTGTGTTTAACGCCATGCCAGCTTCTATGGCTATTTTCATGGTGAGGAAAGTATATCAGAGATATAGATTATATTAAGATTTACAATTAGTTTTTGCTATCAATAAACCCCTAAAACGACGAACAGTTTAGACGAACAGTGGTAAATATCGCTTCAAAACAATGAAAAATGATCAAATAAATAAATTTCTCACCGAATTAAAGCCAACACAATCTAACAAAACATGGTTACCAACATTAATGCTAATTTCATGGCGTTTGTCTCTTGTACATAGATGATTAATTGTCTAATAAATAATTGTGATTGATATGAACATATACTGTATATAAAAGTACAGTTGATATATTTTACCATATATGTGACGGCTAAATGTTTTCCGGCAGCTAGCTCTCTGCAACTCTCACATGGGTCGCCCACTGAAGCTAAGCAGGGTTGCGCCCGGTCAGTATCTGGATGGGAGACCACATGGGAATGCTAGGTTGCTGCTGGAAGTGGTGTTAGTGAGACCAGCAGCGGCGCCCTCTGTGTGGGTCCTAATGCCCCAGTATAGTGACGGGGACTCTATACTGTCATCAGTGAGTGCCATCTTCGGATGAGACGTTAATACGAGGTCCTGACTCTCTGTGGTCGTTAAAAATCCCAGGATGTCCTTCAAAAAGAGTAGGGATTTAACCCCCACATCCTGGCCAAATTTGCCTCTTAACCATCCCCATATCATAATTGGCTTTATCACTCTGTCTCCTCTTCATCAATCAGCTGGTGTGTGGTGTGCGGTCTGGCGCAATATGGCTGCCGTCGCGTCATCCAGGTGGATGCTGCACACTGGTGGTGGATGAGGAGATCCCCCCCAATGTGTGTAAAGCGCTATATAAAAGGAATTATTATTATTCTTATTATTTAATGGTTGAAAAAATGGAATATGTAGAAATATTTTGAGATAAATGTTGAATATTTGTACACGTATTACACATTTTTAAATATGTTCAATATAACTCCCTGCAAAGCCATCACAAATTAAAAGTGAAAGTAAATTTGAAAGCGAAAGTAAAAAGCACTTGCGTTCAAAACAGTGGCCGTGTATTTTGGTTTATGTTAACGGAATTGCAGCAATCGCAGTCATCTGCACACCTATTCAGAATATCTTTTGTGTTCAACAGAAGAAAGTAACTCAAAGATTTTGAGGGACATCAGGCCGAGTAAATGTGCATTTTTAGGTGAACTATCCCTCTGAAAGTGTCTCATTGCGCTCTTACATCCGGGTTGTCGCATCCGATCATTTCTCCGTATGACACTTGATGACACAGGCAGTACGTGGGTTCATTGGGATCGACGGGCATGTCTAAAACGTCTGATGGATGAACTGGTAAGATGGATTCTGGGAACTCAGGGCTGCGGAAACCAAAGAAAACAAAGAGTAAATATCACTTCAAAGTATTTGTCGTCATCATTTTCTATGTGCTTTTTTACACCAACCTGTTTTTCATTTTCTTTTTCCGCGGCGATTCATCGTCTGAAGATTTCCGTCCTCTTCCTTTGGGACGCCGTTTCTCCTTCAGGTTTCCTCTGCCAGTGACCTCTGTGAAGGACAGCGTTTGGGTTTATTTTTCTCATGCATCATTGCAGAATAATGTAGGGCTGCTCGATTATGAAAAAAAAATCTAAATCATTATTTTGGTCAATGTTGTGATCATGATTATTTAACACAATGATTGAGCCAAATGACCAACGCTTTATATATATATATTTTTTTAAATACGAAAGAATTTTATGAGTTATTAACTCCATTTAAAGAAAGGATTATGACTTATAATCAGATTACAACTACGATTTAAACATGTTTTAAGGTTGCTACACCTATACATTTTAGAAATCATGAAAGTCACATTTCTCCATACCCCTGCAGAATGGGTGACTAAAAACTAAGTACAAAATAAATATACAAAAAAGTCCTCAAAACTATTGAGAATCATTTTAAAGTCATTTGAATGAGAAATATACAAATTAAACAAATTGTGCATTAAGTATAGTCTTCACTGTGCGAATTAAACTTGATTTGTTTCTTATTAAAGCTACAAAAGTCCTTCAGTTGAGAGCAGTGGGTGATTTTGTCTTGTTTGATTAATAATGATAAACACAGTCTGAAGTAGGAATATAGCGCTCTGTCACTTTGAAGCCTGGTTTATACTCGACGCGTCCGCTAGTTTGCTTGAGTGCGCCATCGCTGTGTTTGCGGAGGTTCACTTTGGGTGCACGCGACATGATTTCGGCTGGCGGAGCGCACGTTTTTTTTTGAGACTCGAGCGAACAGTTCGCGCCGCATTTGATTTAAATTTAACATGAGTCACTTTGAAGAGATTTTGTATGAAACAGCCTGTACAGACATCTTTATGATCCGTCCATGCGTGATCAGAGGGATAACCAGATGGCCAATAATCATTGGCTAGAAACTGCAACAGCAGTGGGAAAGGAAGAAAGCTTTTGTTAAAAAGTTTGGAAAAACCTGACGGATAAGTTTGTTAAAAACAAAAAGAGAGGCCATGGCAAAAGTGGAGACCCGGGTGGTTTTAATACACAATTACAGAATATGTTTTTCCACCATTTATAGGTTTTAAACTGATGGATATATTACAATTTTGAATTTAAAACAATTTCATATTTACAAAACTAAAATGAAGTCACAAATTATTTCTTTAATAACTGGAAAGGAATATTTGAACCGATCGGTTTACAATATACTAATGTCCTGTTTTTCTAGGAATGTTGGACCATTATTGCCTTTTTAGCATATCAGTAGAGGACAGAAACTTGCCAGACAGTAATGTGTGAATTGTGGAGTGGGTTAAATAAAAAAAAAGTCTTTCGTTTTTAGATTTTTAGTAAGTGTACTTTTTTGCTTTTACTCTTGCCATAATAAAAAAATATACTTGTAGAGCAACCCCTGTTCTCTTGTCATTAATATTTTAATAAACTTTAATAGGTATAACTGTCCGAGATATGAACAAAAGCAACTGATGCATCAAAGTTTGACTTAAAAAATCTTGAATGGTTATAAAAATGCTTATAATCATTAAAATAATTTCTAAAAATAATTAGTTTAAAAATATTGAACGATATTAATGATATGACGTAGTTCCGGAAACTTTCTACTTCTCTGTTTATCCGTCTGATTTTACGGTCAGTTTCTTTTGACCGCCCCCTGTCGTTTTAAAGAATATCACAACGGCGAACGCGTCAAGTATAAAAGCCTCATCCGTTTCGTGAGGTGCGCGTGCAGTCAGCGGAGATGCGCGATGCGGCGCCAGGCGAAAGTATAAATCAGGCTTAAGAGCAGCACGGACCCAATTTACTGTAACACGTGTCTTTTCATTCTAAACTTTTTATGTTAATTGATTACATAAACAACAGTTCATGTAAATAATGACTAATCACCATGTTTTGACACATTTTCGCAAGTATTTGAGCATTTAGGCGCTGCTTCAGCTAAACAATGACTTTATGTGTTCATGAGCACACGCACAAAACAGCACAAGTTCTCTTTCATACTTTTAAAAACATGAAGAAATATAATACACAAAAGTCACGATACATGATTTTTACAGATTTTCATGTAAAACCGAAACTTTGTGGAGGAATGAATGCGGACTGCAGGAAAGAGGCGGAATATGATGCGATAAATTATCTCGATTATTGTTTTTTTATAATCATTATAGGCCAAAAATCTCAATTGAATTTCGATTAATTGCACACCCTAGAATAAGTTAGGGATAAATTATATCCAAGAGGTCGTTTTCGCAGAATAAATAAGCCAAAACAGTAAAAAAACATGAATGTGCATGTAAGGATATAAATGTGAACGTATTCTCTGAAGGTCAAGATGATTGGAAGTTCCCGGATGAGTCGGTGTTATTTAGCGGTTGTTATCTGGGAATAACATACCTTGGAATGCCGCAACTGACCAATCAGAAGCAAGTATTGCAGACAGCCGTGTATATTAATGTTATGTATCATGTAATATATAATGTAGAGTCTAATGTCTTACTCTTGTGCGTTCTGTTGTCTGGACTCTCGTAGCCGCTAACGTCCAGCTTCTCCTTCAGCTCGTTCTCAAAGCGAGCCAGATCGGCATCCAGTCTTCTGATGTGTTTGTCCACCTAGTTATTTTGAACACAAATATGATCAAAAATAATAATGGGCACTGCGGTGATGTAGAAATGCAGATATTGTAATGAACACAAAAAGAAAAACGGATCAATTCTGCTCCAGTGTTTTAGAAAATGTTTTATTTATGAATGAAAGTTAATTTGTATAGGTTCTGACAAATCATTTAGAAACTTGAATTCATTCATGTGGCGTTTTACATTTCAACTTTAAAGGCAAATTAGACTTCTTGCATTTAAATATGGAAAATTCAATTGACTTTATTAGAGTTTAGTATAAATTGAATTTTTTATTAATAAAAAAGGGCTGCACGGTGGCGCAGTGGGTAGCACGATCGCCTCACAGCAAGAAGGTCACTGGTTCGAGCCTCGGCTGGGTCAGTTGGCGTTTCTGTGTGGAGTTTGTATGTTCTCCCTGTGTTGGCGTGGGTTTCCTCCGGGGGCTCCGGTTTCCCCCACAGTCCAAACACATGCGCTATAGGGGAATTGGGTAAGCTAAATTGTCCGTAGTGCATGAGTGTGAATGAGTGTGAGATGTTTCCCAGTGATGGGTTGCAGCTGGAAGGACATCCGCTGCATAAAACATATGCTGGATAAGTTGGTGGTTCATTCCGCTGTGGCGACCCCTGATTAATAAAGGGACTAAGCCGAAAAGAAAATGTTTTAATTAATCAGTTCAAACTTTAAAGTAGAGGTCTGCATTCCCACGGCTGTACCACAGGAGCCGCAGGACCCGACCAGATTACTTGCAACGCGGGAATAAATTTCCGAATACAACGCGGTAGCGGTCAGTAACTCTGGTGTAATTTGAACGGGAGTGGGCGGTCTAACAATATAGCGCTCCCGAGTCTCAACGTTATTTCGAAACAGCATATCTGTGATTTCCTCATTCTTATTGAGCACCGGTACAGCCAGTGCTCACGACTGTTACTCATGATGAACACATGACCAGTGCTTTCTGCAGGTGCTTTTTATTTGCACAGCCTGTGCGTGCATTATCTGCATATAAGGGTCCTCAGAGCGGGCTTTACCAACACAGGAGAGCAAAGTGAAGATGCCCTGTCCTTGAAGGACATTCAGCTTGCATTGGAAAACGGTCAGTTTACTGTTAGGAAACCCACATCAGGCAAGTCTAATGTATGGGAGTCAGCTTCTCCACGATGGACGTCCAACGTTCTCCAGCCTCTGGTGCCTAGACTGCAGCTCTGCACAAGACGTTTGGCCAGAGGAGAAATGGTCGTGCCCAACTGAGCCTGGTTTCTCTCTAGGTTTTTTTTCCTTCACTTTCGTCAATTGGTGAAGTTTGTTCCTCGCCACTGGCTTGCTTGGTTTGGGACTTGTGGAGCTGCGCATCGATGGATTTGCTCTTCAGTGTTTGGACTTTCAGCAGTGAAAATTAAACCACACTGAACTTCAACTCTGAAAACTGGACTGAAGCAGTTTCAATTTACTAGAACTTCTATGTTAAGCTGCTTTGACACAATCTACATTGTAAAAGCGTTACAGAAATAAAGATGAATTAAATTGAAAAAATTGAATTTATCATGCGTCATAGACACAAATGGAAAAAAATTACTCTTTGAGCGATGTGATAATACCTTAAAGTTTTACTCTTTAGCAGTCACAAGACTGGAACCTCCGGTTTAAGGCAGCACACGTCTCATCACAAAGGGGCAAACAAAAAGCCTACAATCCTTGCACAACCTACAGTTTTATCTGTTATCTCTCTCTTTTGGTAGTACCCAATTTAAACGTGAAATTTTGGAAACCGGATCTAAATTTAGCGGGAACGGTTGGGTGGAAAATTATTCTAAGCGGGCAGCGGGTGAACAAAGACTGAATATACAGCGGGAGTGGTCGGGTGTGGAATAAAACCTGGCGGGAGCGGGACTATAAAAACAGTCCCGTGCAGACCTCTACTTTATAGACATATAATATGCATTGTATTTACAAACTCTCAAATATTATTCAATTATGTTAAAAGTATAAAATATAAAAAATTCACAAGTTATAAACATTATTCATAATAAAACCTAGATTTAAAACATTTATGACAACGAATAGTCGAGAAACTTATGTTTCTTTACATTTAATGAAATAATTTCCAACTTTAAGAATCATTCCTCTCATTTAGTAATTTTAGTGTACAGCATTAAATACAGTATTTCCTATAATATTTTTTCTTCTGGATAAAGTCTTATTTGTTTTATTTCAGCTAGAATAAAAGAAGTTTTTAATTTTTTTAAACCCATTTTAAGGTCAATATTATTAGCCCCCTTCAGCAATATTTGTTTGTGACTGTCTACAGAACAAATCACTGTTATACAATGACTTGCCTAATTAACTAATTAACTTTAACCTAATTAACCTAGTTAATCCTTTAAATGTCACTTTAAGCTGAATACTAGTGAATATCTAGTCAAACATTATGTGCTGTCATCATGGCAAAGACAAAAGAAATCAGTTATTAGAAATGAGTTATTAAAACTATTATATTTAGAAATGTGTTGAAAAAAATCTTCTCGCTGTTAAACAGAAATTGGGGAAAAAACATAAAAGAATAAAAAATTTACAGAAGGGCTAATAATTCAATAGCTCATACATTCAATAAATTTATTAAATAAATAATTATCTATTTTTAAATAAATAAATTTTATCTTCTTTTTTTTTTATATATATATATTATTATATTTAATTTTATTATTTATTTAATAATTTAAAATTATTTACATTTATTTGTTGAAATTTAAATTACACATTAATTTATTTATATTTTTAGACATCACTACAGAAATGTTCCTGAGTTCCTGATTTAAAAGTGTTGTTTTTTTACTGACCATCTCGTATGTCTGCATGGCGAGCTGCACTTTATCGTCGCTGTACTCTTTGCATTTGCTGAAGCCGTTCTGAATCTTCTGCAGATGCTCCACTCTCTGATCCGGGGCCAGATTGCGCACGTTAGCGATGTATTCCTCCGCCAGCTTATCGATTTCACATTTCTTCTCTGAAAAAAGGACGATAAAAAAGAAAAAAGAATTCCAGAAATGTATAACATTATTGATCAGATATAGTTTTTTTATTTAATTATGCAGAAATAAAATAATACTATTTTTAGAATTAAGTATCTTATAAATAATTAGATATTTCATTTCAGTCCATGCTATCAGTGATCAAAATATAGAATTAATTAGACCTATTAATACATTATATATGTCAAATCGGGCTGCACGGTGGCGCAGTGGGTAACACAATCGCCTCACAGCAAGAAGGTCGCTGGTTCGAGCCTCGGCTGGGTCAGTTGGCGTTTCTGTGTGAAGTTTGCATGTTCTCCCCATGTTGGCGTGGGTTTCCTCTGGATGCTCCGGTTTCCCCCACAAGTCCAAACACATGCGCTATAGGGGAATTTGGTAAGCTAAATTGTCCGTACTCTATGTGTGTGAATGAGTGTGTATGGATGTTTCCCAGTGATGGGTTGCAGCTGGAAGGGCATTCATTCATTCATTCATTCATTCATTCATTTTCCTTCGGCTTAATCCCTTTATTCATCAGGGGTCACCACAGCAGAATGAACCGCCAACTTATCCAGCATATGTTTTACACAGCGGATGCCCTTCCAGCTGCAACCCAGTACTGGGAAACACCCATACACACACACACACACACACACACACACACACACACACACACACACACACACACACACACACTCATACACTACGGCCAATTTAGTTTTTTCAATTCCCCTATAGCGCATGTGTTTGGACTGTGGGGGAAACCGGAGCTCCCGGAGGAAACCCACGCCAACACGGGGAGAAATTCTAAAATTTGTCTAAAATTTGAATAAAACCTAAGTGCAACATGAATATTAATAATTTAAAAACATTATTTAAATGGCAGAATGAACCACATTAATAATCAAATGCATAAATATATAATAATTACAGGATCTCTTTTATTGTGTTTTTGGCAATTTATGCTAAATGATCAAAAGTGTTTCCCAAAATATATTAAATATAAATAACAAAAGACTATATTAAAATATTAAAATAAACAAATAATAATCATTGAAATAAACAAATATGCCATAGATAATATATGCAATTCAGTAAATAAATCAAATATCAAATTAATTAATTAATTAATTCATTCATTCATTTTCTTTTCGGCTTAGTCCCTTTATTAATCAGGGATCGCCACAGCGGCATGAACCGCCTCAAATTAATTACAATCCTAAAAATATTTTTATATCTTGTCAAATATTTGAATCAAATATTAAGTGAAACGTGATTATTAATATTTCAGACATGTTATTTAAATAGCAGAATGAACCACATTAATTATCAAAATATAATAATTATAGCTTGTAATAAACAGTGTTTTTGGTAACCAGTGCTGATTGGCCAGTAGTGTCCCCTAGGTAGTGCGCAGTGGAGACTCACCCTCGGCTCTGTTGTCCAGCTCCCGCATCAGGGTGAAGTTTCTCTGCAGCTCACAGGGCAGATTTTCAATACCTGAGCTCAGAAAAACAGACGGCATTCAGTCTAGCAGTAATCAGATTACAAAAATCCAGTACAGGTAATCAGAGTAAAATACTTTTTACAGTACTCGTAATCAGACTACAGCAACTTTTTGATTGATTACATTGCATATTATTGGAGTATGATTAAAAAATGCTGTAACATTTTTTTTTATTCCAAGAAAAGCAAAGAAGGTCAAGGTGCTCCAGGATTCGCCAGCAGAGACACCAGACATGAACTTTATTGAGCATTTCTGAGGTAAGGTGGAGGAGGCATTGAAGATGAATACAAAGAATCTTGATGAATTCTGGGAGTCCTGCAAGAACGCTTTCTTTGCCATTCCAGATGACTTTATTAATAAGTGATTTGAGTCATTGCAGAGATGTATGGATGCAGTCCTCCAAGCTCATGGGAGTCATACACAGTATTCATTCTGTTTCCACTGCAGCATGACTTTATATTCTATACTGGACATTATTTCGGTTAAGTGACAAGACTTTTGTCTAAGCAAAGTCAGACCTTACTGTCCTAATTAAATCATTAAAAATCAAGACATGATCATATTTTATTTTGGTGAAATAAGCGTAATCTAGAGGCCTTTGCCTTTCATATAAGCCACTTCTGAGACCAAATAATCAACTAGAAGTCAAGTTATTATCTGTTGTTCTTAAAACTTGGATAGGCGACAAGACTTTTGTCAGGTAGTGTATAAAGAATACAGTAAAAGAGAGCAGTTATTTTACACAATATCCACATTGGATAAACAAGAAAACCAAAACCAAAAAAATTAAATACATAAAAAATAATAATGCAATAAAAAAATAGTGCAGACAGTAAAATAAATATATAAATAAATAAAATTAAATTCAGGTAACATGAAAGATCTCATCATATTATTCCAAAAGAGAAGCACATTTCAGATGATCAATTAATCCATCAATTAATTAAACACATAAGAAGTCTATAAGAGTTGGTATTTTTTTAAGAAACCTCTGTTTGTGAACGTAAAATTTCCCAGCAAGTATAAGAAAATTCTTCTAACAATGTTAGATTACAGGGGTAAATATGGTGCAAATTTTTTAAGTGGACCGTTTTTATTTTATTAGGAATACAAAATTTATATGGTAACAGCTAAATTGTAGACCGTTCCTCACATACATTATGACGTCACAACCTTCCGTAGAGATAAGCATGTTTATCAGCGGTTTTAAAACGCCTACAGTCTCAAATATGTGTTCATAACAGTACATCATGATAATTAATCTGTGTTCGCGTTTAAAAATTATGCTTTACTACGCGAAATCTGAATGCGCGAGTATAAAACCAACTTTACCTCAATAAGATACCACACTACTTCAAAATATGTGACATTAATGCGCAAAAGTAATCTAAATGTAATCCAAAAGTAGTCGGATTACCTCCTAAACGTGTAATCTAAGAGAATATATTACTTACTACTCATTTTGTCACGTAATTTGTAATCAAATCATAAGTAATCTGCTGTTTACATACAAAAGCAAAGTTCTAGATTGAGTTCTCGGTTTATTTTAGGGCAGAAAGCACACACTTACTGTACAAATACCGGATTAAATACGCATATCCTTTACGTTTACACATACAAAGTGTCGTTCACGACGTAAACATAACATGAGTTTGTTTACGTAGCATGTTGTTAGCATACTGGCTAACTACTTTCAGTCACGTATTTACAACTTCCTGTAGTTTCATGATGGATGTATATATATGGTGACCTAAACAGCACAATAAAATTATGAGATAGATGTATGTTGGAATATATATCAGAAATTATGCTTTTTAAGCTGCTGTCTTATTAGCTCGCTAATGCTAACTTGACATTAGCCACCAAAACAACATCCTCCGTCGCTTAAAAAAAACCTCATTCCGTCTGAAAAACAGATGAAATCCTCTGTAAATGTGTCGAAAAGATTTCTACTCACTGTCGAGATAATGTTCGAGGTAAATCGCCGTCGCCATGTGTAAAATCTTCACTCGTTTCCAGTGTGTTTTTCTCCTCTCGTCCGCGTGAGCTGGAACAACATTGGCATGTCATGAATAATTAATGAGGCAACTCTCTACTAGACGCTGATAGGTGGTGGATTTGAATGCCGTGGTTTGATTGGATGGCAGCGGGGCTTGGCTCATTAGTGTTATTTTGATGTCATGCTTCGTAGATAGATAGATAGATAGATAGATAGATAGATAGATAGATAGATAG
>CAIGQV010019395.1:3203495-3219800 GCA_903798115.1 Danio jaintianensis | reverse complement strand
GATAGATAGATAGATAGATAGATAGATAGATAGATAGATAGATAGATGGATGGATGGATGGATGGATGGATGGATGGATGGATGGATGGATGGATAGATAGATAGATAGAATAAAACATTAACAAGTAACTGTGACAACGCAGACATTTTATAGGAAAGCATCAAAATAGCAATATTTTTAACATAACATTAAATTTGGACCATTTGAATAATGAAAAAAATATAATACTTATAATTTCCATTCTATAATATCATTTATCAAGTATATAATTTACTAATTAAGAACACATTGATAATTTCATATAACACCATATATATATATATATATATACTCAACATTTGAAGTAGATCAAAACCTTTCATGAAAGTTGCCCCAAAACTATTCAACAACACCGATTCTTTTATTAGGATAAATAAATAAATGTTGACTAATGTATATAAAACTTCTGATCAAATAAACATATGCATTTATTTTTAACAGTGCAATTTAATATAGAATTAAATAATAAAATAATTATTAATAATTATTAATAATAATAATAATAATAATAATAATAATAATAATAATAAAAGTAATTAGTATAAAGATGATTGGAATGAATAATTATCCTACATAATTATATGTAACTTCAGATTAACTATCAATTAGAATGCATTATTAAAGCAAGTATTATTAGGATTTGTTTATTCAATACAATATAGGCATTTTGTTCTATTTAATTATAAAACGTTTAACAATCATACCACATTTATGAAATATATAATAGTTATAAACACTACATATTATCTTACTTTTATAATGATAATTATAAATAATATTACAAATAAATATAATATAATAATACTTATATAATAAAGCAATAATATTTTTATTTAGCATTACTTGGAATGCCTTATTAATATAAAATGTATCCAATATAACATGCTCACTTTATTATATTTTTTTTATTAGAGACAACAACAAATGTACAATTCTAACAAGACATCCAAATACAAATTAATTAAATACAAATAAAATACAGTTTTAAGTGTACAGTTTACATTTCAGATATGAAACAAAAACTATTTAGCTTTAAGATACCTCCACAATGTCATATGTAAGATATATATTACCCTAAAGACAGCAAATTCACTATACAATGAACTTTTATTCTGCAGCTACTATAATTGTATCTTAAAATTGCTTACTAATTATACAATGAAAACGGTCCATATAAAATTTGACAAGTACTCAAATATCGGGTGAGACCGCTGTAAACCGGAAGCGATATGAGTGACTTTTATTTTGTTTTATTTTTACAAGACTTTCTTTCTGTAAGATCGCATGTGCGTTGCAGCTGTCACTTTAATATATTCATGTACTTCTCAATACTTTCTTAATAGATCATTACATTATATTAACATACAGTATCAGATGTGCGTCAGAAAGACTTTTAACAGTGAAACTCGTTCCCACAGGAACTTTTCGGCAGTGATGTGTTGAATTAAATGGACAAATTAGAGGATCATGATGATAATAACCTGCAGTCTCAGGTGAGAGACGACCGTAATAATCATATTAATCATAATAATAGCGAACTCACGGCTGATGTGCTGTTTTTCTGAGGCAGATAGAGGAGATTGAAGCGCTTTCCTCCATTTATGGTGAGGAATGGTGTGTGATTGATGAAGCCTCACGAGTTTTCTGCATCAGAATATCAGACACACAGCAGCCCAAATGGACGGTCTGTTTACAGGTACGAGAAAAATAGATTCCTTCAAAAGTAATCTGTAACGTATTTCGGTACGTTACTCGAGTTTGGTAACGTTTGCGTGAGCCGAAAGTACCTGTAGAGTTTTATTGCAGTATGTTAAAGTAGAAATCAAAACTAGCCACACGATTTTGTTAGCTCACATTGCTAGTTTTGTGGTGAACAAATCATCTGTGCATAAAATTGAAATCTGAAAATGCACTTCCTGTTTGTTTTCAGTTAATTTCTCAGATTACGTCTGTCTGAGGTGTTGGGCGTGGCTAACATACTTAACCACGCCCCTCCAACTGTCAGTTTTGACAACAAACAGAAATGGTGAGCAGGAGGAGTCTGTTAGGTTGTAATAACTCTCCCCAAACCCATTTCCAGATCTTTTCCAGGCCTACTTTACTACATCCAATCAGCTCGCAGTAGAAAAACAAGCCACGCCCACTGTTTTCTCATTTAGTATTCCGTTTCTCTAGGAACTGAAATACAGTTTACCAACTCTGAAGACATTTATATATTTAAACGAACTTATGAATATTCAATGTGTGTAAAGGTCTGACTGAAATACCAAAGTAATAACCTTGATTACTATTCAATTAAAATGTAACTGAAATCAAATACCAACCCTGACGATATTCATATTCAAATGAGCTTATGAATATTAGATGCATGTTAATGTCTAAATGATGATGAAAATGTAGAATGATTTTGATTATCTAAAATACCCTTTGGATGTATCTGTAATTAAATTATCGGCCAATTGTAATTTAACTCAAATCAAATAAAGTTTACCAACCCTGACATTTTCATATTCAAATGAGCTTATGAATATTCAAAGTGTGTAAAGGTCTAAATAAAATACCAAAGTATTTCCTAAAATACTATTCAGATCTAACTGTAATTTGACTACTATTCAGTTAAAATGTAACTGAAATCAAATACAGTTTACCAACCCTAACGATATTCATATTCAAATGAGCTTATGAATATGTAATATTTGTTTGTTTGAAGATCATCCTTCCTCCAGACTACCCGAGCTCAGCGCCGCCGATATATCAGATAAAGTATGTTTTGTTTTTAACTTCATTTTACAGTGATAAAACTGGTGATATGAAGAAAATATCATCTGATTTATGTTATATATATATATTTTTTTTTGTTTGTTTTTTACAGCGCTGCCTGGCTCAGAGGACGAGATCGCATGACTCTGTCCAACAGTTTAGAGGAGATTTATGTGTAAGAGGATCAGATCTACTCTTCTTCATAAGTGTTACGAAATATGCAAATATGTTTATGAGTGATTATTTTTGTCTGTACAGGGAGAATGCAGGAGAGAGTATTCTGTACCTGTGGGTGGAGAAAATCAGAGAATTCCTCACAGAAAAATCACAACATTCAGGTGACAAAACATACGGTCAAAGACAAAAAAGGGTTTTTAAGTATTAACTAACTAACTAACGAATAAGCTTGTGCTTAATCCCACTCCATTTCGCTAAACTTATTTGTTCATTTAAGTGTATATGGATCAGTTAATATTTCTGTTAATTATGATGAAATGTGGGGCGACGCGGTGGCGCAGTGGGTAGCACGTTCGCCTCACAGCAAGAAGGTCGCTGGTTCGAGCCTCGGCTGGGTCAGTTGGGATTTCTGTGTGGAGTTTGCATGTTCTCCTCGTGTTCGCGTGGGTTTCCTCCGGGTGCTCCGGTTTCCCCCACAAGTTCAAAGACATGCGGTATAGGTGAATTGGGTAAGCTAAAATTGTCCGTAGTGTATGTGTGTGAATGAGTGTGTATGGATGTTTCCCAGAGATGGGTTGCGGCTGGAAGGGCATCCGCTGCGTAAAACATATGCTGGATAAGTTGGCGGTTCATCCCGCTGTGGCGACCCCAGATTAATAAAGGGACTAAGCCGAAAAGAAAATGAATGAATGATGAAATGTATTTTGTTTGAAGAATTGTTTTAATTGTATGATATTCTGTCTGAAATAAATCAAATTGTATCAACTAACTAACTAACTAGCTAGCTAACCAACTAGCTAACTATCTCAGTGTTTCCTAACCCTGTTCCACCAACAGTACACATTTTGAACCTCTTCCTAATCAAACACACCTGAATCAACTCATCAGAACATTAGAAGAGACTCCAAAACCTGAAGTTAAGGGATCAGATAAGGGAGACATCCAAAATATGTATTATTGGTGTGCCTCCAGGAACAGGGTTGGGAAACACTGAACTATCTAACTAACTAACTAGCTAGCTAACTAATTAGCTAGCTCGCTATCTAACTAACCAGCTAGCTAACTAACTATGTAACTAGCTAACTAACTATCTATCTAACTATTTAGCTAGCCAGCTAACTAACTAACCAACTAGCTAACTATCTAACTAACTAGCATGGTAGCTAACTAACTTCAAACTAACTATCTAACTAACTAGCTAACTACAAAATGTATGCAAATGTGTGCCCAATTTTTTTTAATTTATGCAAAAACTTGTTTATATTCATTATTTATTTGTACTTATTATTATTATTAATATAATAATAATTATTATATTATTATTAGTATATTATAATAGCTAACTAACTAACTAACTATCTAACTAAAAAACTAGCTAGCTAATTATCTAACTATCTAGCTAACTAACTGGCTAGCTAACTAACTAACTAACCAGCTTGCTAGCTAACTATGTAACTAGCTAACCAACTATCTAACTAGCTATCTAACTATCTAGCTAGCCAGCTAACTAACCAACTAGCTAACTATCTAACTAGCTAACTAACTGTCTAACTAGCTAGCTATCTAACTAACTAACATGGTAGCTAACTAACTGTCAAACTAACTATCTACCTAACTAGCTAACTACAAAATGTATGCAAATGTGCGTCCAATTTTGTATTAATTTATGCAAAAACTTGTTTATATTCATTATTTATTTGTACTTATTATTATTATTAATATAAGTATTATTAGTATATCATAATATTAGTATATTATTATAGCTAGCTAACTAACTAGCTAGCTAACTATCTGACTAACTAGCATGTTAGCTAACTAACTAACGAACTATCTAACTAGCTAACTACAAAATGTATGCAAATGTGTGCCCAATTTTGTATTAATTTATGCAAAAACTTGTTTATATTTATTATTTATTTGTATTTATTATTATTATTGTTATAATATAATATTATTAGTATATTATTATAGCTAACTATGTAACTAGATAGCTAGCTAACTAACTAACTATCTAACTAGTTAACTACAAAATGTATGCAAATTTGTTTGATTAATTTATGCAAAAACTTGTTTATATTTATTATTTATTTGTATTTATTATTAATATTATTATTATTATTATTATTATTATTATTATTATTATATAAGATAAAATAAAATGTATGCAAATTTGTGCGCAATTTTGTATTAATTTATGCAAAAACTTGTTTATATTCATTATTTATTTGTTTTTATTATTATTATTAATATAATTATTATTATATTATTATTAATATATCATAATATTAGTGTATTATTATAGCTAACTAACTAACTATCTAGCTAGCTAGCTAATTATCTAACTATCTATCAACTATCTGACTAACTAGCATGTTAGCTAACTAACTATCTTACTACAAAATGTGTGCAAATGTGTGCCCAATTTTGTATTAATTTATTCAAAAACTTGTTTATATTTATTATTTATTTGTATTTATTGTTATTATTATTATTATTATTATATAAGATAAAATAAAATGTATGCAAATTTGTGCGCAATTTTGTATTAATTTATGCAAAAACAAACATAAAATAATATAATAATAATAATAATAACAACAAATAAAATTTAATAATAAATATAAACAAGTTTTTGCATAAATTAATACAAAATCGGGCATACATAGAATCAGAATCAGAATCGGTTTTATTGCCAAGTGTGCTTACACACACAAGGAATTTGTTTTGGCTACAGAAGCTTCCAGTGTACATAAAGTGACAAGTGACAACACAAAATAAATATGAGGAAAAAATAAAATAAAATACGACAAACATTAAACAGAGATGCAGTTAGACAATAGAGCTCTGGATGATGAATTGTTGTACAGATTTGTTATAAATATACAAGTTTTACAAGTTATAAGGTGCTGAAATGCGTAGGAGAAAGTATTGCATTGTATACTGTTATAAGGTGCTGTGCACAAGTGCGTATGAAAAGGTATTGCACATGTTTATTGCACAGTAGGGCAATAATTAACTGTTCATGAGGTAGATGGCCTGAGGAAAGAAACTTTTCCTGTGTCTGGCTGTTTTTGTGCACGGTGCTCTGTAGCGCCGACCAGACGGTAACAGTTCGAACAGAAAGTGTGCTGGGTGTGAAGGGTCCAGAGTGATTTTGCGAGTCCTTTTACTCACTCTGGAAGAGTACAGTTCTTGAAGTGTAGGAAGGGTAGTGCCAGTGATTCGTTCAGCAGTCCGGACTATTCGCTGTAGCCTACGGAGGTCGGTTTTGGCAGCTGAGCCGAACCAGACGGTGATTGAAGTGCAGAGGATGGATTGGATGACAGCTGAGTAGAACTGTACGAGCAGCTCCTGTGGCAGGTTGAACTTCCTCAGCTGACGAAGGAAGTACAGTCTCTGCTGGGCTTTACTCACAATAGAGTCTATGTGAATGTCCCACTTCCTGAGAGATGGTGGTGCCCAGGAACCTGAATGACTCTACTGCAGCCACAGTGCTGTTCATGATGGTGAGTGGGGGAAGTGCAGGGGGGTTTCTCCTAAAGTCCACTATCATCTCCACCGTTTTGAGCGTGTTCAGCTCCAGGTTGTTGCATCTGCACCATAGAGCCAGCCGCTCCACCTCCTGTCTGTATGCAGACTCATCACCGTTCCGGATGAGGCCGATAACAGTAGTGTCGTCAGCAAACTTCAAGAGTTTAATGGAGGGGTCTTTTGCAGTGCAGTCATTGGTATACAGGGAGAAGAGCAGTGGGGAGAGAACACATCCCTGGGGGGCACCGGTGCTGATGGTGCGGCTGTCGGATGTGATTTTGCCCATTCTGACTAGCTGTTGTCTGTCTGTCAGAAAGCTGGTGATCCACTGACAGACAGAGCTAGGAACAGAGAGCTGGGTCAGTTTGTACTCGAGCAATGATGGGACGATGGTGTTAAAGGCAGAACTGAAGTCCACGAACAGAATCCTTGCGTAGTTCCCTGGTTTGTCCGGATGTTGTAGTGTATAATGCAGTCCCATGTTGACTGCATCATCCACAGACCGGTTTGCTCTATAGGCAAACTGCAGGGGGTCCAGCAAAGGTCCAGTGATGTCCTTCAGATATGCTAGCACCAGTCTTTCAAATGACTTTTGCATACATTTGCATACATTTATTTGATCTCATCTGTGCATTTCCTTGTTGTAATGAGGCCTGTTTTCCCAGCAATGAATAAGTGAATAAAGAAACCAGCTTGTAATTAAACGCATGTGAGGATATGTATCTGTGCAGCAGGGGGCAGTACACAATCATCACACCATTTATCAGGCCTGAAATGAGTCACAATAATGCTGGAAATCACTCTTTATCATGCAAGATTGATGCATATCTAAGAGCTGTACAAATAGCTGCATGTGATGGTGAGAAATAGTCAGAAATGAGTTTGTTTCTGTTACTAAATGAAGTTGAAGTATTAGATTTACCCACAAGTGTCTTTGAGATTAAATTTATATGTTCGACTTCATCTCTGCTGTTAATATGCAGGAGTAAATCAAGTGTCAATGGATGAAAACACAGCATCAATTCATGTAGAAAGTGAAAACTTTTACATTTAGTCATTTAGCAGACGCTTTTGTCCAAAGCGACTTACAATTAAGGAGGAATTCAGCAATTCAACAGGAAGAGGCAATACATACAAGAACTGCTAGTTATTCAAAGTAACTTGTTTGTGCTCAGAGAATTTAATGCTAGAGTAGGAGAGTTTTTTTGAGAGGGAGAGAGGGAGAAAGTGGTTCTATAGGTGGTTTTAGTATTATTGACCGGGGTTCAGGTGTTCTCTGAAGAGATGGGTTTTTAGTTGTCGTTTGAAGGATACCAGTGAATCCGCAGTCTGATTGGGAATGGGAAGATCATTCCACCAGCGAGGAACGTTGAATGAAAAGGTTTTGGAAAGTGACTTATAGCCTCTCTGCGATGGCACCACAAGGCGGTGCTCACACCCGGAAAACTTAAAACAAATTGCAACTATTTGTCACGGCTGAATTAATTACGGTTTTCCAATTTAGTTTATTACAGTTTTCAGTAACAAATTAAGTAAAAAAAGAATATTTAAAGGGATAGTTCACCCGAAGTGAACATTTACAGCTAATGTACTCATCTTAAGGTCATTGAAGATGTAGATTTTTTCTTCAGTAGGACATTAAAAGAAGATTTTGAGATGAATTCCTGGTTCTTAGTGATTCATATAATAATGCATTTTTTTAAATTAAAAGAATATGTATATGTACTTGAGAGTGAGTAAATTAACTCTAAATATAGTAATTGTTAGGTGAACTGTCAACTATTAAGTTGATCCAATGTTTTTTGTTCTGTTTTTGCAACGTATATAGTATGTTTCTTTCGCTACAAGCTGAAATACTTCTATTTTAATTGTTAGGTGTCACTGTACACTACCTGACTAAAGTCTTGTCGTCTATCCCAGTTGTAAGAGCAACAAATAATAACTTCTAGTTGATCATTTGGAAAGTCATTTGATCCCAATCATCACAAATACTGCAGAAGACCTACTGGAACCCGCATGGAGCCAAGATTCTCACAGAAATCAGTCAAGTTTGGTGAAGGAAAAATCATGGTTTACGGTTACATTCAGTATGGGGCGTGCGAGAGATCTGCAGAGTGGATGGCAACATCAACAGCCTGAGGTATCAAGACATTTGTGCTGCCCATTACATTACAAACCACAGGAGAGGGCAAATTCTTCAGCAGGATTGCGCTCCTTCTCATACTTCAGCCTCCACATCAAAGTTTCTGAAAGCAAAGAAGGTCAAGGTGCTCCAGGATTGGCCAGTTCAGTCACCAGACATGAACATTATTGAGCATGTCTGGGGTAAGATGAAGGAGGAGGCGTTAAAGATGAATCCAAAGAATCTTGATGAACTCTAGGAGTCCTGCAAGAACACTTTCTTTGCCATTCCAGATGACTTTATTAATAAGTGATTTGAGTCATTGCAGAGATGTATGGATGCAGTCCTCCAAGCTCATGGGGGTCATACACAATATTCATTCTTTCTCCACTGCAGCATGACTTTATATTCTATACTGGACACTATTTCTGTTAAGTGACAAGACTTTTGTCTAAGCAAAGTCAGACCTTACTGTCCTAATTAAATCATTAAAAATCAAGCGTAATCTAGAGCCCTTTGCCTTTCATATAAGCCACTGCTGATACCAAATGATTGTTATTATTTGTTGTTCCTAAAACTTGGATAGGCGACAAGACTATTGTCAGGTAGTGTGTATAGTTTCTGTACAAGCTGAAAAACTTACATTTTAATTATTAGGTGAACTATCGACTATTAAGTTGATCTTTTGTTTTTTTCAGAGTATATAGTATGTTTCATTCGCTACAAGCTGAAATACAAATATAAAAAGTTAAAAACAGACACAGAGATCAGCTAAAGTCTTTTTTCCAGCAGGCATCTGGCCATTAAAGCACATACTGGGATATATCTCTGCTTTTTAGATTTTGCACCAAACACTCTTCCGCTAGGCTAATTGCCCTCAGCGTTAAAGCCCAACTAGGGGGGTTTATGTTGTGTTTCCTGAGTTTTTTTTCTTTTTCTCTTTTGACCGATGCCTCCTTGGAAGCCTGCTCATTTGTGCACGAAGTGAACTCCGGGAAAGAGGCAGAATTAGAGTCGAGATGGAAACCACGCTGTCGTTTTTACTCTCCGGCTTTACGAGAACACAGTGTTACAGCAGCAGATGGAAATTACGCACGACCAATTCTGTACGTCGGAAAAAAGCAAGCCGCGACAACACCACAACAACAACAAAAAAACCTGGCTGACACTGGAGAAATCAAGCCAAAATGCTCAGCTCTGTGGTTTCATCAGGAGCTTTGAAGAGAATAGGAGAGCATACGGTGTTCTCTGCTGAAATGCTGTCGGAAAAACGGGTGCACAGGGCCCGCCGGCAATCAGGTACATGGCCTGTCATTAACCTAGAAGTAATAGACCCTTCAGCTCTCTTCTGATTGTTCGAGAAACTGCTAGGTGGAGAGAAGAGCGTCGCAAGTTTTACAAAAAACTCGGCTTAATGATTGCTGTAATGGCGGCCGAGTCAAGAGATTGTGGGATCACAGCTAGTGCGCGTTGAATTGTTTTATTTGATTATTTTTTTTTTACATTTATTTTAAAACAAGATGCACATGATGCTTTGTTGTATGCCAAGTACATACACACACACAGTTGAACATTTAATTTGGAAAAGTTAAAACAAGTTTCAACAATAACTTTATCCCAAATATTCAGAGTTGACTCTGTATTACATTTATATAAGCAAGAAGCAGCTTCCAAACTGTAAAAGTCAACATTTTTGGTCCCCGAATGTCTGATAAAATATTTTCTTTTGTGTTCTGGCGAAGCCATCCAGGATTGGACATTTATTTATGATTTCCCGGATGCTTTTATCAGAAGCCGACTCCAAACTGGAACTTTCAGTCAGCGTTATCTTGCGTCACACAAGGATATAAATTGAGAAACGCCAGATTTGTTTGATTTCCACAGAGTTTTACGATATTTCCCTTTTGTTTGTGTTCCGCAGAAGAAAGTCAGGTTTAGATTATTTTAGAATATTAAAGTCAACATGAACCTGAAGTAGGCGGCTTGGTGACTCAGTGGTTAGCACTGTTGCCTCACAGCAAGAAGGTCCCTGGTTCGAATCCTGGCTGGGTCAGTTGGCGTTTCTGTGTGGAGTTTGCATGTTCTCCCTGTGCTGGCGTGGGTTTCCTCCGGGTGCTCCGGTTTCCCCCACAGTCTAAACACATTTGCTATAGGTGAATTGGATAAACTAAATTGGCCGTAGTGTATGTGTGTTAATGAATGTGTATGGGTGTTTCCCAGTACTGGGTTGCGGCTGGAAGGGCATCCGCTGCGTAAAACATATGCTGGAATAGTTGGCGGTTCATTCCGCTGTGGCGACCCCTGATAAATAAGGTACTAAGGCGGGGAAATGAATGAATAAAAATAACCCTGAAGATGCCAAGCGAGACCTGTGCACCTGACAGCAGACCTGCGTAATAACATCCCTCGAGTCGCTGCACACAAGCCTCTCTGGATGGCCAGTTTCTGCACTTTTATTTATTTATTTTTAGGCCATATTGAAATTCTTGCGAATGCTTTTCTCAAGCATGGCCCAGACCTTCCTCCTGATTGTCCACCTCAAATCTCTCCTGCCTTTGAACATAATGTTTGCTAAAATTATTGCACGCCGGATATTGGATCCATGCCTTTGATCTCGGCATCTTGATAAAGACGAATTGTTTGGATAAAATGAACAGAGCTGCCTGCCGCAGTGGAGCTAGATGTTTTTTTAAAGCATGCTCCTTCTTCTCTTGCTGTCGCAGACCTCGGTGTTGGGGAGATCTAATCGTAATCGATGAAAAGACTCGCGCTGTCTTGACAGAACCTGTTAATCTTTCTCTAAAAGGCCCCGTGGGGTCAGTGGTGGAGTCCAGAATTGACCCTGATGGGTTTTGACACTCAGCCAGTTCTCTCAGCTCTCCTCTGAAGGTGGCGAAAATCTGATTTTGAAACCTTCTTAAAGGAGGACAATTGCTTCAGCTTGCTTTGTTAGCTTGTGCCTATAACACTGTTTTCATCAGAATTTTGGACGTGTTTATCAGTTGCATAAAAGTGTCACTAGCAGTGTTGGGCATGTTACTAAAAGGGGACCTATTATGCAAAACACACTTTTATAAGTGTGAAGCTGAAGATAATGTCAGCTAAGACCATTTATTATTATAAAACATTTACACTATTCTATACTAGATCCCGCCTTCATTCACGGCAAGCTGATGATATGGAAATGTTATTGTAAAGTACTTTTGTCAAAATATACTGACGTGATTGACTACTATTGATTATTTCTATGTGTCAGAACTCTACTAAACTAGTTTTAGTTGCTTTAATAGTACAGAAACCTCTTTGAAAGCGTCATTTGCATTTTTGCTAATCTTCATCAGTTATGTAGTTGTCCCACCCCTAAACACACGTCAATCATCATCAGTTATGTGGTTGTTCCTCCCCTACACACGCATGTCAATCATCATCAGTTATGTGGTTGTCCCACCCCTATACACACACACGTGCCAATCATAATCAGTTATGTGGTTGTCCCGCCCCTACATACACACACACGCCAATCATCATCAGTTATGTGGTTGTCCCACCCCTACATACACACACACACACGTCAATCATCATCAGTTATGTGGTTGTCCAGCCCCTATACACACATACGCCAATCATCATCAGTTATGTGGTTGTCCCACCCCTACAGACTCACACACGCCAATCATCATCAATTATGTGGTTGTCCCACCCATACACACTCACATACGCCAGTCATCATCAGTTATGTGGTTGTCCCACCCCTACAGACTCACACACATGCCAATCATCATCAGTTATGTAGTTGTCCGACCCCTATACACACACACACACGCTAATCATCATCAGTTGTGTGCCCCACTCACACACACCAGAGCAGGCAGACAGAGTCAGATGAAACCCACCTCAGTGAGCTCAATTGCAAATTATATAACAGTCATTTATTTGATTGTTCACCTTGAAAAAGGTAATTTCGATAGTAACAGTGTTTATTTATAATGCCGTTATTCCCATCACTGGTCGACATTACTCAAAAGAAATCACAAGATGTCCTGAGGAGTCACACTTGTCTCCGGTGACAGTCCTCCGGTGTGTGTGATGAAAAAGTGGAAAAGAAAAAGTGCAGGCTGTGCCATTTTATTTCTGAGCCTAAAATGAGCCAGTGCCGCTCTGTTAATAATTTCTGCTTTGTAGTTTTCTACAACTATAGGGTATATTATACTACAATACACCATAGTTTACTGTAGTAAAAACTGAAGTTTACTACATATAAAATTTAAACCATACTATAGTAAATTACTTGAAGTAATCTGTTGTGGTGATTCTACAGTTTTTATGGTAACACAACAACTATATTAATATAAACAAATGGCCCAATATTGTAGTTTTCTACAATTATAGGGTATACTATACTACAATACACCACAGTTTACTGTAGTAAAAACTGAAGTATACTAAAGGCCACTGTGAAGACTTTCAGAAACCTTGGTTGGAGTTTGTTGTGAAGTGTTTGCCTTATGAAGTCAGCATGCGTGCTGTTTTCTGCTTTCTGATTGGCCAAGGCTTTATTCTAATTGTGGGTTCACACCAGACATGGTAGACTCAATTGAGGCTAATTCCGCATGTTCTCAGCACATGTGTTGCATGTTCAACATCATTTACGCAATGGTAATTTGCCCTTTTTGTGTGTTTGCATTGACTTTGAATTGTATTGACAAGCGGCCATCGCTCAACTGTCAAATACCGCTACAACTTGAATGGATGTTACTAATGCTACCGCTAGTTACTTTTGTTTAATTGGCTTTATACAGTCTTACATGTTTGAGAGCTCAATAGACAACGAAGTGCGTCAACGCTGCAGTTATGACAACCACATAACTGATGATGATTGGCTTGTGTGTGAGTCTGTAGGGGTGGGACAACCACATAACTGATGGTGATTGGTGTGTGTGAGTGTGTATGGGTGGGACAACCACATAATTGATGATGATTGGCGTGTGTGAGTGTGTAGGGGTGGGACAACTACATAACTGATGATGATTGGCATGTGGGTGTGTAGGGACGGGACAACCACATAGCTGATTATGATTGGCATGTGTATTTGTATAGGGGTGGGACAACCACATAGCTAATGATGATTGACGTGTGTGTGTGTGTGTGTATAGGGGTGGGACAACCACATAACTGATGATGATTGGCATGTGTGTGTAGGGGTGGGACAAGTACATAACTAATGAAGATGTTCAGCTACAACCTGAATGGATGCTACTAATGCTAACGCTAGTTACTTTTGTTTAATTGGCTTTATACAGTCTTACATGTTTGAGAGCTCAATAGACAACAAAGTGCATCAACGCTTCAGTGAGTTGAAACTTCTCATCTTCAAATCGCTCATTTTTGCAAACGTTTTTAGATGCGAATTGTAAATGCTCATTGTTTTTACAATGTATGTATTGCGATAGCTAGCAAAATGTAGACTATAGTAATGAACGGTGACTAACTCAAGATTGAGATGGAGAACCACTGACGCTAATACACAGTAGCTATTATAGCTATATAGTAATTATTATTGCTCCGCCGTCAACATATCCTAAATACAGAGTTGGTGAAAAACTTCACAATTTAGTACTACATACAGATGAAGTCAGAATTATTAGCCCCCTGTATATTTTTTCCCCAATTTCTATTTAACGGAAAGAAGATTTTTTTCCATCACATTTCTACACATAATAGTTTTAATAACTCATTTCTAATAACTGATTTCTTTTATCTTTGCCATGATGACAGCACATAATATTTGACTAGATATTTTTCAAGATACTAGTATTCAGCTTAAAGTGACATTTAAAGGCTTAACTAGGGTAATTAGGCAAGTCATTGTATAACAGTGGTTTGTTCTGTAGACAATCGGAAACAAATATTGCTTAAGGGGGCTAATAATATTGACCTTAAAATGGATAAAAAAAATTAAAAACTGCTTTTATTCTAGCTGAAATAAAACAAATAAGACTTTCTCCAGAAGAAAAAATATTATAGGAAATACTGTGAAAAATTCCTTGCTCTGCTAAACATCATTTGGGAAATATTTGCAAAAGAAAGAAAAAATTAACAGGAAGGCGAATAATTTTGACTTCAACTCTGCATACGAGTCTTTGTAATGTGTTTCAGCAATACATTTATAACATTTATGATGTGTTTACAAACAGTTCTCATAATTTCAATACTTATTTTCCTTACACAGTCTGACAGAAAGCAAGCAATCCGTTTCTACTTCCACTGAAAATATTACGTATTCACGTAACTTGTTTCCATTAGGTACAATGAACTTTTGAGTAAAATTAACTCGATTCATTTGACAAACTTTACTGTTCAGCTTTACAATGCATCAGGAATCTACCATTCAGGAATTCTATGTCTATTTAATGCAAGAAGAAGGCGTTTTAATCTGTTGTTTTTCAGTCCATGTCTGATGCGCCATCGTATTCTTCCAGTTAGCATCCCATAATTGGCCTGTAATTGCAACATTTACATCTTTGATTTATACAGTAGATCTGTGCTACAATAGAAACTAATTGCTCATTGTTGATGTGTGTAGATGCAAAAAAAAAAATCTAGCAAATATACAAATAACGTCAGGTTGGTTATCCATTTTAAGTGGTACTTGTTGGCCCATATCACTGCAAGCAATATGTAATTTACTCTCGGCTTATCGCTAGTCAGTGCACTCCTAAATGCTGCGGTGCGAATCCTAAAAAAGCCATTGTTTCTGAAGGACAGCTCTCCCACGCCTTTCGCCGAATGTGATAATTGCGACCGAAATTATGTATGTATGTCAACGGTTTTAATATGCAAATGAGCCTTCCATGAATGGCGCGCTCGAGAGGGAAATGGAGCTCCGACTGAATGGAGGGGGAAAAAAAAAATGGAAATGGAGCGAGTGACCGGCCGTCTTGTTCATTAGCCATTAATTCTCACATAAAGTCTCACATTGCCGATTCCATAAACGTAGACGTGGTTAATATGTAGAAATAAGGACACTCAATTACTAGCGTGTGTGTGGGCTGGTGAACGTTTGAGATCTTGCTTCATTACAGCCTTTTAATAGAAACCAAATTACATGTTGGTAGACACAATGAAGTTGGAGCAATACGTCTTCAGAGGAAGTGTAGTCTTAACTTCACCGTCTGAGGTGACAGATTTAACAGACGGTAATCGGGATGTAATCACAGCGCTAAAAAACAGACCTTCTGAGTTGACCTTCGCCCATCATTAACCGATGCGCACATCATTGGCTCTTGACATGCTATCAGGACACCCGCGTCCGCAAGACACATCCCTGCTGACAGAAATCAATCTGAGGTGCCGAGCAGACGCTGATCCGCCGCACCAGAAACCATCAGGGTAGAAAAACTCGGTGACCTCCAGTGGTTTAATGGCTGAGAGTGTGAAAGAAAGCTGGATATGGAGAGGTTTGTTGCTGTAAAATATAATTTGTGAATTTTAGCTGTTGGAGATTAACGCTAGGACTACAGAGGCAGCCATTTTGACTGTTTTTAGATTTTGTAATTTAATAATCCAATAACGGATGTCAAAACGACATCAAATTGACATTGATGTCAACAAACAGGTCAAAAATGCGTATCAATTTGATGTCAAAATCTTGACGGCCATTTGACGTCCACACATT
>CAIGQV010019395.1:3178550-3197388 GCA_903798115.1 Danio jaintianensis | reverse complement strand
TCTCTCTCTCTCTCTCTCTCTCTCTCTCTCTCTCTCTCTCTCTCTCTTTCTCCCGCTTTTTCCCTCGTCACAGGTCCCGCCCATAGACTGTAAAAGATATGGACGTAGTATCCGTGACGTCACCCATAGGTTTCTGAGGAGCGCAAATGAAGCTACAAGTGGGCGTGGCCAACCGGTGCCATTTTGTTCGTGCGTCATCGCTCCAACCGGGGGTAACTAAATAAGGGCAAAGAGGCGGAGCGTGAGCGGAGCTACAGACGCCTGCTAGCATTTTGCTTAGATGGGCTTTTCTTTGGGAGAAACGCTTAATACTTCATTACCTGCGACTCGTTTGTGTTCTGACCACATGTGATTGGTTGTACACTATATCAATAAAGTGTTTAGTCTTTTAAAAACAATGTTGTAATACATTGAGCCACTAAGCATTGTTCTTATGACGTTTTTCTACAGGAGGAAAACGCAAATTACTTCCAAACTTCAAATATAGTCTGTGTTAGTAAATGCAAGGCTATTGATGAAATCCAGGCATAACACTGTATGACAGCGTTTCATATGACTGTTCTAGAGCCTACAGCTTATCAATCTGTCAGATTCTGGAGTGCTTTACAGGTCTAAAGAAAATTATAAATGATAAATTATCTTAAATAAAACAAATACATTTATAGTATATATTTATGGTATATACGTATATAATTTTACTCACCTGGGAAATAGAGGCCACGTAAATGGTTTGTGAGCACAATAAAGTGCACACAGCATGCCATATTGTCTGATAATTGTAGAAAATAATTCCAAAAGGCAACTGACTGTGTAAAGCCACATAAAACAACACAAAAATACGATGTATATGCCGAGTTCAGCGGCTAATCAGCCGGAATCAGCTGAGGTGAAGTGACGGCGACCAGCGAGACCTAGCTGTCACTCAAGTGGCCACGCCCTTAATTATGCAGATTTAATATAACTTTATATAAAAGAAGCATTTGTCATGAAGGGTAATATTAGCTATATACACCAAAATCTTTGTTCTTTGTACCAGGCTGTAAACACCTTTTTTTCTGCTGTAAAGTTGGCCATTTTAACAGTGGGGTCAATAGAAATGTGCTCTATTATGGAGCCAGGACTAGCGGAATTTCGATGAATTGCAGTTTCAGTTACTTCCGTATTAGCTTCACGAGGGAGAGCGGGAGGTTGCCGCTTGGTCCCACCCCAATTACGTCGGCGACGTCACCAGGGACTGGCTGGAGTGATGTAGGGCCTCTTTTAAAAAGTGGAACGGTCGGGGAGAGCGGAGAGGGAGTTGGATGGTGTGTTGTTTGGAGTTGTTGTTGAAATCTATACTTATTCGCGATACTTGTTGTGGAGTGTGTTTTCCTGTGTTGTGTGTGTAAATTTGTTTTTTTTGTTGTTGTTATCCCTCCAGTGTCCCACCGTAAGTTTTGTTTTGGCTCTCTTCATTATCACTGTAAAAATATTGTATAAACACAGTTTGAAGCAGTAGGGGTTGGATTCCAGACTTTTCTTTCTTGTAAATATTTTCTCTTGTTTTTATATATAGGTAGGAAGTGAGGTGTAGTATTGTATTTTTATTTCTGTTATTTTCTTTGTAAGGTGTAGGTAGTTTTATTGTGGGTGTTTAGGTAGAGTGTACTTTTTGTTACCCGAGGTATAGGCTTCACGTTTTGGGTGTTTAAAAAAAGAGAAAAACTACAAAAAAAGACAAATAAACGGATCCGACTTTAAGAGTTCTTAAAAGTGAATTTATTTGTCGAGTGTTTTATTTATGTTATGTCCTTGACCCTAGACCAGGGTCGTAGCAATAAAAGTTAATAAAATAAATAATAAAATTAAAAATAATTAAATATGTAATTAAATATAATATGAATAAAAAAATAATAATATTTATATTTACATTTACATTTAGTCATTTAGCTGACGCTTTTATCCAAAGCGACTTACAATTGAGGTTCACAAAAGAAGTAATCAGTACAAGAGGAAACAAAGCATACATAAGTGAAATCGGACTAGTCTTGAGTAGGTAAAACGCAATATACGAGCTAAGTGCAGTCAAGTGCAGGTTTTTTTATTTTTATTTTTTATTTTAGTGGGTCAGGTGTAGACAGAAGAGATGAGTTTTAAAGCGATTTTTAAAGATGGACACAGAGTCTGCCAAACGTGTTGTAAGAGGCAGATCGTTCCACCATCGTGGGACCGATTCAGAGAAAGTGCGAGAGAGTGATTTCTTACCTTTTTGGGACGGCACCATGAGACGATGCTCGTTAGCAGAGCGCAGTGATCTGGAGGGTAAATATGTCTGTATAAGTGAGTGAAGGTAGGCGGGTGCTAAACCTGTGGTGATCTTGTAAGATATGAGCAGAGCTTTGAATTCGATGCGGGCGGCTATAGGGAGCCAATGTAACTTGACAAAGAGGGGTGTTACATGCGCTCTTTTTGGTTCTTTGAAGACCACTCTTGCCGCCGCATTCTATATCATCTGTAGAGGTTTGATAGTGCAGGCCGGGAGTCCAGCGAGTAAAGCATTGCAGTAATCCAGCCTGGACAGGACCAGAGCTTGTACCAGGATTTGTGCAGCATGCTCTGAGAGAAAAGGTCTGATCTTCCTAATGTTGTAGAATCTGCAGGACCTGGCAGTGTTGGCAATATGATCTGTGAAGGTTAGCTGGTCATCGATTATTACTCCCAAGTTTTTGGCTGTTCTGGAGGGTGCAATGGTCGATGATCCCAGTTGAACAGAGAGGTTGTGACGGATCTTAGGGTTGGCGGAGATGACGAGAAGTTCAGTTTTCGTAAGGTTCAGCTGTAGGTGATGGTTCCTCATCCAGAGCGAGATGTCACTCAGGCATGCCGAGACGCGTGCTGAAACCGATTGATCATCAGGATGGAATGCAAGGTGAAGCTGCGTGTCGTCCGCATAGCAGTGATAGGAAAAGCCATGCTTTCGAATGACGGATCCCAATGATGTCATGTAGGTCGAGAAGAGCAGCGGTCCGAGCACTGAGCCCTGAGGGACGCCGGTCTTGAGATGTTGCGATTCCGAGACATCACCTTTCCACGATACCCTGAAGGACCTGCCTGAGAGGTAAAACTGGAACCACTGGAAAGTCGTATCAGACATTCCCATGGTCTTGAGGGTTGAAAGGAGTATGCAATGGTTAACTGTGTCAAAAGCAGCTGAAAGATCCAGTAGGATGAGGACCGATGACTTAGAGGCTGCCCTAGCCAGTCTTAGGTCTTCAACAACCGAGAGCAGTGCGGTCTCCGTGGAGTGGCCCCTCTTAAAGCCTGACTGCTTGCTGTCCAGGAGGTTGTTCTGAGTAAGGAAGGATGAGAGTTGGTCAAAGACGACACGCTCCAGAGTTTTTCCAATGAAGGGCAAGAGAGATACCGGTCGGTAGTTTTTTTAGAAGTGCAGGATTAAGAGAGGGTTTCTTTAGGAGCGGGGAGATGCGAGCCTCCTTAAAGGCTGTAGGAAATGTACCAGAGTTTAGAGATGAGTTGATGATGTGTGTGAGTGCAGGGACGACCGATGGAGAGATAGCCTGAAGTAGATGGGTGGGGATAGGATCCAGCGGGCAGGTAGTCGGGTGGTTGGAGGCAATGATCTTTGCAATGTCATCCTCTGTTAGTGGAGAGAAAGAGGGGAGCGAGGTCTCAGGAGTCGGAGCGTGGTCCATCGGAGGCGGAGCAGTGAACTGACTGCTGATGGTGGTGGTCTTCTTTACAAAGAAAGAAGCAAAATCATCAGCCGTCAAGTCCGAGGAGGGAGGAGGGGTAGGAGGACAAAGAAGAGCAGAGAAGGTTTTGAAGAGAGTCCGAGAGTCAGGTGAGTTGTTAATTCGAGTATGGTAGAACTGAGTCTTGGCCGCTGAGACGTCAGTAGAAAAAGAAGAGAGGAGAGAGTGATAGAGAGAGAGGTCGGCAGGATTGTTAGATTTGCGCCACTTTCTCTCAGCAGACCTGAGCCTGGATCTGTGTTCACGGAGAACATCAGATAGCCACGGAGCAGACAGAGACGAGTGGACACAAACCATCTAGACAGGATGTTAGTGTGGAGCATAGAGAGTCAGTGGCACTGTCAGTGTTTAGTAGAGCGAGCTGGTCAGGTGGGGGGAGCATAGAAGAGACAGCAGAGGATAGGGTGAGTGGAGAGAGCGTACGTAGGTTGCGTCGGAAGGTTACAAGCGAGGTAGGAGGTGTCGTGTCGGGTGCGGTGAGGTCGAGATCAAGAGTGACAAGGAAGTGATCAGATGTATGCAGCGGGGTTACCCGAGTGTGGTGAGTGGAGCAGTAGCGTGTGTAGATGAGATCAAGTTGGTTACCAGATTTGTGGGTTGCAGGCGTGGCAAGTCGCTTAAGGTCAAACGATGCGGTCAGGTTGTTGAAGTTAGCAGCTGATGATTTTTCAAGGTGGATGTTGAAGTTTCCAAGTACCACAAGAGGGGTGCCATCTTCAGGAAAAGAAGACATGAGGACATCGAACTCCTTCAAGAATTGTCCAAGCTGACCTGGGGGGCGGTAGATGACTACAAAAGTAATTCTAACAGGATGAATAATATTTACCACATGCGATTCAAAGGAGGTGTTGTCACATGAGGGTGCAAGTTGTTTGAACCTCCATTCGTTTGGGATGAGAAGACCGGTTCCCCCACCTCTACCGGGTGTACGGGAGCTGTGGGAGAAAGTGTAGTTATTGGAGAGGGCAGCCGGCGTGGCATTGTCCTCTGGTTTGATCCAGGTTTCAGTAAGTGCTAAAACAGAGAGACTAGAGTGTTTAGCCATGGCCGGAATAAAGTCTGCCTTGTTGACAGCAGATTGGCAGTTCCATAAGCCTATGGGAATAGAAAGTGCACTGGATGCAGATGTATGAATAGTAATCACATTAGCAGTGTTGCGTCGTCTACGACGTGATCCAAAAGATTTATGATTGTTATTGACAGTAGGAATTTGAAAACACATGGTTAATGCTAAGAGTAACGCGAGAGAAAATAAAGAAAAGAAATAAGGCTAGATACACAGATAAGAGCTAGATAGAACTAAATACAAATCAAAGTGCGATACTCAAGTTCAATTCAATTCAATTCATCTTTATTTCTATAGCGCTTTTACAATGTAGATTGTGTCAAAGCAGCTTCACATAGAAGATTATAGTGAATTGGAATGGTGTCCGTTCAGTTTTTAGAGTTTAAGTTCAGTTCAGTTCAGTGTGGTTTAATTTTCACTGCTGAGAGTCCAAACACTGAAGAGCAAATCCATCGATGCGCAGCTCTACAGGTCCCGAACCATGCAAGCCAGTGGCGACAGCGGCGAGGAACGAACTTCACCAATTTGCGAAAGTGAAGGAAAAAAAACCTCGAGAGAAACCAGGCTCGGTTGGGCACGACCATTTCTCCTATGGCCAAACGTCTTGTGCAGAGCTGCAGTCTAGGCGCCGGAGGCTGGTGAACGCTGGACGTCAGAGAAGACTTGTCTTTCACTGGGGTCTCACAGGAATCAGTCCTTTTCTCTCCACTTCTCCATGACCACCACAGCAGCTCCTCAGGATATGGCCCGGTCTGGGATTATGGAAACCTTGGGGTCATCTCTTCACAGGTCTTGGATTGCATTAGTGCCCTGTCTGTGTCCCTGTTCGGTGGAGTCGCGCAGGTAGAGTTGCAGGTCTTTACTCTCTTCGGTCTTCACGCGATGAGGGCTGCACGCCCTCTATATATTTTAAATATAATATAATAATTAAATATTATTCATTCATTCATTCATTTTCATTTCGGCTTAGTCCCTTTATTAATCTGGGGTCGCCACAGCGGAATGAACCGCCAACTTATCCAGCATATGTTTTACGCAGCGGATGCCCTTCCAGCTGCAACCCATCACTGGGAAACATCCATACACACTCATTCACACACATACGCTACGGACAATTTAGCTTACCCAATTCACCTATACCACATGTTTTTGGACTTGTGGGGGAAACCGGAGCACCCGGAGGAAACCCACGCGAACACGGGGAGAACATGCAAACTCCACACAGAAACGCCAACTGACCCAGCCGAGGCTCGAACCAGCGACCTTCTTGCTGTGAGGTGAACGTGCTACCCACTGCGCCACCGTGACGCCCTAATTAAATATTATATATAGATAAAACAATAAATAATAAAACAATAAATATATTTATTAAGTATATTATAATATATTATAATATAATACTATATATATATATATATATATTTCTAAACCTGTTTTAGTCTAAAATTGAAAAAAACAAAAAAAATATATATATATATATATTTGAACAAACTATATTCCAAATGTAAAGTTTATATCTCAAAAAACAAGCTTTCAGTAAGATTTTGTTTAGATGCAGTACCAAATATCACCACCAGGTTAATTATATATTTTATATAAATCAAATGTAAATATTTCTATTATTAAATATTAAATATTTTAAATTATTAGTCACATACAGTCATACACAGTACGATATCCAATGAAATACTTAAATGTAAATGCTTAAACGTATCGCTGTGTGTGTGCGTGTATTATATACTATATTATATATTATAATATTACATACTATTTATCTTTGAAAAAAAAAAAGCATTTTTGTCAGATTAAAGTGTGTATAAATCATGAATAAATGAGGATTAAATTTTTGTTGTTGTTTAAAAGCAGAGACTTGTTTCTTATTTTGATAAGATGGTAATGCTAAAATGCTAACATTCCCTTTCACTATTATATTCCTAGCAGAAAATATTCCGAATGATGTCAAATTTAGGTGAAAATCATCAAAAATGCTGGCGGTGGCTGGCAACTTTTTTTTTTTAAACGCTGTCAGGAAAAGAGTTAAGAAAGGAAAGTCATCGCTGACCTTTCTTTATTCACATCACATCCTTATTTTAGTCATTAAACATATTTCCTGGAGTACAATTTTTTTTGAGTGTCCTTCACATCCGGTTAGACTCTGATTGACTGATTGAAAGTGCAATGGTCTGTTAAATTATTAGCTTACGCTGTTCTTCCTCTGTCTAAGCCTGTCTTTCTGTTGTTTTAGATGGACCAGACACGTGTAAAACGATGATGACGGAGGAAGAAGGACACGACTATGATGATCTTCCAGACATCAGTGTGCTGAAACTCTCCAGCCAATCAGATCAGATCTTCTCTACTGCTTCAGATGGTGTGTTTTTTTTTAATATATTATGCTCTAAAGTAGGCGGCGCGGTAGCGCAGTAGGTATCGCTGTCGCCTCACAGCAAGAAGGTTGCTGGTTTGAGCCTTGGCTGGGTCAGTTGGCATTTCTATGTGGAGTTTTCATGTTCTCCTCGTGTTTGCGTGGGTTTCCTCCGGGTGCTCCGGTTTCCCCCACAAGTCCAAACACATGCGCTATAGGGGAATTGGGTAAGCTAACTTGTCCGTAGTGTGTGTGTGTGAATGAGAGTGTATGGGTGTTTACCAGTGATGAGTTGCAGCTGGAAGGGCATCCGCTGTGTAAAAGGATAAGTTGGCGGTTCATTCCACTGTGGCGACCCCTGATTAATAAAGGGGCTAAGCCGAAGGAAAATGAATGAATGAATGCTCTAAAGTAACTTTTTTTTAAAAACTAACTAAGTTCGGTACTTAGTTACTTTTTAAGGATAGTAATGTGATGGCATGTTGTTATTTTTGCATTTTCTTTACCAAAATTGTAATATATAACTTTTTTTCCCCAATATTTATTCCCACAAAGCTATTAAAGGGCGTATATTATGCAAAAATCACTTTTACAAGGGGTTTAAACAGTTGTGTGTCACCAGTGTGTGAATATAAGCAGCTTCCAATGATAAAAACTGATTAATTCAATTTTTTATAATCGCACTTGATAAAAACAGTCTGCAGAAACACTTTGATTGACAATCTCCCTTTGTACGTGTAATCAGAGGGGGAAAGCCCTGCCCACTAGTGACCATCTCTCCCTCGTTAGCATAGGACGTTAGTCTTGTTTTTGAATCTGCCGCTATGCTGACACACAGGCATTTGTAGCTCCGCCCTCTTTTGGAAAGAGCACAATCTCATTTGAATTTAAAGCGACAGTCACCAAAACGACACAATTAGGATCGAAGCCTAAAAGGGTCAGTTTCAGATAGTTATAACACATTATTTGTGTGCTATTTTGAGCTGAAACCTCACATACACACTCTAGGGACATCAGAGACTTATTTTACATCATGTAAAAAGGAGCAGAATAGGTCTCCTTTAAAAATTAATATCTATCATTAATTGATTGAATTTGCAGGAAAGTTTCTATATCGTGATATCGTTATCAGGGTATGAGATTACTTGTATATCGTGATTTTTGAGATTTCTTTTGTCATATCGCCCAGCCCTACTGAGTGCCCATTATCAATTATTTCCCTTGTGTAAAAAAAAAAGCTTGGAGTTTTGCACAAAAAAAGTTGAGCTTTGAGAAAGTCAATAGGCTGTATTTGGACTTCAAAGTACCTCTGACAAGCAACTCTTGTGCAAAGCAATCCCGGTTAATTAGTAATTAGCGTCTCTCCAATCCTTCAAAGTCCTGATTTGTGTGCTTTTGTTGTTTGTTTGTGTTGTAGATGAAGAGTTGCCACTGATTAAACACGGCGAGAGCATCACAGATAGACGGAGCACGTTCCAGCCTCATCTATCGGCGGTGGAGAATCCTAAACAGGTGTGACTCATTACACATTAGCAGCACTCCACGCCAAAGAAACTTCTGCTCCTGCCAAAGATATGCTCGCTGTTTAAAAGCAGCCGGCGCTGGTGTTATTCTCATGTGAAAGTGGATGTCAGCGCTTGATGCGGTGTTTGAAATGCCAATCATTGGGTCTCCAGTGTCCTCACTCGCAACTCTGTTTTACTTCTTGTTTACTACCAGACATTTTCTTCTTATTTTCCAATTTAGGGTGGAATATTTTGTATTTTTGTCAAAATCTTCATTAGAATGTTCTTATCTTTATTTATTGTTTTACGACTGTTCTTAAAGTAGTCATGAAACGAAAATTAAGAATGTCCTTTTTCTTTTATCGTGACGTACATCCAATTGAAACTGTCCTGAAATTAGAAAAAAATGTAGTGCGGTGCATGACTTCATCCTCTGGAAATCAATTGGATTGTTGGAAGATTGTTGCTAACAAATGAAGAAGATTGACAAATGGATGAAGGCAGAGCATGAAATGAGACACACTTTGATAGCCCCGGCCTAAATGACTGATAGCTCCGCCCTACAGGACTAATAGCTCCGCCCTACAGGACTAATAGCTCCGCCCTAAAGGACTGATAGCCCCACCCTAAAGGACTAATAGCGTCGCCCTACAGGACTAATAGCTCCGCCCTAAAGGACTGATAGCCTCACCCTAAAGGACTAATAGCGCCGCCCTACAGGACTAATAGCTTCGCCCTAAAGGACAGATAGCCCCACCCTAAAGGACTAATAGCTCCAGCCTAGATGACTGAAAGCCCCACCCTAAAGGACAAATAGCTCCGCCCTACAGAACTCATAGCCCCACCCTAAAGGACTAATATCTCTGCCCTACAGGACTAATAGCTCTGCCCTCAAGGACTGATAGCACCCTAAAGGACTAATAGCTCCGCCCTACAGGACTAATAGCTCCGCCCTAAAGGACAGATAGCCCCACCCTAAAGGACTAATAGCTCCGCCCTAGATGACTGATAACCCCACCCTAAAGGACAAATAGTTCTGCCCTACAGGACTAATAGCTCCACCCTACAGAACTGATAGCCCCACCCTAAAGGACTAAAAACGCTGCCCTACAGGACTAATAGCTCCGCCCTAGATGACTGATAGCCCCACCCTAAAGGCATTCCATGTGACCAGAAGTGAAGAAAAGTTGTTTTTAAGGGGAGGGAAGGTTATGGTATTAAAAGAACATAAAAGAAACACAAAGGTAAACATAAAAGGTACAAAAGAAAAGAAAATACAAGCAAATCACCAATCGATCCTAAGAATTGGACTTCAAATTGGTAGAATTTGTCTTAAGAAATTTCTTCAATCATTTCCTGAGTAGATTTTCGTGAATCTGTCTCCAGTAATCCTCTTCCCTCATATGAGTGCACATGACAGACACTTGTCTTGATCACGGAGCGTGGTGTTTTTCCGTCTCTGCTGGATGGATGTGCATGACTCACACACACACACACACACACACACCTGCCTGATGCTGCGTTATTACAGGCTGAATATAAAGCCTGCTCATCCTCAACCTCCTGCCATCTCCATTGTCTCCTACATCCTCGCTCATGTGAGATCCTAACTGAGCCGTTTTCTCCGTTATTGACTGCACAGGTGTGGACATTGTGTATCCGCCGCCGCCGCCATGCACTGATATCCAGTGTGTTACGCAACAGAACAAGAATGACACCCTGCCCTTAAGTAAGAGGATGACATTTCCGTCACTTGTTCTTACATAAACCAATCTCCTTTGTGTGATTGACGGTTTGAAGCCAAGCGCTGACTATTTACATTTTTCGACCTCAGGGTGTTGTATTGGTTCCGCCAGCTTTATATGAGAGCAGACGCATTTGTGATGAACAACAATGGGTTTTATAAACCAATTTCAGCCACTGGTTGTTGAACTACGGTGGTTTTTACTCAATTGCCACGCAGTTATTAGCATGTTCTGAGTGACTTTTAAGTTGCCATGTTTTTCTAAGTGGTGGAAAGAGTACTGAAATATCATGCTCAAGTAAAAGTACCATTACTTGCCATGAAATGTAAAGGTATCTGTTGTAAACACTACTCAAAGTATGAGTGAAAAGTAGGGTTGTCAAATGTATCGAGTTCGGTACCAATCGGTACTGAAATTTAAAAAATGTCCATTTCCCGCTAACAACTGTTGAGTGCGTTCCTAAACACCGCCAATTGGCCATTCATTCAATTCAATTCATTCATTCACAACTAATTTGGTTTGAGTTCTGCTTATTATAATCAGTTTATGAGTTACCGTAACTATTTTTCAAGTCAAAAATAAAAAAAAAATTGGTACTTTACACCAGTGGTCCCCCACCTTTATATCACCACGGACTGGTCAACGCGGTGGTTCGTAGTTTGCTAGGCGACTATCAACCGTTTTCTCAGAGGATGACAAGCTAGACTCTAGAAACTCTAGAAAAGATGCGATATGCGAACGGCCCCAAAAAGGCCGCCGTCGTTTGTGATCTCCAGCAGTTGATCTTCTTGCACAGACATGCTGGATTGACCTGATTTGTTGACAAATGGGTTGCGGATCCATTCCTTGGCAGTTTGTGGGTCCTTCACTGGGCCTTTTGCCCTTAGTAAAGAAACTTTCCAAAGACGTCTGTTTCTTACTCATTTTGCTGCTTGTGGGTTAAATTTGGGCGCTCAAGTGACCAAGATATAACCGAGAGAATACGGTCATTTTTCAAAATAAAAGATTTTTTCAAAATAAAAGATCGTTCAGACTCAGATAATAAATAAAACGGAAATAATTAATGATTTCTTGTGTGGCCCGGTACCAATTGATCTTGTCCAATTGTTACAGGTCCGCGGCCCGGTGGTTGACGACCACTGCTTTACACCACTGGTTTCTAGGTATTTTTTTACATGCTGTGGTGCAGTTAAGATGGCGTCAATAAGTAAGGAATATTGACAAGAAAAATAATGCACACCTAAAACTGTGATATCTGTTATTTTCTAATAATTCAATGGCTAAGAGTGCAATATTCCGCTTATACTATGGTTTCCACAGCTAAATCCACTGTTCGGATGTTGTATTTCAGATATTTTTCAGGTTTTTGTTCTCAAACTGCTCATGTTTGTAGGACTATTTTTTCTACTCATCCATTGGTGGTAACGAATTACAAATACTCAATTTGTCATGTGGGATTTGGAAGCGAACAACTTTGAGGATCCAATTGCAGTTTTTATTAAACAGAGGATGGTCAGACAGGCAAAGGTCACAACAGGAGCAAACGGGTACATACTGGTGAAGCAAAAGAGTGGTCGGGTCACAGGCAAAGAGACTAAACAAAGATACAAAGCAAAGGTCGAACTCGGCAAGGCAAGGCAAGGCAAGGAAAACACGTCGTAATGTCAACTAACAGTAAAAGAAGACTCAGCCCTGATGTGTGTGTCTGTGCTGTTTATAAAGTCCATGTAATCAGTTCATCATGATCCTCCGGCTGTGTAATCAATGTGAAACAGGAACCGGTGTGTGCGAGGTGTGTGCTGGGAGTTGTAGTTCGTAAATGTGGCGTGTGTGTAGTTCTCTAGCGATCTGCAGTAGCTAGATTGCTGGTGACTGTAACACAATTACTGTAATGAAGTACTTTTTTTTCAGGATTTGAACTTTACTAAGTATATTAAAATATGCGTTTACTTGAGTACGTCTTTAGTGCTGTATCGGTACTTTTACTTGCAGTCGTTACTTTATAATGTTTATTTTGTCTTGTCTACATTGTTTGGTTAAGTACAACAGTCAGTCCCGTGATTCCTGTCCAGTCAAATCACGGATAGTAAATTAGCATCAGACTGTCTTTATAAATGCAGCAAACATGTATAGTGTGGAGCATTAAAAGTGTGCAAGACAATGCAATAACTAGCAGACTTTTTAGATAAAGATGAAGATGTCGACTGTATGAGGACTGAAATCACCAAATGTCCTAAAATAACACGCAACAAGATATTTGTCTGTCTGTACCAAAGCGTCACGACAGAAACATTTAAATACCAGCCACTGCACTCCTTAATGAAATGGTGAAGACTTTTAATCTAATGAATACACATTAAACCTCTTTAACCTTATTAATAGGCTACTGAGTGACTGATGTTGTTGGTCTCAGTTCTGACTTTCATTTTCAAACCATCCACTAGTTATTTTATTTTCAAGATCTGCTGCTGCTTTCAATAGTATGGCAATAAATGTCATGTAAAATGAATTTAAACTCACATTGGGAGCATTTAACATTGAATAAAGCCCATAATCAGTACTTGAGGTGATCATTGTCATAGTAGTTTATGCTGCTGTTCTGCTGCGATGTTGCGGAAATAGAGAGCATTTTTAAAATAGAAATTTTGTGCGTCGCCGTCGCAGATGGTTAGGACAAAAAAACTCCTTTTAACATGGAAAAGAGCACCAAATTGCACTACAGAATGTTACGTTTTCAAATAAATGCACTAACTGTAGGAGCTTGGTTTTTGGCACCCCTTGCTGGACATTTGTAGCTTGTTAGTCAGGGGTCAACGGTTAGAATGTTTACCAGCCAATCAGAATCAAGCATTTTTGTTTCTATGCGGTTGCTAGGGAGTTTGTGAGTGGTTATATTGTCATGTTTTTTCGATTGTTCAGGAAAATCAGCACACATGCAACTTTCGCATCAAGGTGAAATAAGAGAGTTAACTTAAAATAAAATTACAGACTCTTTAAGATGCAGATCACATATATACCTAGTTGTAAAATGCATAAGGCATAATTATATATCACAATCCTGTTAATGTTGCATTGTGAGTGTGTCGATTGCAGGTACATTTAAAGCATTCGGAGTTACGAACCTGAGATGATTCTTAGTATAATACAGCTAAATGCAAATGAGGAGCTTTTAACGAACTCCCCAGACAAGTGAGGAATTAAATTACAGTTCCCTTTTGTTAAATCAGATGCTGGATGATGTTTCAGACAGACCGAGCGCTTGATTAAAGTCGTCTGCTGGAGGATGTGTTTACTTTCTATCATTCCTTCTGATAGAAGGCCATTAATGTGTCTTAATCTCTTTTTTAATTTCCTTTTTTGTCTTTTGATTAGGTGTTCTCTGGAAGCTTTAAAGGGATAGTTCACGCAAAAATGAAAACTATTGTCTCCAGTTGTTCACCTGTTTGGGTGTCTTTCTTCGGTTGAACACGAAACAAATAAACTGAGGAATGCTGTAAATAAAGCTGCCATTGACTTCCATAGTATTTTGTGTTCCTACTATGCAAGTCAACAGCTGTTTGCATCCAAAAATGCAAATTAGATTTAAGCGCAAAACTGGAATATCGCATAAAACATTTCCGAATAAAGCAGCGTTTCCAATCTGTTGAGTCAAAGAGAACAAAATGGTCACTTCCTGATAAACCGGAGCAAATATCAGACTTAAAAATGTAGTTTAGTGCGTTTGGAGAAGCCACTGTGGTGTTTTTTCTTTTCTAATAAATGAGTTGCGCCTCAGAAGATGAAAACGAAACACAATGAACGCAATGCGGTGGCTTTTGGAGGGCAGACAGATGCTCAAGACAGTTCGGGAGGGAATAATAATAGAATAATAATAATACTGAACAACTGTGATGATGGACTGATGGCTGAGGCATTTTAGAATTGATCAAAACAACATTTCAGATGTTTTATAATGTGCTGGAAGTGCTGCAAAGTCCGTTAATGTTGTCATTTTTATCATCACATCATCTGTTTAAACTAAATCACATCACTTTAAAAGTGAAAGTAAAAGGGATGCACATGCTGGAATTTATTTGGTAAAAGTGTTTCCATCGTAGTTTCTGAACATTTTTTTCTTATCGGATAGCATCTTTTATATGATATTCTAAAATGCGCAGAAAAATAGGTGGATAGAAACGTAGCTAATGGCTGTTTTTTTCCTAAATCAAGCTTAACATCAGCTTCACCACAATGTTTCTGTAGCTTTACATTGCGTGAGCCCTTTATATTTTCAATGGATTCTGACTGTCTATCAGTGTTTTTTAGCTAATAATTGGTAAAAAAAAATAAAAATAAATCACTCTTAATGTGATTCATTCATTTTCCTTCGGCTTAGTCCTTTATTTATCTGGGGTTGCCACAGCGGAATGAACCACCAACTATTCCAGCATATGGTTTCCGCAGCGGATGCCCTTCCAGCTACAACCCAGCACTAGGAAGCACTCATACACACTCACATTCACACTCATACACTACGGCCAATTTAGTTCATCCAATTCACCTATAGCGCATGTGTTTGGACTGTGAGGGAAACCGGAGCACCCGGAGGAAACCCACGCCAACACGGGGAGAACATGCAAACTCCACACAGAAATGCCAACTGACCCAGCCGGGACTCGAACCAGCAACCTTCTTGCTGTGAGGCGAAAGTGCTAACCACTGAGCCACCGTGCTGTTAATTAATACACTTAATTTATCAAGGATAACACAATAAAGTTTTAAAAACTTGTGATGGGAAGTGCAGATTATACTACTGCTGATAACAGATACAATGTGACACTACATTAGAAAAGTAAACACAAATACAATCACAAATAACCATTAAAACATACTGTAAAGTCCATCAACATACTATTCTGCTTAGGTTCCCAGTGGTATTGTTTCTCTACCTCTTTATCGTTATAGTTGTGGTCTGAACTCTGCTGTTGTTTTTCATTCAGAACGATTATTAGACCTATATCTTTATCGTTATCTATACAGTTATCATGCTTGGTGTGAACAAGCCTTTTACAGTTCTGTTATGCTTATTGTGTATTGATTGTTGATCTGCTAGCTGGGGTCAAGTCTATATGTAATGTCTTTGTATTAATTACTATCATTCTTTGATTTCATTTTCTTCTTTTTCCTGTCATGTTTTTCTCTTTTTTTGTTAATTTAAAATCCTTTTTTTTTTTTTTTAGATGCTAGCATCAGTATGTTAGCCTTAAGGATATCTATAAGCTAGTGTGCTCCAAAACGGTGTCAAAATGCACATTTAGAAGATTTAAACATAAAAATTGTTGCAGTTTGTCACTTCCACCTACATGCCTTGTTGATGCCAGAGGTCAGAGGAGAAAGGCCAGACTGGTTCCAGCTGATAGAAAGGCAACAGTAACTCAAATAAGCACTCGTTACAACTGAGGTCTGCAGAAGAGCATCTCTGAACACACAACACCTCCAACCTTGAGGCGGATGGGCTACAGCAGCAGAAGACCACACCGGGTGCCACTCCTGTCAGCTAAGAACAGGAAACTGGGGCTACAATTCGCACAGACTCACCAAAATTGGACAATAGAAGATTGGAGAAACGTTGCCTGGTCTGATGAGTCTCGATTTCTGCTGCCACATTTGGATGGTAGGGTCAGAATTTGACATCAACAACATGAAAGCATGGATCCATCCTGCCTTGTATCAACGGTTCAGGCTGGTGGTGGTGGTGTAATAGTGTGGGGGATATTTTCTTGGCACACTTTGGGCCCATTAGTACCAATTGAGCATCGTGTCAACGCCACAGCCTACCCGAGTATTGTTGCTGACCATGTCCATCCCTTTATGACCACAGTGTACCCATCTTCTGATGGCTACTTCCAGCCGTATAACGCGTCATGTCATAAAGCGTGAATCATCTCAGACTGGTTTCTTGAACATGACAATGAGTTCACTGTACTCAAATGGCCTCCACAGTCACCAGATCTCAATCCAATAGAGCACCTTTGGGATGTGGTGGAATGGGAGATTCGCATCATGGATGTGCAGCCGACAAATCTGCAGCAACTGCGTGATGCTATCATGTCAATATGGACCAAAATCTCTGAGGAATATTTCCAGTACCTTGGTGAATCTATGCCACGAAGGATTAAGGCAGTTCTGAAGGCAAAAGGGGGTCCAACCCGGTACTAGTAAGGTGACCTAATAAAGTGGCCAGTGAGTGTATATGTATATGTATATATATATATATATATATATATATATATATATATATAGTTATATATATATAGTTATATATAAGTTAAGAAACACTAGAGGTTGATTAAATGAGAACTTTTAGTTTTATATGCACCGTTCCTTTAAAAAAAATGCTTGTGATACCGATTCTCATCATAATCTTTTCACTTGGGAGAACCTGTAAAATTCTCTTTTTTTTTTTATCTCTACATGACTTTTGTATGGATTCTTGCTTGACAATCAGCAATGTTATAACCCGCAGTGCTATATAAAGATGCCCTGAAGCGCACCAAGCAACCTTATCAGTCTGAAATTAGCCAGACAAGGTTGATATAAAATCAATGGATATGTTTAGTTGAGCAGAACAGCTGAGAGGGCTCTGTCTGAGTGCATTAGGCGCACTCGTTCCATACAAAACAAGGCCACGAAAAAAAGCATATCTCTTATTCACTTTGTAGTTGTACTGGGATTTTCAGAGGCCATTTTGATGCTTTTTGATCTTCCCTTGCCCGATATTGTGTTATCAGCGGCAACTTCAAAGTTTTGGACCGTGCTCTAATTTTCATAAAAGGTTAGTGTTGACAGAAGGTTGTAAATGAGTTTGTCTGCGTTTCGGGAGCATCTTGGCTATATAGCTAGAGATCTGAAAACATTTAATTAGATTTCCATTCCGCACAAAGACCGTCGCACAATAGGCCCTCACGAAGAAGAAAAAAAACCTCGAAGGAAATATCCGCAGGGGTTTTTACTTTTTAAAAGGGACACTGCTTTGTGTGTTTTCTGTCGTTTGCTTTTAGATCAGCGCTGATAAAAAGCACACATCTGCACACGGCATTGAAAAGATCTCTCATTAGCCTCGACCTCGACACAAATGTGCACCCAGAGAAAGCATTAACTGGAAAGAAAACATGCGAATCGACATCCAATACGTGATTTTGGGGAACTGAGACGTCTTGAATATTCATTAGCTTTGTGTTTTTGTCCAATTTTGTGAATGTAATTGCAGTGGATATTATGTGAGAGCAGTGTTGGGTGTAATTAGTTACAAAGTACTGTAGTTACATTACTTTTCTGCTAAAAAAAAAAGTAAAGAAGGGGATTACTTTTAATTTTTAGGTAATTTAATTACAGTCACTTATAATATACTTGCCTTAAATACCGCATTCGTTCATTTAAAGGTGCTGTATGTAAGTTTTTGACTCTTCTAAAGCAAAAATATACCATAATATGTTTGCAGATATTTAAGAAACATGCTGAGTGAACATACTTGTTTATCTAAAAAACAATGCTGAAGTAAAATATTCTGCTTTGAAGATGTGCGTTACGTGACAGAACGGCTGTCTTTGCTTTGGTCTCTTTAACCCGCCCAATGCCAGTTTAGCCAATTATATTTCAGCAGCCCGGGTTGCCTTGGTGGAAAACACCGTATTTCATTCATTCAGTCACGACGGCTCTCAAAGCATGCCTCTGCGACCGAAATGCGACCTCCGGTGGACAGTAGCAGACTCCGAAATGAGACGCAGATTCAGAGTTCCACATGAGGTGGTTATTAATTAGCAAATAATATAAATATTACGAGTGCAAACATTAGGTGAGCAGGTTACATTGTAACCCCGTGTCCTAACAACACGCTATGTGATGAGATACACAGTGAAAAGCAATTTGGCACCACACCCATCACGACAGAAATTTAAATACAGCCATTCAGAAGCACAGAATAGTGCACTCACTGCACTCCAACGAAATGGTAAGGTTTATAATCTAATTAATACATATTAAACCTTATTAATACATATTAAACATTATTAAATGTAGATGCTGAATCACTGGTATGTGTTGGTTGAGTCACAGTTCTAAAGTTCAATGTCAAACGGTTTATTCAATTTTCAAGATCTGAGGTGAACTATCTGCTGCTGCTTTCAGTAGTATGGCAATAAATTAACCAGGAGTGCCATACCTAGTTCAACCACTGGGTGTCAAACGTACATACTGCACCGTTAAAACCAAATAAAAGCCAAAATAAGAGTTCACAGGTAAATCGATATCCAATGCATGATTTTAGTGGAGTGTGACGTCTTAAATATTCATTAGCACTGTGTTGTTGTTTTTTTCTTCCAATTTTGTGAATGTAATTGCAGTGGATATTATGTGAGAGCAGTGTT
>CAIGQV010019395.1:3136234-3146566 GCA_903798115.1 Danio jaintianensis | reverse complement strand
TATATATATATTTTTTTTTTATATATATTATTTATTTATTATAATCTAAACAGAAAATAAATATAATAATAATCATAATTATAGTCAGAAGAACTACTAATTAATGAATATATAAATAAATGATTATTTCAACATTTTTTAAAACAATTCTATTGTCAGAAAACCCCGAAAGTCATTCAGCTCTATTGTTAGTCTCTTAAGCGCAGCGTTTTGCCTCATTTGCAGATCTCCTCTGTCTCCACATGTGTGTTCTCCGTCTGACATTAGCATCTGTTCTGTTTTTAAGTGCTAAACGTCCAGTATTTCGGTCTGTGTGTAGTGTGTGAAGAGCCGCTGTGCTCTGGAGTGTCCGACACACACTCTTCCACAATCACACTGAGGATAAGGTCACAAAAAGAACAAGTTGTATGGAGATTTGTCGACACACGCTCGACTTTTTCATTTGTTTGTTGCTTTCTTTCATTCCTGTGCAAATGAGCCTCGTGCACAGCTGCGCGGTTGCTATGGTTACGCAGATAATAGGGGCGCATTGGCATACGCTCGCACATACAATTACACGCATGTGTGATACAATTGTTTAAGATGTTGCTAGAATTCATTACAACAAGCTTGAGTCAATTAAAGCAGTGTGTGTGTGTTTTTTGGCAGTTTCAATATCAAACCTGTCACGTTTCATAACGCAAACCTCGCATCTTTTTTCAGACACGTTTTTAAGCAGCTAAAACCACACGTTTTTTCCACCCGCTGTTATTTTAGGGCTCTATTTCTGTTGATTTATGGACTCTGTTTCTCTCTCTCTCTCTCAGTTGTTTATGTGAATATCTCGCACCGCCATCCAGACCGCTGCGCTAACCTGCCTATTAAAGACTAGTGTGTCTTTTGTAAAAAAATCGTAATCACTGTAATTTGAGCATTTCGCTAATTACAGTTTTATTTTGTTATGCCACTCCACAATTATAACAGTACGTGAACGTTGAGTCAAACCAGCACTTAGATGCATTAGCCAAGAGATAAATCGCCCGCGCAATACTAATCAAAGTGAATAGATGGAGAAAAGCACAATTTTTTTTTATTTATTGTTATTTAGCAATGCGTGTCTATTGTAACTCTTTTTCATGCGTTTTTTTTATTGTCTTCAAAATGGGAAATCCTTGGAAAAGTGCTTTTTGAAATGAGCAGTATTGTGTGTGAATTATACTGTACATTTACTATCGGGATCAGCTTTTCGTCGGTAGTTTGTGTAAATACATATGCATGACTCGTCGAACCAAATCTATGTATTTCACTCAATTACATCTCATTTATTAATCAAACTTATTAAGTTTTCATTGTTGTTTTTAGGGATAATGATTGTATTCTGACATACAGTATTCCTCTGATGGGCTTACAACAACCCCAAATCAGAAAAAAGTTGGGACTGTATGAAAAAAGCAAATAAAAAAAGAAAGTAGTGATTTCGAAATGTACTTTGACTTGTATTTCATTGCAGACAATATGATCACAAAATATTTCATGTTTTGTCTGGTTAACTTCATTTCATTTGTAAATATACATCCTATTCTGTCATTCAGACCTGCAACAAAGTCCAAAAACAGTTGTGACAGGAGCAGTTTAGGGCTAGTAATCAGGTAAATTGGTGAAATAATGATGTGATTTGAAACAGGTGATGTCAACAGGTGATTGTAATTATGATTTGGTACAAAAGCAGCATGCAAGAAAGGTCTAGTCCTTTAGGAGCAAAGATGGGCAGAGGAGCGCCAGTTTGCCAACAAATACGTGAGAAAATCATTGAAATGTTTAAAAACAATGTTCCTGAAACGAAGACATTTGGATATTTCACCTTCAACAGTGCATAACATCATTAAAAGATTCAAGGAATCTGGAGGAATTTCAGTGTGTAAAGGACAAGGGTGCAAGCCTAAGCTGAACAACCGTGATCTCCGATCCTACTGCATCAAGAATCCTCATTCATCTATGAGCGATATCACCACATGGGCTTAGGACTATTTTGTCAAACCTTTGTCAAGTACCACAATATGTAGTTACATCCACAAATGCCAGTTAAAACTGTACTGTGCCAAAAAGAAGCCCTATGTTAACAATGTCCAGAAGCGCTGTCGACTTCTCTGGGCTCGGAGGCATCTGGGATGGACCATCACACAGTGGAAACGTGTACTGTGGTCAGATGAATCAGTATTTCAGGTATTTTTTGGGAAAAATGGGTGCCATGTGCGATATCACCACATGGGCTCAGGACTACTTTGGCAAACTTTTGTCAAGTACCATAATACGTAGTTACATCCACAAATGCCAGTTAAAACTGTACTGTGCCAAAAGGAAGCCCTATGTTAACAGTGTCCAGAAGTGCCGTCGACTTCTCTGGGCTCAGAGGCATCTGGGATGGACCATCACACAGTGGAAACATGTACTGTGGTCAGATGAATCAGTATCTCAGGTATTTTTGGGGAGAAATGGACACTGTGTGCTCTGAAAAAAATAAGAAAAGGATCATCCAGACTGTTACCAGCAACAAGTCCAAAAGCCAGGGTGTGGGGTTGTGTCTGTGCCCTTCGCAAAGATAACTGTCACTTCTGTGATGCACCATTAATGCTGAAAAGTACATAGAGATTTTGGAGCACAATATGCTGCATTCTTTTCCAGGGACACCCATGCATATCTCAAGAAGACAATGCAAAACCACATTCTGCACACATTACAAAGTCCTGGCTGAGAAGGAAGATGATATAGGTACTAGACTGGCCTGCCTGCAGTCCCGACCTGTCTCCAATAAAGAATGTGTGGCAAATTTTGAAGTGCAAAATGTGACAACGAAGACCCCGCACTGTTGCCCACCTTAAGACTTGTTTGCAGGAAGAATGGGACAAAATGACACCTGAAACACTTCATCACTTGGTGTCTTCAGTCTCTAAACGTATTTTAAGTGTTGTGAAAAGGAACGGCAACATTACAAAGTGGGAAATGCTTTACTGCTCCAACTTTTTTTTAAAGTGTTGCACGTTTTGGACCCGCATAGGTGCATAACACTAACATGCTCTATAAATAACATATAAAAACCCTGCGCCATTGACTTTAGAGCAGCTTTTAGTTGGTCAATGGCCCAGTCTATTTCAGTTTCCTCACAATAGCAACGACCCAACAATGTGTCTCAAATATCAGCCTTAATATATTAGCCTTAAATATTAGTGTTAGCCAATATTTAAAAGGACAAACGCCCCAGACATATCTTGCTTTGACGTCATTCAGGAGTGTTAATTAGGAGGTCAAACACCCCCCCTCCAATCCCATAATTCGCACCCTGGACATGAGCTCCCAGCAGTGTCCCAAATGCATGTGGAGGTGCAGATGATGAATGTTGTGTTATCTTCGCAGTGTGTGCCGTCTGACTCATTGTGTTCGCATTCTGTCCACCGCGGCGGCTCAAGAGTAATTAACATACAATGCATAATAACCAGAGTCACCGGACCACGTGTGCATTCATCAAAACACAGTCCCTGCAAAACATTAATTGGGACAGTATTCGTGTCTCTGGAGACTGAATGTGAATTATAGACAGCGGTCTGAGGAGTCGGAGAGTTAACAAGCCTTCTGCTCTCCTCTGCCGCATGAAAACCAATCGGCAGGAATGACAGCGACATTATTTACGCCGCGGTTGCTTTATATTGCATCAGGGTAATATGCAGTATGAAATAAAAGGTATATCTCAAAGAGTTCCTGTCAGCCTGGTGCAAGAAAGCCAGGGCTTCGTTCTCAAATGAACAGCATCAATGAGACTGCCAGTGAGAAAATGTTGGAGAGGACTTAGAGAGGAAATCGTTTATATATATATATCTATGGATGTTTTTTACATTTTTCAAAACGCACTCGTATATTTTAATTTATATTTCATAACCCTTCGGTTAATCGCGTGAATTCTTCACATGAATGTTTAATTGTATGTTTGATAATATGATTTATTTATTAGGATTTATGCATTATTTATTGTGCTCAAATCTCTTCTTAATGTGACGGTCATTTGATAAATATTTGAGGTTAATTTACTTTCCCCGAGCAGCAATGTTGAGATTGAATTATTGCAGAAAATGCATCATAAATGCTGAATACCAGAAAATACCCCAAATGTACTTTAAATGACTAAATACAGTTGAAGGAAAAACTATTTGCCTTTTTTAAATTTTTAAATATTTCTTAATTGAGGTTTAAAAGAGCAAGGCCATTTTTCACAGTGTTTTCTATTATATTTTTCTTCTGGAGAATTTTTTTTTTCTTTTCGTTTGGTTGATATAAAAAAATATATAGTTTTAAAATGTAAAACTGCTGTGGTCAATAGTATTAGCCCCCTAAAGAATATATATATATTTTTCGATTTGCTGCAGGACAAACCACTGTTGTCCAATGATTTGCCTAATTAATCTAACTTTAACCTAATTAACCTAATTAAGTCTTTAAATTACTCTTACTCTAGTATCTGAATACTAGTAATAATGGATCTTTTTGTCTTTTGTAAAAATGTGCGCTGTAAAAATGCTGCATAATTTAAACCCAATTTGGGGTAAAATGTGGACAAAACCAAACGTTTGGTTAGTTTTGTTTTTTTTATTAAATGTATAGGACCAAATTTAACCCAATATTTGGATTTGTCCATATTCAACCCAATTTGGTTTGAAATCACGAATTTTAGGGCTCATTCACACTGAACGCATCTTTGCTTTATTAAAACGCAAGTCGTGGCACTAAGGAATAGGTTTACAAAAAGGGTGACATGATATTATGAACGTGATGTAATAACGACAACAATAGACTTGTTAGAAATAGGAAAACAATATGTTATGATAAACACTTAAGATACATCATAAAACACCGAATATCTGGACAAACCACAACGAGTGCCTCATTCACGATGATTTAACGGTTGTCATGCCAACTTTCTACTTTAAACAGAAGCTTGCAACAGTTGCCCCACCTCCAAGTGCTTCTGATTGGTCCACTGCTATGGAACTAACAGTAATGAGCTGCACCGCGTGTTAAAGTTGAAGGTTTTTTAACTTGACACGGCGTTTAAAAAAACGTTGCGCTTCAAAAGACTTGAGCGTAACGATCACACACATCCGTCAAGCTCATGTTTACATTGAGAAAACAATAGAAAAGTAGCGCGTTGGAGGGGAAAAACGCGTTCTGTGTGAACGGCCCGTTAGAGTGTGTCATGCTATTTCTTTAAGCCTTTCATATTGGAGTCTAAAAGCATCTTTTATTTTCCCTTTCAGGAGGAAACATCCAGAGCTGGAGGGAAGAGCAAAAAACCCAAGGGCAAGAGGGCAAAGTAAAAGTCTACGCGGACTAGATATGGACTGGATTCTGATGAAGAAAAATAAATAAATTCAACCGAGACTTCTTTTAATTAGGAGGCTCAAACAACTTGAATGTCACACCACAAACAGTTTCTGTGTGCAATTGAGTTTAATGCTCTGTTGCTACGCTTTGTGTCACACTAAGTGCTTTGTCTTATGAATAAAGATTTTTATGAATTACAAATTGAGGCTTTCCTAAAGAGTCGCAAGGACAAACGGATGCGGAGCAGGTAATAAAATACCCCTGACATTCATCAGCGACCTTTGACACCTTCTCCAGTTTAATGAAGCTCTAATAGCATAATTTAATAAAGCCTGACAAAAGCAATTTCACCAGCACAAGCATTTAAGGCGAATTTTACTGCAAATGTCCACGCAAAAACTGACCCGAAGTCGTTCTCGCGTTTTGATGGTCAAACGTCCATTACTGTGTATGCATTCGTTTAATCTCTAGTCGCTCTATGATATTATGCTTTCACTCATTGTTAACCTTTTGGAAATAGTGCATGACGTTGTGGAAAAAGTAATAGAAAAAAAAAAAAATCATACTCAAAAGTACCATTGCATGCCAAAAAATGTGGAATAAAAGTATCTGTTGCAAACCCTACTCAAAGTATGAGTAGGGCCGGTACGTGCATTCCGATGGTGAAGTGAAAAATGGAGTGGGGGGTTGTCGCAGATGAAAGTGAAGAGCGGGGCGGAGGGGGTGTCGCGGACGGATGAAAGTGAAGAGTGGGGGAGAGGGGTTTGGTAAGAGGTGTCGCAGATGGACGCAAGTAAAGAGCGGGGGGGAGGGGGTGTCGCGGACGGATGAAAGTGAAGAGTGGGGGAGAGGAGTTTGGTAGGGGGTGTCGCGGATGGACGAAAGGGAAGAGCGGGGGGAAGGGGGTTTCGCAGACGGACGAAAGTGAAGAGTGGGGGGGGGCGGGGGTGTCGCATTCGACAGTAAAAGGGGGGATGTCATGGACGAAAGTTAAGAGTAGGGGGGCGGGGGTGTTGCAGTCGACAGTAAAGGGGGGGTGTCATGGACGAAAGTTAAGAGTAGGGGGCGGGGGTGTTGCGGTCGACAGTAAAGGGGGGTGTCGTGGACGAAAGTTGAGAGTGGGGGGGCAGGGGTGTCGCGGTAGACAATAAAGGGGGGGTGTCGTGGACGAAAGTTAAGAGTGGGGGGGTGTCACGGTCGACAGTAAAGTTAAGAGCCAGGTGTGGGCCGCAAAGAGATGGGGGGGGTGATTGGGGGCCCCTAATAGTAACTATGGGGGCCCCAAAACGCTGTGGCCCCTTAGAAACGTCCTAACTTTCGCCCCTGCTCAAGAGTTGTGAGTATTAAACTGTGAAGATTATTCCACTTTATTTCCTGCAGATTAAAAATGTAGCTTACATCAGTGGCGTTTTATTTTTAGGGTGTGAGTTCAATTATTTGCCATTCATGGACTGTACATTTAAAAGGCCACCTATGATGCACAATCAACATTTGGAAGCTGTTTGGGCAGAACTGTGTGTAGTATAGTGTGTCCACAGTCATATTGGAGTGATAAAAACACAAGTCTTTTTTTAATTTCCTGACATTAAAATAGGATCCCAATCCCAGTTATTTTAGGCCCACCACAATCTGATGTAGGAGTGCGGTTTTCCCCGTCCACTTTTTTCCCCGAAAACTTTGGTTTGTGTTTACTTTATTATTAAAGTTGTTGCATGTCCGCCGGTTCCTGCCTCTGAATGACCGAGTTTTAGCTACTTGTACATTAAGGAAGCGTTCAGAAAAAAACAAATCACCTGCGAAGAAACTCGACACAGAGGAACATAAAAACCTACTGCCAGCTAGCGTTTCGGAAGTGTTATTGCAGAGCAACACAAACAGCACGCAGAAGTATAAATGCACTGTAACACGCAAGAAAGCGTCGTGGGTCACGACGATCACTCGACGCAGAACTATAAATCAGCCTTAACGCGTATAAACATGTCCACAGAACAGGATTTGCAAAGAAACTGGGATTTAAAGATCTGTTCCGACTCTCTGTGATCAGCTGCAGCTCAAGAATGAGTTTTACAAGTTTAAAACATTTTTAAAACAGAGCATGTTTGTAATAAAGAAAAGACAGCAAAATTGTTATGTAATTCGTAACCGCTGGAATCACCAGGCTACACGAGGACGCTTCAAGTAGATGCAAATTCTAGCAAATGTCGCAAAATTGCAATATATTGGGCTGTCAGGACACTGTTCAAATTCCTTCCGCACAACAGAGTTACAGTTACAAACATTTCAGTATTTGCGAATATAATGTGCTTGTGAGTTTCACAATTCTGATCTGCGTCATGTGATGTTATTGCAAGGCACATTCAAAGCCCTGCGAGTTTATCAATTGCTAAACTTCTATATATTGTATTTATGCATCTGTCGTCATAAACGTAGCCTTCTCTCTCTCTCACACACACGCCGTAGATACGAAAAAATAAAAAGTAGTGACGGCAGGTTGAAGGTAAAAATAGCGCAGTAAAAGTACAGATACAGCTCTCAAAGTATACTCAGAGTACACATATTTTTTACAATTTATTAATGGAACACTCCACTTTTCATAAATATGCTCATTTTACTGCTGTCTTAGAGGTAAAGTTGAGTTTTACCATTTTTTAATCCATTCAGGCGATCTCCGGTGCTGGCGGGAGCACTTTTAGCTTAGCTTAGCATAGATCATTGAATCAGATTGGGCCATTAGCATCTCGATCAAAAATGACCAAAGATTTTAAATACTTTTCCTATTTAAAGCTGGACTCTTCTGTATTTACATCGCCTAATAAGACCAACGGAAATTGAAACGTTGCTCTTTTCTAGGCCGGCTAGGCTAGGCTAGGAATAATATACTATCATTCTGGCATAATAAACAAGCAATTATATTACGCAGCACATCAAAATAGTTCCTTGATTATTACGCCAGAATGAGAGTATAGTTTTTAATGCTAATGGTCTAATCCTATTCAATAATCTATGCTAAGCTAAGCTAAAAATACTCACGCCATGTATTCAAAAATGGTAAAACTCAACAGTTTAACTCTAGGGAAGCTATAAAATGAGATTATTTTCAAAAAACAAAAGTGGAGTGTTCCTTTTAAAGTACAATTCCTGAGACAAACGACTCCGTTATAGTCATTTAAGTATACCCACTGGTTATTTCACGAGTCAAACTTTGCATGGCCAAAGTCCATCCCCACCTGCTGAGACTTCCGCGCCTTGACTAGCATGCTAATTCCACCTTAATGAGCTCAAGTGAGAATAACTTGAACATTTTGGCGGTCAGTGTCCTGATAAGCAGATGCTAGGTCATGGGAGAGCCACGGGAAAACCACGCAGGAATTGAAGACACGTTGTGTGACGGTTCGGCACCGTGTCTCGGAAACCAACGAGTTGGTTTGTGTGTGCGTTGTTTTTTTTGAATGCTTTTAAACCAGTAGACCTCAGCCTGGAGAAATGAGTCATCTGGAAAAGGCGCTCGAGTGCTTTTTGACTTCCTCCCTTGGTTCTGCTCTTTCTGGAAGGCGCACGCACATATCGTTTCAGTCTTAAATACCTTTGGGTCTTTGACATTCTGGCCCCTTTCCTCCGAGTCGTATTCTTCTCACTTTCATCCTCTCCGCATGCATCTATTCCCTTTGCTCTGGACTATTCTTTCATGCCTACCTCTCTCTCTTTCTTTCAGCATCCCACTATTTCCTTTCAATGAATATTAACGCACCTTTTTTGGACTGTCGGCGTAGACTTATTCAGATTCAATTGCTTGGCTTGACTCACGGGGCATTGCTAAACACTTTGGTGGGCTTTTGCGGTGACATGTTGTCTAGTTGTGGGGATAAATCTGCCGTGCATGCAGAACTTGCTCGGGGCCTGTTTGGCATGTCATCTTTGCCCTGCCTAATGGATGTCTTTTATATTTCGTCACACAGAATGTTGGCAGCAAACTGTTTTTCTTAGTGCTTGCAACGTATTTGGCAAGGAATCAAGCTATTTTGTGTACAGTGCATAGGATAAAGTCATGCTGTGCATTCATCTTTTTTTATTGTAGTAGTATTGACTAAGTCAAAATTTGACAAAACTCTACGTCTTTTATTTTGGGCCACAGAAACAAGTTAGTGTGAAGAATCTCGCTGTATTTGGCTTGAAGTAAATCCGCAGTAAATCAGACAATCACATGCCGTTCTTTGCCATTTGTTTTTATTGCTAAAACTCAGTTTGTGACTTGCTAATTGCCAATTTAATGGAGGAAAGTTCTGTTGTGATGTGCGGGGATTAGTAAGACTTCGTGCTCAGGAATTTGTCAAATCTCTGGTGCAAATACTTGGAAATGTTTATTTAAATGAAATGTTTTTATCTCTGACATGCTAATCTTCGGCCTAATCCCAATTCTGTTTTATATCTCTACACCAGCATTATCCCCTTGGAAAAAGTGTAAAGAAATGAGACACCACCACTACATCTGTACCATCATGATATATCATCACTAGCTCATATGTCATACGAGATGTCGTCTGTCGTCTTCCTATTTAACTCACCAGTAGTGCTGCGGCAAAATAAAAACGTTTGAGAAATCAATTGTGCATCAATTCTGAAATTGACTCTGAGCTTAGTTTTTAACAGCAGATGGCGCTCTATCTGCTGTTAAAAACTACCCTAGAGCACCATCTGCAGTCATAAATTAGCCTAGAACGCTGTCTGCTGTTTAAAAACTAGCCTAGAGCGCCATCTGCTATTAAAAACTAGCCTAGAGCGTCATCTGCTGTTGAAAACTAGTTTAGAACTAGTACTAATTCCAAGAATCCAAGCTAATCTTGACTACGAATGACCTTAATAACACAAAAATACCAAGCTATTATTTTGGTACTTATCAAGTAGCATCAGCCAGATGCTAATCATCACTTTTGTCGCTACAAATACAATATTGAACTTTCACAACTCGACTTGACCACATAATAT
>CAIGQV010019395.1:3101777-3124965 GCA_903798115.1 Danio jaintianensis | reverse complement strand
TGTTGTTGTTGTTGTTGTTGTTGTTGTTGTTGTTGTTGTTGTTGTTGTTGTTGTTGTTGTTGTTGTTGTTGTTGTTGTTGTTGCTGAACAGGTCCATTACTTTATGACCACAGTGTATTCATCTTGTAATGGCTATTTCCTGCAGTCTATCTCCTCATCTATTTCCTGTCATGTCAATATGCAACTTTTTTGCCACAAAGAATTAAGGCAAGACGGGGTCGACCATGGTGCTAATATGGTGTACTATAATAAAGATGTTGAGTGTTAATTATAAATCTAAAGCCAAAATCTCATTTATACACTGCTACAATGATACAATATATACATAAGAAATGTACATTATTGAATGTTGATTTGTTTGTTCTTTAATCAAGCCATAAATCGTTCAGTCCATCAACCAAGGCTTTTAAAAAAATGAGATGACAAAGATGACAAATTACTTTTCTGTTAAATGACAGTTGCAGTGGGGGCTGCACGGTGGCGCAGTGGGTAGCACAATCGCCTCACAGCAAGAAGGTCGCTGGTTCGAGCCTCGGCTGGGTCAGTTGGCGTTTCTGTGTGGAGTTTGCATGTTCTCCCCGTGTTCGCGTGGGTTTCCTCTGGGTGCTCCGGTTTCCCCCACAAGTCCAAAGACATGCGCTATAGGTGAATTGGGTAAGCTAAATTTTCCGTAGTGTGTGTGAATGAGAGTGTATGGATGTTTCCCAGTGATGGGTTGCAGCTGGAAGGGCATCCGCTGCGTAAAACATATGCTGGATAAGTTGCCGGTTCATTCCGCTGTGGCGACCCCAGATGAATAAAGGGACTAAGCCAAAAAGAAAATGAATGAATGAATGACAGTTGCAGTGCTTCTTGCACATTACATGACACTTTCCCTTAAGTGCTCCACAAGCTTTTTTCTTTTTTTTTCTCAGTTTAATCCACAAGAAATAAATGCCAGTCAGTCTTTTTACAATTTTTGCATTAGGATACATTATTCCTTATGTATCATGCAGCAGAAACTAAAGGTCCAGTAAGTGGCATTAATAATGACTTATCATATTGAAATTAACACCCCACCTATGCTAATGTAAAATAAAAGGCACTTACTGGGGCAACCAAATCATTTAACCATGTCTGTACAGGTCTTTGAGCTTGATTTTGGTTTCAATGGATTTGTACCCAACTGCTACACATTGCAAAAAAAGCTTTTCTTATTTAGATTTTTTGTCTTGTTTCTAGTCCAAATATATAAATATTCGTAAATCAAGAAGCTTTTTCTAGACCAGGAAAAAAGATTTGTCTTGTTTTCAGAAATTATATGTCAAACTTGTTCTTCATTAAAACAACCAAAATAATCTTATGTCAAAGCAAAAACAAGAATATTTAGCTTACCTCAATGGCAGATTATTTTGCTTGTTTTAAGAAAACATTCAACTAATTTTGAGATATTATTGCTGAAAACAAGACAATGTTTTTTGATGTCTTGATTTTTTAGATATTTGGACTACAAAAAAATCTAAATAAGAAAAGCATTTTCTACAATTCATAGATAAAGTATGAAGACAGGGCGTCACGGTGGCGCAGTGGGTAGCACGTTCGCCTCACAGCAAGAAGGTCGCTGGTTCGAGCCTCGGCTGGGTCAGTTGGCGTTTCTGTGTGGAGTTTGCATGTTCTCCCCGTGTTCGCGTGGGTTTCCTCCGGGTGCTCCGGTTTCCCCCACAGTCCAAAAACATGTGGTATAGGTAAATTGGGTAGGCTAAATTGTCCGTAGTGTATGTGTGTGAATGAGTGTGTTGAACCCAGTGATGGGTTGCAGCTGGAAGGGCATCCGCTGCGTAAAACATATGCTGGATAAGTTGGCGGTTCATTCCGCTGTGGCGACCCCAGATTAATAAAGGGACTAAGCCGAAAAGAAAATGAATGAATGAATGAGTATGAAGACACAAATGTGATGAAAATGTTAAAATGTTGCATTTTACTTCAAAAATGTGCTGTAGGTACCAGATTTGGTTTTGAAACAGCGTAGTTTGTTGTTATTTTAATGCATTTCTTTGTGCTGACCGAATTTGCATGAGTTACAGTTCAACTATTATTCATTTCATATTGAAATTCAAGAAATACACACCTGGATAGATTTATTGTTATAATGCTGTACTCATTTGGCATGCACTTCATTTGATCAACAACTGCTCTCATTACCAATACAAGATATGCTCTGCTTTTTTGTTGTTTTGTTTTGTTTGTTTTTTTCTCCCCAATGCTAATTACATAAATGTTTTACAATAACCTGTAATCACGTGATTTAACTCAACTGCAGGTGGTCAGTGAATAAGACTCTGGGTTTCTCTCTGAAATAAAGAACGTGAAAGTGTTTCCACTCACATTTAAGCAAGTGATGATGACTGTCCATAACCATGCAGTGTAGAAATTGCAAGCCACCCTAGATCCATAATGCAGGTGTATGATCAATAGAGAATAGTTAAGCAGCCATTACAGATGTGCCACAGGTGTCAAGTGGCTGAAGTGGCCAAGACCCTAACGAGAATGAAATGAAAGATATATTTCAGTGTCTACCCAGATGCTGGTCATTAGCCCTTCATGCCGCTCATTAAGTCACTCCTCTCTTTTTAGTCACTGAGCTCTGTGGCAACGTAGAGACCACCTGTGCCAGAGCACCATCAGTGCTGAATTAACGCCAGCTATTGAGCTACGAGTGTTGTTCGGGAACACTCTATCGTCATGGTGACGTGACGTGGCAGCGGATTATGCCAGAGCTCTGTTGCCGAGCCATTTGGGAGATTGAGAGGTTTAAAGAATCAGGGAGAAATTAGTGTCTGTGTGCATTCTAATCCCATTTATTTCGAATTCCCTAACTGTCACTCCATTTTGGATCTATGGAAAAACAGACAGAAACAAAAGAATACAGACCATTAAATATGTATGTATTTATTCAAACACACACACACACACACACACACACACACACACACACACACACACACACACACACACACACACACACACACACACACATAAAAGACTAAAGTGGTGTAGGAATGACGTCAGAACCTGGAGTAATCATTCACAGTGGGTTCCCTCAAGATTTTCCTCTGGGGTTTTACAATTGGTGCTTTTAAATTACGACTAAAACACGACATAAACTGTATAGTACCCCATATGTTCTGCTTGTTACTCATTAGTAGGCCCAGACAGAATCTGCTGACATTTTTTGTTATTTCTGCACAGAATTTTGTAAAAACAATCTGTGGCTTTATGTGGAATGGTTTAGAGAGTATCATAACTAAAAATGTAATATATGAAATAAAAAATAATACCTTTTAAAGTTTATTTAATGTTTACAATTCAAATACAGTTAGATCCACATATTTGCTAAACAGCAAGTCTCTCGTATGATATATCTACTAAAAGACAGAAAATATTAATTTACAAACTATTGTAAATAAATCAGGGGCGTCACGGTGGCGCAGTGGGTAGCACGTTCGCCTCACAGCAAGAAGGTCGCTGGTTCGAGCCTCGGCTGGGTCAGTTGGCGTTTCTGTGTGGAGTTTGCATGTTCTCCCCGTGTTCGCGTGGGTTTCCTCCGGGTGCTCCGGTTTCCCCCACAGTCCAAAAACATGTGGTATAGGTGAATTGGGTAGGCTAAATTGTCCGTGGTCTATGTGTGTGAATGAGTGTGTTTCCCAGTGATGGGTTGCAGCTGGAAGGGCATCCGCTGCGTAAAACATATGCTGGATAAGTTGGCGGTTCATTCCGCTGTGGCGACCCCAGATTAATAAAGGGACTAAGCCGAAAAGAAAATGAATGAATGAATGAATGAATGAATAATAATATTTAGTACGATCACTTATTCTTTTATAATAATTTTTATGAAGTACTGGATCAGATAAGCATGTTGTTGCAAGTTGAATGAAATAAGTTGTACTTAATGACTCGTAATCTGACATTATATTTTCTCAAATTGAAATATTTGATGTAGGCCCTTTATCTGCGTTTAATATGCTTTCTATTTTCTTCTCATTTAATTGAACGTGATTCAGTCTCATCTTATCAGCCAATGTAGACAGACTTAAAGAAAAAATCCAACATATTGGTTTGAGTGACTGTACATTGCGTTCTCGCCCCGTTGTGCGATTCAATATTCATTAGCATGGCCCGTTGTCAATTACTGAACATAAATTATTATAGCCCTGCTTACTTTTAGAGCTTATCTCCATCCGTAATGCCGATTAACAAACGGCTCAGAGTCTCACATTATTACTTTGCAGGAAATTAATCCACATTTCTCCAGTTTTGACTTCATCCAGAAAGCAAAAACACTGATTAGATCACTCTTAACACACACTCTCTCTCTCTCTCTCTCTCTCTCAAAAAAAAGTCAATTTCCAACAAGCAATACAAAACTAGTCAGTCAAACTTCTCATATTCATAGAGATGCTCACTTGTTTGCATTGGTCAGATCATTGGTGAGAAGCTTTCATTCATAAATACACTTAAAAATGTTTGGTTATTTGGGAAATTTGAGTGTATTTTAGGCAGGGAAAACCCAACTATGGTTGACCTAAAGCCAGCTAGACTGCAATATCCCATTGAGCAATATATTTTGGCCATTTATAGGTAACCCTGGACTACAAAACCATTCTTACAAAACCATAGTATAGTCAAAATGACTTCTGTAAACTTCCTACTGTAAATACATTAAAGCTTTTTGTTTGATTAGTAATATACACTGTTAAGGCTTCATTTCCACAAGGAAAGTTTCTAAATATTTAGATTTTTTTGAACCCTCAGAATCCAAATTTTCTAGATTTTCAATATTTTGACCAAATATTGTCCAATCCTAACAAACCACACATCAATAGAGAGATTATTTACTTAATTATTATTTAAATAAGATCATACCGGATTATAACCGGTTTTGAGGTCCATGGTCACAAATACACCTCAAAAGGTTTGGTTGTTTGGGAATTTTAAGTCAATGTTGTGTGCGTTAGTGTATTTTACATCATTTGTCACTGAAAACCCAACTATGGTTGATTTAAAGCAAACTAGTTCGCAATTGCCAGTCTAACCATATATTTTGGCCATCTATATGAGACCCTGGACTACAAGACCACTTTTGTGGTACATGGTCACATATACACTTAAAAATGTTTGGTTATTTGGGAATTTTGGTTGACCTAAAGTTAACTAGATTGCAATTTCCTGAACATTTTAGACATATATATCTAAAATAGCGCCATGTATCAATGGAAAGATTATTTATGCAGCAGATAATGTGTAAAATATTGTATTCTCTTATGACTCGTTTTGTGGTCCATGGTCAAAAATACCCATAAACATGTTTGGTTATTTGGGATTTTGAGTTTATTTTACATAATTTGGCACTGAAAATCCAACTTTGGTTGACTAAAGCAAACTAGGTCACAATTTACCATCAAACCCTACATTTTGGGCATTTATATGAGACCCTGGACTACAAAACCACTTTTGTGCTACATGGTCACCAACACACTTAAAAATGTTTGGTTATTTGCGATTTTTTTGTTGTTGTGTATTTTACATCATTTGGCACTAAAAAACCCAACTTTGGTTGACTTAAAGCTACTAAACTGCAATTTCCCATTGACTTATACATTGTTATCAATTTATATGTAACACTGGACTACATAACAGTGTTATGTTGCGTTGGATATATATTTTTTTCAATATATAACATTAAACTATATGGGTCAAAATGATTGATTTTTCTTTTATGCCAAAAATCATTTTATTAAATCAGAGTATTAAGTAAAGATCATGATCCATTAAGACATTTTGTAAATATCCCACCATACATATATCAAAACTTAATGTTTGATTAGTAATATGCATTGCTAAGACTTAATTTGGACAACTCTAAAGGCGATTTTCTCAATATTAAAATTTTTTTAAACCCTCAGAATTAAGATATTCAAATAGTTGCATCTTGACCAAATATTGTCCAATCCTAACAAACCACACATCAATGGAAAGCTTGCTTATTCAGCTGATCATGTGTAAGATTGATCCATTTGGGAGTAAGAGAGAGAGAGAGAATTTTGATTTTATTGCCATTTCAGCTTCTATGGCTATGTCATAGCAAAAAAAACAACAGATCAAGTTTACCACATTTTATAAATATCACTTTTCTATAATCATACAAATATTCTAACAATTAAAAGTCATCAACAGCAATAACACATTTTGTTAATAATACATTAATAATACATTTTGGCCGTTTATACCTAAAATACCGCCATGCTTTCTCACCATAGCAGGTTATGAGGTTGAATAAATGGATGACCTTTAGTTTTCTGCACTGGCACCATGAATTATTGGCTTGGATTAAGAGTGCATTAAGAAACCAGATCCTATCTGTACTTCATTTCGAGATCCGCACGGCGTCTTGGTCTATTCAGCAAACCCTCCTCTGTCTGCTTGAGTGTTTATTTGCGGCTCACAGGCATTAGTGGTCGTGGCTTTCGCTCTTTGAGAAGAAAAAGACAAAAAAACATGCTTATATCTCTATTGGCGAGAGAGGGGGGTGGCGCTCCACCTGAAAACATGCCCACGTAGTTCAGATAAAGAGCCCAAACTGAGCACTGCTTTTTTTCTTCTCAAATGCCAAGCAGCTCTGAAGCTCTAAATAACAGAGCCACGGCTGCGTATTTGACAGTGTGATAGATGTGAAATCTCGCCGTCCTTCAAAGACTCGCCGGTGATGAGATTGCTGTTTTGTGTGCTTTTGTGCAAAAAAAATGCACAAAAGGTATGTATGCGCAGAGAGTAGTCAGTGTTCCCTTTGGCTTTTTGATAATGGCTCAGAGTTTAGTGGTCATATTGTGAAGCGACTCCTCCGTGACATGATCCCCTATTATATTCTGGCCTTGTGAAGCCCATGGCCATTAATTCAACACGGGATCATTGGAAATACATGCCTTGGGCTACAATTTTTTCACAAAACTATACTTCAATATATGTTTGACTGCAGTTGAACACTAGGGGGCAGTATGACGACATCAACTTTTATTCCTTTTCATTCATTCATTCATTTTCCTTCGGCTTAGTCCCTTATTTATCAGGGGTCGCCACAGCGGAATGAACCGCCAACTATTCCAGCATATGTTTTACGCAGCGGATGCGCTTCCAGCCGCAACCCAGTACTGGGAAACACCCATACACACCCATTCACACGCACTCATACACTACGGCCAATTCAGTTATTCCAATTCCCCTATAGCGTATGTGTTTGGACTGTGGGGGAAACCGGAGCACCCGGAAACCCACGCCAACACGGGGAGAACATGCAAACTCCACACAGAAATGCCAACTGACCCAGCCGAGGCTCGAACCAGCGACCTTCTTGCTGTGAGGCGACAGTGCTAACCACTGAGCCACCATGCCGCCTATTTCTTTTCACATTAATGATATTTTCAGGGACATATAAGTGACAAATAAACAGATTATTTTTGTGCAGTTCTTTGCACAACACCAAATAAAAACCCCAAAACAACTCAAAAGTGTCTATGATTTGTAATCGAACGCATGTGTGTCAACTATCTCCATATGGTCAACTTTTCTAGTGTGGTCAGTTTGCTAACTTTGTACAATGTTGTACTGGGGACGCACACTCTAAAAAATGCTGGGTTATTTCAACCCAATTATGGGTATAATAATAATAATAATCATAATAATCATAATAATAATAACAACAACTTACATTTATATAGCACTTTTCTGCACACTCAAAGCACTTTACACATTTTTGGGGGGGAATCTCCTCTTCCACCCCCAGTGTGCAGCATCCACCTGGATGAAGCAACAGCAGCCATATTGCACCAGACTGCACACCCTACACCAGCTGATTGGTGGAGAGGAGACGGAGTGATGAAGCCAATTATGATATGGGGATGGTTAGGAGGCCATGATGGACAGAGGCCAGTGGGCAAATTTGGCCAGGATGCCGGGGTTAAACCCCTACTCTTTTTCGAAGGACATCCTGGGATTTTTAACGACCACAGAGAGTCAGGACCTCGGTTTAACCTCTCATCCGAAAGACGGCGCTCACTGAGCAGTATAGAGTCCCCATCAATATACTGGAGCGCGTTAGGACCCACACAGACCGCAGGTTGAGCGCCCCCTGCTGGTCTCACTAACACCACTTCTGGCAGCAACCTAGCTTTCCCATGTGGTCTCCCATCCAGGTACTAACCGGACGCAGCCCTGCTTAGCTTCAGTGGGTGACCATGTGAGAGTAATAATAGGGACTGCTGGGTTCTTTTTTAAATTTAATGAATTAATTTGAGTTAGTTCATATCTTACCCAATTTGGGTTTCTTAAAGTGCAGATCGCTCAGGTTTGAGTCCGGTGAAAACAGATTAAAGCAATGTAAAATCATGGTAAAACTTTACAGCCATGATGCAATTTTCTCTTCACATTTGCTTTTAATATGAAAACACTATTGGTTGGGTTTAGGCAAGGGGTTCGTATAAAAATATGCAGCCCCCTCAAATAAAAATATGCAGCCTCGTCAAATAGTGCAATATTTATGGGTAAAGGGGTTGATTTTGCATACAGACAATATTATCCAAGAAGAAGGTGTCTGGTGCATATGGAGAGGAGAGATTGAGTCTCCTTTAATTGATTTGTTAAGCCCACCCATCTGTGTGGAGCACACTCAGATTTGCACAATATTTTCAAAGAAGTATAGAGTGCTTATAAGTAGCAATAATGTATTTTGAAATTCCCAAAAATGAAGACAGGGAAAGTGTCCGGTGCATATGGAGAGGAGAGAGAGAGTCTCCTATAATTGGTTTGTCAACCCCACTCATCTATGTGGAGCACACTCAGAATTGCACAATAATTTCTAAGAAGTATAGAGTGCTTATAAGTAGCAGTAATGTATTTTGAGATCTGCAAAAATGTAGACAGCGCCCTCATCTCAGCGATTTGTCATCAGAAGCTGCACGGAGACATAACCTGAGCTTCGTATTTGACGTTTTGCAAAAATGGAGCCCAAAGTATGTGTTTCCAGTGATCCTGGGTTGCATGGATTATTATGTCCAGCCTACATTTGCATAACACAGTGAAATGTGTCTCTTTCCAGGAGCTTTCTGCATCCCGCTCTATATGCCCTACATTTTGACGGGCAGATGGATGCTGGGTCGCGGACTCTGCAAGCTGTGGCTGGTGATGGACTACTTGTTGTGCACGGCTTCTGTCTTCAATATAGTCTTAATCAGCTATGATCGGTTCCTGTCTGTAACCAGAGCTGTAAGTATCAATACCCAACCAGCCGACCACATTTATGTTCATATATTTAGCAGCCTCTTTTGACTAAAAAAGCACATCAAATCATCGGAGAACAGCAGCATTTCATTGATATGACAAGTGTAAGTTAGTTACATTGTTTCCTTCTCTCTATCCCACTATTCTCTACATTAGTCCACTAATATAGTCCACTTAAAGAGCCCCTATTATGCATTATAAAAGGTCATATTTTGGTTTTGGGGGGCCTCCAACAACAGGCTGATGTGAGTGCAAGGTCAAAAAACACTTTCATTGTCTTATAATATGCATTTATTTTTACCTAATTATCCCAACGACTCTCATATGATTCGTTCAGCGATTCATTTGTTGCCAAACGCCTCCTTAGCGCGATGCTAATCTGCGCTGATTGGTCCGATGACCCAGTCTGTTGTGATTGGTCGACTGCGTTCAGTGTGAGACAGAGAGAATCGCCCACCATGGCTTATCAACAATAGTCAGAGTGCGGAGTGTATGTGTGAGCCCAATGCAGGAGTGCATTAAAGCAATGCAGTTTCACACCAGCATATTGCTCTATTCTTAACCATAACACACATTCGGTATTAATCCACACAGTGGCAAAAGCTGAACTATTTTGAAACTTGAACACCGCACGTGTGTACAAACAGCTGACGGTGGCCATAGCAATGACAAACGGCAGTGGATCGCGAGCTCACAAACGCATTTAAATCCGTAAACAAAGCTGCATGTGTTGCGTTTTCAACGTGGTTTTAGACGCGATATGAGAATATAAAGAGTTAACCAGATGCAGTACAAGCGGTTACAAGTAACAAAACACAATTAAATACATAATAAAACGAGGAGGCAACCATTTTAATCGCATTTAAGCTACTTACACTTGTAAAATGGAGGAAGAAACTGATCCATGAACTGTGTACTGTAAAGTTCCTGTCAAGCTCTGCAAAGTCCCATACATCAATAGTCTTTTCTGATCCTTTCTTTAAAGAGCCCCTATTATGGGTTTTTAAAAATGACCTTCCATGTAGTGCGTAACACAGCTCTAAGTGAAGGGAAATATCCAGCTAAGGCTTAAATCTGAAAGTGCACCGTGTTAAAGGAAGGATCAGAAAAGACTACTGAAGTATGGGACTTTGCAGAGCTTGACAGGAACTTTACAGTACACAGTTCATGTTTCTTCCTCCATTTCACAAGTGTAAGTACGATTAAAATGGTTGCCTCCTCGTTTTATTATGCATTTAATTGTGTTTTGTTACTTGTAACCGCTTGTACTGTATCTGGTTAACTCTTTATATTCATATATCGCGTCTAAAGCCACATTGAAAGCGCGACACGTGCAGCTTTGTTTACGGATTTAAATGCATTTGTGAAGTCGCGATCCACTGCCGTTTGTCATTGCTGTGGCCACCGTCAGCCGTTCCTACACACGTGCGGCGGTCAAGTTTCAAAATAGTTCAGCTTTTGCCACTGTGTGGAGTAATACTGAATGCGAGTCATGGTTAAGAGTGGGTCATGGGCGGTGGGTGGATGGTGGAAATTACAGGGAGAAATAACAAAATGGGAGGGTGGCAGGAGATGGGTCTGAAAAAAGGGAGACTCCCGGGAAAAACAGGAGTGTTGGCAGGTATGCTTACACATACACTCTGCACTCTGACTACTTGAAAAATGTTGATAAGCCGTGGTGGGATTTCTCTCTGTTTCGCGCTTAACACAGTCAACCAATCACAACAGACTGGGCCATCGGACCAATCAGCGCAGATTAGCATCGTGTTAAGGAGGGATTTGGGAACAAATGAATCGCTGAACGAATCATATGGAAGTCATTGGGATAATTAGGTAAAAATAAATGCATATTATAAGACAATACAAGTGTTTTTCATTCTCACATCACTCACACTCACATCACTCACATCAGCCTGTTGTTGGAGACCCCCAAAATCAAAATATGACCCTTTTAATGCATAATAGGGGCTCTTTAACAAACGGCTGAGGAATCCCCTGTTGTAAGCGTGTAGATTGCTGAAGCACTCGTCAGAAAAATGACGGGAACACAGCACAAGGCTGGGGCTATAATGCTGAGGTATTTTTGCAAAGATAAAACTCAACCACTAACTCTTTACAGCCTCATCTTTGGGTAATAACAGTAACTTTCCCTCATACTTCAGACCACAGCGTCTTCACGACATGATTCATCCGGGATCTGCTACAGTGTTTGTCGTCTTCTTTTTCTTTCTGCAGTGTTTGTGGGCGGGGCCGGGGGTTTCAATTTTCCCGGGTTTGCGCGTGCAACAAATGGGCGGGGCTTGAGTTCCGTATCGACATCACCCTGACACAGCTAAAGATTCGTTACCAAGACGATTCATTTGAACCACTCTGAGTCGACTCTTTTATAGATGAATCAATAGTTTTAAACACGGTGCACTTTCAGATTTAAGCCTTAGCTGGATATTTCCCTTCACTTAGAGCTGTGGTACACGCTGCATGGAAGGTCATTTTCAAAAACCCATAATAGGGGCTCTTTAAGTGAGTGAATGATTACGAGTGAGTGAATTGGAGCACTGAAGGGACGCCATTTTGTTTGTGGTTTGCTGGTTGATAAATCTCTCAGGTGGATTAGATTTGAAATTTTTGGCGATACCCTATGATAGATATATAACACTTAGCAAGCTGTCTATTAGTAAGGAATTAAATTATTTTGATTTCTCTCATGTATACAAACTTACACCGACAATAGGATTCTGTTGTGGATGCCATCTTGTGGTCAGACATGGAAATTCATTTGCCCCGCGAACTTTCAAAATGCATTATGGGTATTTTTAGCTGCTGAGTGTACATGGGTTGTTCACTCGTTACTGTGGTGCATTGTGGTATTGATTGAGTTGACTTCAGAACATCCACTGCGGTTTCAGACACCACTACAAATAGCTGCTCCCTCAAATAGTGCACTATTTAAGGGTAAAGAGGTTGATTTCGGATACAGACAATGTTCTCCAAGAAGTATGGGTTTCTTATAAGAAGGTGTCTGGTGCATATGGAGAGGAGAGGGTGTGACTGCTGTAGGTGGTTTATCAAGCCCTTTTAATTGTGTGGAGCACACTCATAATTGCACAATATTTTACAAGACGTATAAAGTGCTTTTAAGGTGTCTGGTGCATTCAGAGAGGGAAAAAAGTGTGTTACCTAGAGGAAACTAACCTAACTAACCAAACCACACCTAAAAATAAACATTCATAGAAGTCCAAGTCTTTGAGTTTAAGACTATAAATACACCAAGACGGTTCACTAATATTACTATGATTGTGAGAAGTGAAACACTATGCAACATGGTGGAATTGTCCTACCTTTATTATAAATGAGTCAATCGCCAAATTGCAGCTGCCATCAGAAGCTCCAGTTCCCGAAGAAACCATAGGATTGCACTGCCTGGACCGACCTGAAATATAAGTTTTTTTTAAAGGACATATATTAGTATGTCAGGCTATTTGTGAGTTTGTCAAGCAGATTTTTCAGCTAAGGCTCAATAAAAATATGTGTTCAGCTTACATTTGTTAAACATAAAATGCATTGCTCCGGGTAAAATTTACTGTATGTTTCAGATGGCAAATCCACTAGAGGGCGCTATCTACATTCTAGATTTTGCGAATCTAAAATATGTTACTTGCGTACTTTTCAGATGACAAATCCACGTCAGTTGTGTGAACAACTCATGTCCGCATCTGTAAATATTCAGCTTTTTATATCCTAGGTATAAATTACATTTGAAAATATATTTAAATTGAAAAAAAAAATGTTTAAGTAGTAAAATAATTCAGAATTTAATCAAGTTTTTAAAAGGCATACAAAGTTAACTTATTATTTTTTGTCATGTCGACTTACATCATTCAAACTGACTCAAAATATTAAGTTAAACTTTGTATACCTTTAAAAAAAATTTAATTGAATCTTGATTAACTTATTAAAATGAGTTAAAGTAACATAAAAACATTTGTTGCCATGACTTTTTTTTCTTTGCCATGATGACAGCACATAATATTTGACTAGACATTGTTCAAGATACTAGTATTCAGCTTAAAGTGACATTTAAAGGCTTAACTAGGTTAATTAGGGTAATTAGGCAAGTCATTGTATAACGAGGATTTGTTCTGTAGACAGTCGAAAACAAATATTGCTGAAGGGGGCTAATAATATTGACCTTAAAAGGGTTTTAAAAAATTTAAAACTACTTTTATTCTAGCTGAAATAAAACAAATCAGACTTTCTCCAGAAGAAAAAATATTATAGGAAATACTGTGAAAAATTCCTGAATCTGTTCAACATTATTTGGGAAATATTTGAAAAAGACTCACAGGAGGGCGAATAATTTTGACTTCAACTTTTCTTAAAAAACACCAAATCTGTCTTGTCTTTATAAAAAGACATTCGTGAATTTTACGAACAACTGTTCCATGCATTATCCGGGACATCAAGCAAAACTTGTGTAAGTAACTGCAATATTTGAAGTATTTACATCTCACTTTGATATTTTTGTGTTCGTCATTGAACACACAAAGCACAAGCCGCCTCAGATGACGCGCTGCAAACTTTGCTTTTTGTCTGAAACAAATGAGTTGTTCAGCAAAACCCACAAGACGCTGAAGATGGTATTGTTGCCATGAGATGAATAATAAGCTGATGAGCTGGATAAAAGCTGATGAAGCTGCGGATCCAGCCATCAGTCCTTCTGTGCTCATGAATTTTGCAGTGCAATTTGCTGCAAATATCCACTATGTTAGTCATCAATTTATATTCAGAACTTCATAGAGACTCAACCCTAAGACCAGCAGGTTACTCAAAATAAAGATTAAAAAAAAAACTTGCTGTTTGCATCTCATATAAATCACGCTAGGTTTTATAGTATTTACCTGCATTTCTGCGACAGTTTTTATGGTGGAATATAACTGCAAATCTGAAAAACATCTGGTCAAAAAGTTATAGACGAGTACGATTTTTAATGTGTTGGTTTTTCTCTTCTGCTCACCAAGCAATCCTGCGCTTATTTAACTTAAAGTACAGCAAAAACAGCTTTTTATTTAATTTAAAATGGCTGTTTTCTATGTGAATAGACACTCACCGGCCACTTTATTAGGTACACCTTACTAGTACCGGGTTGGACCCCTTTTGCCTTTAGAACTGCCTTAATCCTTCGTGGCATAGATTCAACAAGGTACTGGAAATATACCTCAGAGATTTTGCTCCATATTGACATGATAGCGTCACGCAGTTGCTGCAGATTTGTCGGCTGCACATCCATGATGCCAATCTCCCGTTCCACCACATTCCAAAGGTGCTCTATTGGATTGAGATCTGGTGACTGTGGAGGCCATTTGAGTACAGTGAACTCATTGTCATGTTCAAGAAACCAGTCTGAGATGATTCGCGCTTTATGACATGGCGTGTTATCCTGCTGGAAGTAGCCATCAGAAGATGGGTACACTGTGGTCATAAAGGGATGGACATGGTCTGCAACAATACTCAGGTAGGCTGTGGCGTTGACATGATGCTCAGTTGGTAATAATGGGCCCAAAGTGTGCCAAGAAAATATCCCCCACACCATTACACCACCACCACCAGCCTGAACCGTTGATACAAGGCAGGATGGATCCATGCTTTCATGTTGTTGATGCCAAATTCTGACCCTACCATCCGAATGTGGCAGCAGAAATCGAGACTCATCAGACCAGGCAACGTTTCTCCAATGTTCTATTGTCCAGTTTTGGTGAGTCTGTGCGAATTGTAGCCTCAGTTTCCTGTTCTTAGCTGACAGGAGCGGCACCCGGTGTGGTCTTCTGCTGCTGTAGCCCATCCGCCTCAAGGTTAGACGTGTTGTGCGTTCAGAGATGCTCTTCTGCATACCTCGGTTGTAACGAGTGGTTATTTGAGTTACTGTTGCCTTTCTATCAGCTGGAACCAGTCTGGCCATTCTCCTCAGACCTCTGTCATAAACAAGGCATTTGTGCCCACAGAACTGCCGTTCACTGGATATTTTCTCTTTTGCAGACCATTCTCTGTAAACCCTAGAGATGGTTGTGCGTGAAAATCCCAGTAGATCAGCAGTTTCTGAAATACTCAGACCAGCCCGTCTGGCTCCAACAACCATGCCACGTTCAAAGTCACTTAAATCACCTTTCTTCCCCATTCTGATGCTCGGTTTGAACTGCAGCAGATCGTCTTGACCAGGTCTACATGCCTAAATGCATTGAGTTGCTGCCATGTGATTGGCTGATTAGAAATTTGCATTAACGAGCAGTTGGACAGGTGTACCTAATAAAGTGGCCGGTGAGTGTATTTTTAATGTTTTATAATTTACTTTAAGTCTCCTAACATCTTGCCTTCCTTTTAAAAGATGCACTCTCCTTGCTTTTAATTGATTTATTTCTTAGTAATGTAATTTTATTTGTTTTTAACTATTATTATCTTTTACTTTTTGCCAGTTGGCAGCATTTCTGTGTGGAGTTTGCATGTTCTCCCCGTGTTGGCGTGGGTTTCCTCCGGGTGCTCTGGTTTCCCCCACAGTCCAAACACATGTGCTATAGGGGAATTGGAGAAACTAAATTGTCTGTAGTGTATGAGTGTGTGTGAATGCGAGAGTGTGTGGGTGTTTCCCAGTACTGGGTTGCGGCTGGAAGGGCATCCGCTGCATAAAACATATGCCTGAATAGTTGGTGGTTCATTCCGCTGTGGTGACCTCTGAAATAGAGACTAAGCAGAAGGAAAATGAATGAATGAATGAATTAAAAAAACAGCAAATATTAGAATATATTTTAAATATTTATTGCTTAAATATTTATTTTTTTAGCATTGTTACTCCATCATTACTGGTGATTTTTTCAGAAAACATTATAATATGCTGATTTGACGATGAGAAAACATTTTATTGGTGTAATTAATATAATTGCAGAATTTCTCCAGCTTTCCTTGATGAACAGGAAGTTCAGAAGAAGAGCATTTATGTAAATAGGAATCTTTTTTGACATTATAAATGTCTTTTGATCAGTTTAAAGTATCCCTGCTAAATACAAGTATTAATTTTGATAATAAGTCAAATTAAATAAGTCAAAGAAAATCAAATTAACAATACTGACGCCAAGCTTTTTTAATGGTATAGTGTTTAATGTTACAAAAGCTGATTATTTCAGATAAATCTGATCTTTGGATCTTTCTATGGATCTAAGAATCTGGAAATGACTGATAATAAATAACATTAATCATAATTTGATCATCAAATCAACGTTTTACAATAAATGATGTTTCGTAATGATGCTAAAAATTCAGCTTTGAAGTCACAGGAATAAATGTGTCACAATCACCAGCGATCTAATCCTGGCAGATCGCTGGTAAACACACAGATCGCATAGAACTACAAATCCGCCATTATATGGACTACAAGATCCAGTCGTGTACCACACACACACACCAGTTCCTGATCCCGTCTGATTACACTCACACAGCTGAAGCTGCTCAAAGGCTGATTGGTTGGACTATTTATACAGCACACTAAAGCTGTGGTCAGAGTTTGAGCATGCGAAATTCACAGCATGCTGTGAAAAGGGGCGGGATTAAACAAGATGATTAGACATTAAAAAAAGCTAGCAATTGGTCCATGTTTTAAATTTCTGTCCAGAGAGGTCATGTTTTGATCCTCGATTGGTCTCACGCAGTCAAGTGATGCGATTGCGCAGGTCAGAGTTCACCATGCTTGAACTTTGCAACACAGCGAACTGCGAAACTTGTCACACAAGCTTGCGTTTCCGGTCTGACGCATTCGCGTGTGTATGAATGGAAGTCTATGGGGAGAAAGGTGCAGCGTGACCGCAGCTTTACACAGAGACTTTGTGTAGTGTTGTTATACTGTTTGGGAACATTACAACGCATTTATGACCACGACTCTGGATTGCCTGTATACATCTGTTTGCTTCTGATTGTGACCATTGCTTGCCTGACCATTCTCAATAAACTTTAATTGAGGATAGTAAGAGTGCTAGGTCTCTAGATAAGGATTTGGATGTGACTAGCCTAGCATGCCATTCACATTGTTCGGCTCCGGTTGTTGCGTCTTCGCAGAGAGACGGCTGGGTCACTGTGAGAGAATCTAGAGGACACCGTATGTCAGTTCCAACATCAAACAGGTTTAGCCCCCTCAGTGATGCACCCACTGAGAAACCTGATGAAAGTGCCCTAGTAATTGGCGACTCCATAGTACGGAACGTGCAAATAGAGACACCAGCCACCATAGTCAAATGTCTGCCGGAAGCCAGAGCGCCTGACATCATGTCAAATTTAAAAGTGCTGGCTAAATCTAAACGTAAGTTCAGTAAGATCGTTATTCACATTGGTGCTAATGATGTTCGGCTACGTCAGTCGGAGATCACTAAAAGTAATGTTAAAGAGGTGTGTGATCTTGCAAAGACGATGTTAGACACTGTAATATGCTCTGGTCCCCTGCCCGCTTATCGTGGTGACGGGTTCCACAGCCGACTCTCATCACTTAATGGCTGGATGTCAAAGTGGTGCCCACTGAATAACATAGGTTTTGTAGACAATTGGCCAAGTTTTTGGGGTAGACCTGACCTGTTGAAGAGAGATGGTCTTCATCCCACCCGGGCTGGGGCAGCTCTCCTCTCTAGTAATCTGGCATATAGTCTTAGTGTTGGCACTTGACTAACTCGGACCCAGGTCAGGGAGCAGACAGATTGGCTTAACCAACCGTCTGCTAGCCTCCACAGTTTACCAAACTCAGATAATCTGCAGCACATAGAGCCACCTAGTTATAAGAACATAGAGACTGTATCTGTTCCCCGAACCTCTAAATATAAAAAACTCCCAAACCAATCTAACAATCTAATTGATGTTCATCAAATAAAAAATAAAGGTAATCAGAAGATAAAACTCGGATTATTGAACATTAGATCACTCTCCTCTAAAACTCTTTTTGTTAATGATTTGATAACTGATCTAAAGCTAGATGCACTTTGTCTAACAGAAACCTGGGTTAAACCAGATGACTACATGACCCTAAACGAGTCTTCACCTGAAGGATATCATTATAAACACGAGCCGCGTCTTAAAGGCAAAGGTGGAGGCGTTGGCATTATATACAGTAATATTTTTAGTGTTACTCAGCGATCTGACTTCAAATATAATTCATTTGAAGTAATAGTGTTGTATATCTCAGTGTGCAATTTAAACAATAAATTTCAATCAAAATTTATATTGGCAACTGTATATAGGCCTCCAGGGCACCATACCGACTTTACAAAAGAATTTGCTGATTTCTTATCCGAAATAGTTCTGGCCACAGATAAAATTTTAATTGTTGGTGATTTTAATATTTATATAGATAATGAAAAAATGCTTTAAGTCTGGCCTTCTTAGACATACTAGCCTCTGTTGGAGTGAAACAGCATGTCTCAGGGCCTACTCATCGGCATAATCATACCTTAGACCTAATATTATCACATGGTATTGATACTGATAATGTTGAAGTTGTGCAACAGAGTAATGACATTTCAGATCACTATTTAATCTCTTGTTTATTGTGCATTGATAGGTCTACAAAACCAGCTTCTATTTATAAATATGGTAGAACGATCACCGCTAGCACTAAAGATCACTTTGTCAGTAACCTACCTGATCTTTCTAATTTACATAGCATTCCAGGCAGCCTAGAAGAGCTTGACACTGCAACTGAAACTATTGATTCTGTCCTTTCTAGCACGTTAGACATAGTTGCTCCATTACACTTAAAAAATATTAGGGAAAAAAATCTGACGCCATGGCACAATAAGCACACACGTGCTTTAAAGAAAGCAGCCCGGAAAATAGAACGTAGATGGAAGAAATCAAAACTAGAGGTTTTTCGTCTGGCCTGGAAAGAAAGTATACTTAACTTTAGAAAAGCTTTAAAGTCTGCCAGATCTGCTTATTTTTCAACTTTAATAGAAGGAAATAAACACAATCCTAGGGTCCTGTTTAACACAGTAGCCAATCTAACTAAAAATAAAGCATCAACATGCATTTCTCAACACAGCAGTAATGACTTTATGAATTGTTTCACATGCAAGATTGATGATATCAGAGATAAAATAAGCACCATCAGTCTGCCTCCCACAAGCTTCGTCCCAATTAGACCACTGTAGACCGTTAATGGATAAACTTCAAACTTTTTCAGCAGTAGGTGAGGAAGAACTGTCTAAACTGATAAATTCGTCCAAATCAACAACGTCTATGCTAGATCCTATACCGACCAAATTATTAAAACAATTGTTTTCAGAAGTTTCTGAACCTGTTCTTAACGTTTTGAATTCATCCCTACTTTTAGGATATGTTCCTAAAACTTTTGAACTAGCTGTAATTACGCCTCTTATTAAAAAACCACAGCTTGATCCCAAAGAACTAGTAAATTTTAGACCCATCTCAAACCTGCCTTTTCTATCAAATATACTAGAAAAAGTCGTATCTGCTCAACTATGTTCCTTCCTACAAAGAAACAATATTTATGAAAAATTTCAATTTGGATTTAGAGCATTTCATAGCACAGAAACAGCACTCCTAAGAGTTACCAATGACCTCCTTCTGTCGTCCGATCGTGGTTGTATTTCTCTCTTAGTGTTATTGGACCTCAGTGCTGCATTTGATACAATCGATCATAATATTCTCCTTCATAGGCTTGAAAATTATGTTGGTATTACAGGAACTGCATTGGCCTGGTTCAGGTCTTATCTATCTGAACGTTATCAATTTCTATCAGTTAATGAAGAACCATCATACAGATCAAAAGTACACTGAGGGGTACCACAAGGCTCAGTTCTTGGTCCCTTACTTTTCACACTATATATGCTACCGCTAGGCGATATCATTAAAAAGCATGGAGTTAGCTTCCACTGTTATGCTGATGATACACAACTTTATCTCCTCTCAACCTGAAAAATTGGATGAATAATAACTTTTTATTACTAAATTCAGATAAAACTGAGGTCTTGCTTATTGGACCCAAAAACCTCACACGAAAAAACCTAGAACACTGTCTAACCCTTGATGGATTCTTAGTTCAGTCCTCATCTTCAGTCAAACATTTGGGGGTGATTTTTGATAGCAACCTGTCGTTTGAAGGCCAGATTTCAAGCATCTGTAAAACTGCATTTTTTCATCTTAAAAATGTTGCCAAACTTCGACACATGCTATCAATGTCTGATGCGGAAAAGCTTGTTCATGCTTTCATGACCTCTCGGTTAGACTATTGTAATGCGTTACTAGGCGGTCGCCCTATTGGTCTAATTAACAAACTTCAGCTGGTTCAAAATGCAGCTGCTAGAGTGCTTTCTAGAACAAAGAAATATGATCATATTACTCCAGTTCTTTCATTATTGCATTGGCTCCCTATTAAATATCGTATAAATTTTAAAATTACTATGCTCAATTAATTCTGGACAATTGATTATTCCCAGAATATCAAAATCAACTGTAGGCGGTAGATCTTTCTCATATCTGGCACCTAAACTCTGGAACAGCCTTCCCAGCACAGTTCGGGAAGCAGACACACTCTGTCAGTTTAAAACTAGATTAAAGACACATCTCTTTGCATTAGCATACACATAAAACACAAATGCTTTTGAAATACAAATCCTCTAAAGGATTGTTAGTCTGCAATATTTAGGGCAACCGGAGCCGGGAACACTTCCCAAAAGACATTATAATTTGAACGGCATCTGCGCTTATGTTAGTCTGTTTTTATTATTCCAGAGGTTTCCATAATCCTGCACCAGGCCGTATTCTGAACAGCTGCTGTGGTGGTCATGGAGGAGTGGAGAGCATGAGACTGATTCCTGTAAGACCCCAGTGACAGACGAGTCTCCGCATTATCCTGAAGGGCCAGCCTGTACACCAGCCGGTGACCTCTCCCACCTGCAGCTTCTCCACGATGGACGTCCAGCGTTCTCCAGCCTCCGGCGTCTAGACTGCAGCTCTGCACAAGACGTTTGGCCAGAGGAGAAATGGTCGTGCCCAACTGAGCCTGGTTTCTCTCGATTTTTTTTTTTTTTCCTTCACTTTCGCCAATTGGTGAAGTTTGTTCCTCGCCGCTGTCGCCACTGCCTTGCATGGTTCGGGACCTGTGGAGCTGCGCATCGATGGATTTGCTCTTCAGTGTTTGGACTCTCAGCAGTGAAAATTAAACCACACTGAACTGAACTAAACTGAACTTCAACTCTGAGAACTGGACTGGCGCAGTTTCAATTTACTATAATCTTCTATGTGAAAGTGCTTTGACACAATCTACATTGTAAAAGCGCTACAGAAATAAAGATGAATTGAATTGAATTAAACCTGCAATTGGATCCGCACTGCATTGTCAGCATCCCACTTCACATTACAAAATGACCCTTTAAAATGTATTAAAATACAAATAATTGTTTGAAAATATTTCAGGTTTTTACTGTTTTTGCTGTACTTTGAATCAAATAAATTAAGAATTGTTGAGCAGATAAGACTTTTTAAAAAGCGTTAACATATAAATAATATAGATATAATAATATAGTTTTAAAAACGTTTGACTTTGCCTATGTGTGTGTGTGCGCGCAAGTTGCTGTAGTCTTAAAATAGTCTTAAAAACTCACTAACCAATTGTTTTGATTACGTGTTTTGATTACGAGATTATACAATACATTTTCACCCTACAAATGACTTCCGAATGCGAAAATGCTCTGAAATGTGTGTTTGTTGAGAGTGTGTGTCAAAAACAGGCTCTTTTTGACACCTATTTTTGGCATCTGCACCTCAATGAGCACGAAACAACTTCTGGTCTTCATTCAGCACACATGACGCGGGCGCCGTTACGCAACGCTGCGTTTGTGTCAAAAATGGCCCATAAAACGCTTCCTCGCTCCAAGATGGCTGTGTTTTCTTTGTGAGTATAAAAAGGGCAGGAAGCACTCGTCAGTCTTGTGTTGCAATTGTTGTTTGTAGCTCTTTTTACGCATAATTGCTCTTTTTTGTATATAAAATTTGATTCGTTGTTTTTTTAATGCATTTTGTAGTGCACAGATTAGTATAGATACTGCACTAGTGTTAAGAGGTACAGTAGTAAACTATTATTTAATATTAATATTATTTAATTTAATTTTTCACATTTTTCCTAATTCATTATAGGTTGCCCAAAAAATTCATTTAAATACATAAAATATAGATAATACGTCAATAATATTTGATTTCTGATACAATAATGATCCAGACTCTCTGAATTTACATGCATTTAATATTATAATATTATCATGCAATAATATTGTTATCATTATTATTATGATATTATCAATCAATAATATTGTAATCGTTATTATGATATTATCGTGCAATAATATTATTATCGTTATTATTATAATGTTATCGCGCAATAATATTGTTATCGTTATTATTATATTATCATGCAATAATATTGTTATCGTTATTATTATGATATCACGCAATATTATTGTTATCGTTATTATTATGATATTATCACGCAATAATATTGTTGTTGTTATTATTATGATGTTATCACACAATAATATTGTTAGCATTATTATTATAATGTTAACGCAATAATATTGTTATCGTTATTATTATGATGTTATCACGCAATAATATTATTATAATTATTATGATATTATCGTGCAATAATATTATTGTTCTAATTATGACATTAACGTGCAATAATATTATTATCGTTATTGTTATGATATTTTCGTGCAATAATATTTTTATCGTTATTGTTATGATATTATCGTGCAATAATATCGTTATCATTATTGTTATGATATTATTGTGCAATAATATCAGTCATTATTGTTATGATATTATTGTGCAATAATAT
>CAIGQV010019395.1:3052335-3085341 GCA_903798115.1 Danio jaintianensis | reverse complement strand
TGTGTGTGTGTGTGTGTGTGTGTGTGTGTGTGTGTGTGTGTGTGTGTGTGTGTGTGTGAAAAAATAAAGTCATACAGCTTTGGAGTTTACTAAAATATTTGGATGTGGTGAAATACATTGCCTGGGGATCTTAATCCCTTTAAGATTATTTTTTTCATGAGTAGATTCAATAATAATTCCAGAGTTTTTTTGGGACAACTTAATTGTTTTATGTTCAATCCACTTGAAATTGTAAAAACAATTAAGTTAACTGAAATTGTTGGGGGGGGTGGGGGGGGGTGGAGTGGGGATGAGGGTAATGGTATAGGGGGGGGGAGGCGGGGGGAAGGGAGTGGGCTCAGTGGTTAGGTCACTAAGGTCGCAGGTTCGAGCCCTGGCTGGTCCAGTTGGCGTTTCTGTGTGGAGTTTGCATGTTCTCCCTGTGTTGATTTTTTAAATTGTTGCAAATTTATAAAAAATAAAAAACCTGTAAAAATCACATGTACAGAAGTATTCACAGCCTTTGCCGTGAAGCTCTAAATTGAGCTCAGGTACATTCTGTTTCCACTGATCATTCTTGAGATGTTTCAGCAGCTTCATTGGAGTTCACCTGTGGTAAATTCAGTTGATTGGACATGATTTGAAGAGGCATACACCTGTCTATATAAGGTCCCAGGGTTGACATTGCATGTCAAAGCACAAACCAAGCATGAAGACAAAGAAATTGTTTGTAGACCTCAGTGACAGGATTGTCTCGAGGCACAAGGCTGGGGAAGGTTACAGAAAAACTTCTGCTGCTCTGAAAGTTCCAATGAGCACAGTGGCCTCCATCATCCGTAAGTGGAAGATGTTTGGAACCACCAGGGCTCTTCCTAGAGCCGGCCGGCCATCTAAGCTGAGTGATCGGGGGAGAAGGGCCTTAGTCAGGTGATCAATAACCCGATGGTCACTCTGTCTGAGCTCCAGCGTTCTTCTGTGGAGAGAGGAGAACCTTACAGAAGGACAACCATCTGTGCAGCAATCCACCAATCAGGCCTGTATGGTAGAGTGGCCAGATGGAAGTCACTCCTTAGTAAAGAGCACATAGCAGCTCGCCTGGAATTTGCCAAAAGGCATCTGAAACTAAATTCTCTGGTCTGATGAGACTAAAATTGAACTCTTTGGAGTGAATGCCAGGCGTTACGTTTGGAGGAAACCAGGCACCACTCATCACCAGGCTTATACCATCCCTACAGTGAAGCATGGTGGTGGCAGCATCATGCTGTGGGGATGTTTTTCAGCAGCAGGAACTGGAAGACTAGTCAGGATAGAGGAAAAGATGAATGCAGAAATGTACAGAGACATCCTGAATGAAAACCTGCTTCAGAGTGCTCTTGACCTCAGACTGGGGCGACAGTTCATCTTCCAGCAGGACAATGACCCAAAGCACACCGCCAAAATATCAATGGAGTGGCTTCACAACAACTCGGTGAATATCCTTGAGTGGCCCAGCCAGAGCCCAGACCTAAATCCTATTGAACATCTCTGGAGAGATCTGAAAATGGCTGTACACCATCGCTTCCCATCCAACCTGTTAGAGCTTGAGAGGTTCTGCAAAGAGGAATGGGCAAAAATTCCCAAAGACAGGTGTGCCAAGTTTGTGGCATCATATTCAGAAAGACTTGAGGCTGTAATTGCTGCCAAAGGTGCATCAACAAAGTATTGAGCAAAGGCTGTGAATACTTATGTACATGTGACTTTTCAGGTTTTTTATTTTGAATAAATTTACAACAATTTCCAAAAATCTTTTTTCACATTGTCATTATGGGGTATTGTGTCTAGAAGTTTGAGGAAATAAATGAATTTAATCCATTTTGGAATAAGGCTGTAACATAAAAAAATGTGGAAAAAGTGAAGCGCTATGAATACTTTCCGGATGCGCTGTAGGTGAATTGGATGAACTAAATTGGCCGTAGTGTATGAGTGTGTGTGTGTGAATGCGAGAGTGTATGGGTGTTTTTCAGTACTGGGTTGCAGCTGGTAGGGCATCCACTGTGTAAAACATATACTCGTTCCACTGTGGCGACCTCTGAAATAGAGACTAAGCCAAAGGAAAATGAATGAATGAATGTTTGTGTTAGGACAACATGAAGGAATTGTGTGGAACCCAGCATTTTTTACAGAGAGTACTGTCCCTTTAAAATCCCTTTCTCATGAGTAGATTCAAGCTGACGATATAATTGTCAACAAAGAATGAATCTTTTAAATGCCTTTTTTCCCCCTGAAATGGAAATGCGTTGAAACTACTGTACAATAATTTAAATGTGTTTCTTTCATTTTTGTTTTCCATTGCAAATCCTTATAAAAGCAACACAAAAACACACTCTTTGCTTTTTATGTCCGGTTTTCATCATGCAGGAGTCAAAAAAAATTTTTTTTAATAAAAATGGCACATATTCGTTCATCCAATCCAGTCAAGAGACTAAATAATTCAGTTCCTTACAGATTCATCCAAGTTATCCAACTGAGACCAATCTCACGTTTGTAGATACGATCCAGTACCTCCCAACGTCTTCAAGATTAACTTTAGCCAATTTGTTTATATCGACACACTTAAAATCCCAGACGCTTTTGATAAATAAGGTCCAAAGGGAAGGTTTTAATTTCCCATAGATAAAGAAGTAGTATGATTGTTCATTGATTTACCAATCATAATAAGACACCTAGGGGCGACACAGTGGCACAGTGGTTAGCACTGTCACCTCACAGCAAGAAGGTCGCTGGTTCGAGTCCCGACTGGGCCAGTTGGCATTTCTGTGTGGAGTGTGCATGTTCTCCCCGTGTTGGCGTGGGTTTCCTCCGGGTGTTCCGGTATCCCCCACAGTCCAAACACATGCGCTATAGGGGAATTGGAGAAACTAAGTTGGCCGTAGTGTATGAGTGTGTGAGTGTGAATGAGTGTGTATGGGTGTTATCCAGTACTGGGTTGTGGCTGGAAGGGCATCCATTGTGTAAAACATATGTTGGATAAGTTGACGGTTCATTCCCCTGTGGCGACCCCTGATGAATAAAGGGACTAAGCCGAAGGAAAATGAATGAATAAATGAATAAGACGCCCAAATAAATCAATAAAAACACACCTAGACTAAAAAATCTAGATATTTTTGCTGTTTGTTCAAACTACTTATTTAAAATGAGCTGAAACAACAATTCTGGAGATTTTGGAGAACAACTTAATTGTTTTATGTTCAATCCACTTAAATCTGTTAGGTTAATTTAATCTCTTTGTGTCGAGACAACATGAATGCACTGTAAAAAAATGCAGGGTTCCACACAATTCCTTCATGTTGTCCCAACACAACTTAATTAAATTGACAAATAGATTTTGTTTTTTACGATTTTAAGTGGATTGAACATAAAACAATTAAGTTGTCCCCCCAAAAAACTCAAGATTCAGCTCATTTGAAATAATTAGGTTTTTTAAAATATATTTTTTCAGTGTGGATTCTGTGGAATCCCCGTATTTTACAGTGTAGTGTAGTAATCAGATAAATAAATAAATAAATAAATAAAAGACATCTAGCAATCAATTTTGCATACACCTCACCCAAACTCAGGCCTTATCCCCGGAGCGATCACTATGCTAGTCTGCTTTTTTACCTCAGTGAATTAGTAAATGTCTTTTTTTTCTTCTCCAGATGGCGTTGAGAGCACTCTGTTTGGAGCTGAAGTTAATGAAACCCCCGTGACAAGCACCCTCATCCCACTCTTGAATCTGAACATCTAGTATCTCTTAACCAGGTGATGCTATAGGGAGTGCATGTGAAGTGATCAATGGGGAGGACCACGCATGGTTATTTACATCATCAACGAGCGGCGTTTGACTTTCTCAATATTTTTCCACTCGACACTTCAAGAAACGAAGCGTGTTCTTGCTTTTGTAGACGCGCGGGAAATTGTGCACGACGGTCGGGGAGCGGGACTGTCGGTTTTAGATTATTAGGCGTTGTGTGCGCGCTCGCAACTCGACAGAAAAAACTATCAAAGGGAACCGCTGCGAACAGTTGATGCCAGCATCGGTTCCTTCCCTGTGAGCATCTGGTTGCGTGCGGATGATAAACCTCCCACGTGAATGCGCGGATGACAGAGCGTCCTGCATTTAAAGCGACGCACAGACATAAATCTCCTTTGAAGACGTTCCGCTGGATTGCTGAAGTCTGGCTGAATCAAGCTGTTGGGCTTCGGGTTTAATGTGCTGTGTGTGACGTTTGATTTTTGGGGCTTATATCGTTTTTCTGTTTGATTAAAACACGATGATAACTGTAAGACTGTAATATGTTCCACTTAAAAGCTTGGCGTAATGCTGGTGGAGACCTTCTGAAATACTTGATTCTGATTGGTCAATCACAACATTCCAAGGTATTTTATTCCCAAAATAACAACCAATTAAACTAATATCATATAAGCTCATCTGGGTAATACAAACCATCTTGACTAATATATATATATATATATATATATATATATACACACATCTTTGCCCAGCACTTTTATTTATTTATTTATTCATTTAAATAAATGGGCAAAGATTAATCACGAATATTCAAATCCAAATTAAAGTTTGTTTTGACATAATATAAATGTTATATATATTTATTATGTATATGTGATACACACACATACATAGAAACAAAACTATACAAAACAATGTTGTTACATATTTAAATTTATATATAATTTGTATTGTATATATATATATATATAATCTGTCACTCCGCTGTTCTTGAGTGTTTGGCGCCATCTTGTGACTGACTAAATATCAATAATAATAATAATAATAATATTTTATTTCTGCAATCTTTATGTTTACTTACATTAAATGATTACAGCTCAGATTATTCTTTTTCTGTCTAATTGTTTAGTTTTGTGGCAAGTGACCATGTAATAAAAGGAATAATGTACATCCAGTCGGTTGTGATAGATTATTTCACTGTTCTCTGGAATACTTGATTCTGATTGGTCAATTGCAGCATTCCATGTTATGCTATTCCCAGATAATATCAGCCGAAACTAATAACATCGTCTGGAAATTTAGGATAATCTTGATAATTACTTGATAATCTTGACTGTTAGTGAATACATTCATATTTATAGGTTTATCTGTCATGCTGCTGTTCTTGACTGTTTGGCGCCATCTTGTGACTCACGAAATAATATCAATAATAATAATAATAATAATAATATCGATAACAATCTTTTGTTTCTGCAAGCTTTATGTTTACTTATATTAAATGATTACAGCTCAGATTGTTTTCTTCTAATTGTTTAGTTTTGTGGCAAGTAACCATGTAATAAATGGGATAATGTACATCTAGGGCTGCACGGTGGCGCAGTGGGTAGCACGTTCGCCTCACAGCAAGAAGGTCGCTGGTTTGAGACTCGGCTGGGTCAGTTGGCATTTCTGTGTGGAGTTTGCATGTTCTCCCTGTGTTGATGTGGGTTTCCTCCGGGTGCTCCGGTTTCCCCCACAAGCCCAAAGACATGCGGTACAGGTGAATTGGGTACGCTAAATTTGTCTGTAGTGAATGAGTGTGTATGGGTGTTTCCCAGTACTGGGTTGCAGCTGGAAGGGCATCCGCTGCGTAAAACATATGCTGGATAAATTGGCGGTTCATTCCGCTGTGGCGACCCCTGATTAATAAAGGGACTAAGCCGAAAAGAATCGCAGATTATTACACAACTCTCTATAATACTTAACTCTGACTGGTCAATCATGGCATTTTGTGTTATGTTATTCCCAGATAATATCAGCCGAAACTAATAACATCATCTGGGAACTTATGATCTTGATAATTACTTGATAATCTTGACTGTTAGTGAATACATTCATATGTATAAGTTTATCTGTCATGCTGCTGTTCTTGACTGTTTGGCGCCATCTAGTGACTGAATAATAATAATAATATCGATAACAATCTTTTGTTTCTGCAAGCTTAACGTTTACTTACATTAAATGATTACAACTCAGATTATTCTTTTTCTAACTGTTTAGTTTTGTGGCAAGTGACCATGTAATAAAAGAGATAATGTACATCCAGTCGATTATCGCTGATTATTACACTGTTCTCTGGAATACTTGATTCTGATTGGCCAATTGCGGCATTCCGTGTTATGTTATTCCCAGATAATATCAGCCGAAACTAATAACATCATTTGGGAACTTAGGATAATCTTGACTGTTAGCGAATACGTTCATATTTATAGGTTTATCCTTCACGCTGCTGTTCTTGACTGTTTGGCGCCATCTAGTGACTGAATAATATGTAGGTTAGAGTAACTGGCTGCAAGCTTTATGTTTAATGAAAGCTAGTACATTTTTACAGCTCAGATCAACGTTTTGTGTCTAATAGTTTAGTTTTGTGGCAATTGACCGTGTAATAAGTGAGATTATGTACATCCAGCCATATATATATATATATATATATTTTTTTTTTTTTTTTATAGCAAAATCGAAAAGCCCTTCAGTCTTAAGTCATGCACACCGTTGATGACGGTTGATTTTCGTTGATTTTCACTCACTCTTATAGTCAGCATTTTTGTGCCGTTTTTTTAACATTCATAATCAAACAATTTTCACTGGAGATGAGCAGTTAGATGGTGCTTAATGAAAAATGAGAAAATTAAATGAAATAAAACTCACCAGCGAATCTTATTTGAGCTGTAATTTCTCTCCGTAACATCTCCCGTTTGATGAAATGTTGAAGTCGCTGTCGTGTTTATCATACGGCTCTTTGTGTTCAGACACCAGTGAAACAAGCAGCTCCACATTCACCTTCCCTCTTCTTTGCTGTTAAAAATGGTGTGTTTGGCAAGACCGTTTTGCGCTTGAGCGCCATCAAGTGGTGTTTTATTGTAACTTCAGCATCTTCAGGCGCATGAACAAAAGTGCGAGTTTCATTGGTTAGCCAGTTTTTAACATGGCACATCAAATAAAAAAAAACGGCCAAGTAATTTTTTTTTAAATGTCGCTTTTGCGCATGACGTTTTTTGGCGAAAAATATAAAGCAGCTAAACGTACATTATCCTTTACGTAATCCATTTTGATAACCAGCAAAACTCGTCTAGCTGCATGTAAAAGTTAATATAGTAACTAAAGTTATGGCAACTAACAACCTTAACTTTTACGAATTTGATTGTAATGTTATAATGTGCACTTTCGTAAAGGTATTGCTTTGAAACAATAATTATTGTGTAAAGCACTATACTACTATACAAATTTATATTGACGCTATACAAATTGAACTGAATGTAACTATTTTACGTATTGTCAGAAAAGTGGCTAATTTGTACGAATTCATACAATTAAATGCGTATGACAATTTTTACAAAGAGGCGTGCCTTCAAACCCCACCCCTAACTCTACCTCTCATTGGTGGAAGAGCAAATTATACTAAAAAGCACAAATGAGATCATGCAAATGAATACGAATTCGCTATTAAATCTAAATATTACGAATTGCTTTGGGATTGCGTTGGTTTTTCTGATTCAACTCTCGCTCATATTGGCGTAGAGACTTTTTTTTAGAGGAATACAAATGTATGAAGTCGACAGACAAAGGCAGGATATTTCAAATGACCCCGTTTGGTTTGATATACTTGGACACACTTGATTACGCATTGTGTTTGGCTAGGATTATTATATTTTTTGAGCGTGTCTTCAGCATTAGTGGTCTGGAGCAGACGTGGGTTTTACTGCGGGGCCAGTTTGATCTTCTTTCGTCATGCGGCGTTTGCTTTGTTTTCTTCATGATGGATGAGGTTTTGCTGGATATACTAGTTAAAGATCTGGCAGGCAAAGTTTTGTGGATGCCTTTGGAGAGGAATACAAATGAAGACAGTCATCAGACAGAGATGGATTATTTATAATGAATCGCTTTGGTGTTTGGATGTGCTTGATTACGCATTGTATTTTGTCGAGATTAATGCTCTCATATGTTTGTTTTTTTGCAGTAACTGTGCAGACATGAATATTAATTTGGTGCCAGTTTGATTTTATTTAGTCATTCAGGGTTAGCTAAGAAACCCTTAGTGACTTTTATTTAGTAGTTTGATATAATTTCATGTTTAAGAAATAATACATAGTGAAATGTTTTGTTTATTTTTCATTTAGACCTGTCCAGTTTCATCCGTAGCGCGTCCCAGACCACCTTCTGAAGCGGTTTGATTAATATCCACCTTGAATGCATTTTAAAGGGTTTTTCGCAATCACGTAGAGCTATCCGCTCAAAAAATACATGAATAAAAACATGCACGAAGTGACCAGGAGTATACATCCCCACAGAAACTAGCAGCTAGCGGATACAGAAACTCTCGGTTTCCACAATCCCACAGATTCTGACACCTAATTACCAGCAGCACCCGCGGCTCCAGGATTATGACCCAGATTTTTGCAAGACCTTTTGCAGTGAATGTCACAGGCGTTCACCCCATTGTTCCCCTTCCGGCACAGCGGGCTCCACAACAAGTCATTAAGGCTAACAGACAGCGGCGTGATAAAGTCAGAGGCATGATAGGCCAGTAAAGGACACACTTTGAGCCAATTTAAAACCACACAAGCACAACAAACTTGCAAGCAACGTGCTATGCTAAATGCGTTACGTGTTTATTCCACTGCATTATGCATTCGATTTCTGCCAAGATTAATGTATTTGTGATTAGAGTTTGGTTTTCTTTTTTTGTCTTTTCTGGAGTAAAAAAAAAATGCAAGCTTGATTAGATTCATGGTGGACGATTGATTTTTGCACGTCCACGTTTTTCAATTTTACCCCCTGAAAAATCCATCTAAGCTGTGTGGATGTTGTCTATGTGTAGTCAGATTCCCCATTGTGAGGACTGTTTTTATTCGTAAAGGAACACACCACTTTTTTTGTTAATGATCTCATTTTATAGTTCCACTAGAGTTAAACTGTTGAGTTTTAGCATTTTTTAATCGATTCAGCTGATTTTTGGGTCTGGCGGGGACACAGTTAGCTTAGCTTAGCATAAAGTATTGAATCGGATTAGACCATTAGCACCTCGCACAAATGACCAACGAGTTTTGATTATTTTCCAATTTAAAGCTAGACTCTTCTGTAGTTACATCATGTAATAAGACTGGAAATGAATTAAAAGTTGCTGTTCTCTAGGCAAGCTAGGCCAGGAACTATATTCTCATTTTGGCGTAATAATCAAGGAACTTTGCTGCTGTTGTAAATAAATGATTATTATGCCGCATAGTTGTAAAATAGCAACTTTTCATTTTTGAGCGAGATGCTAATGGTCTAATCCGATTCAATGAACTATGCTAAGCTAAGCTAAAAGTGCTTCTGGCAGACCTGTAACACTTTGGAAAAAACAAAGTCAAGCTCCAAAAAATGACAAAAATAATTATTTTCTGAGGCCATCCTATTATTATGGTAATGCTTCACATGGTAATGTTTGATGTCAAATCTTACACAACATGACTTGATATCATATTTGTTCATACACTAGCAAAAAGAGGCTTTTTTTAGGCTGGGAAATCTCTGTAGACTGATGGCATTTCATGCTGTTAAGCTTTATAATCTTAAAATGTGAGCAAAATCAGCTGTTTTGTCATCACTTTAGACATTACGCTAGAGAATCATTCAAACACTAGCTCTAAAGTGACGTTGGTGAAGTAGCAACGGTTTCTGCTGTTCTGGCGTCAGCTGCAGATGTAAAGGAATGGCAGAAGAAAGTAGATCCTCTTACAAAAGGGTTTTGAGACTCTCCGTGTTTGATTTTATTTTTTATACACACAATTATGCCGTCAAACTGTTGTATAAATGCAATATCACACTCGTAGCAGTGCAATATGGCTGTATATCATCACTGGTGGGACACTAAGGCACTTGGCCTGTGGCCTCGAGCCAACGCACGCCTCCCACCAGTGCCGATATACAGCCATAATCGCACTGCTACTCGTGCTCAGCATAGTTGAGTGCACCCCATTTTGAAAATGAATATTTTTATCCATGTCCCAGTTAATATAGGTAATGTATTTTGGTGCATTTAAACAAAGCAGATTTATTAAACAGATATATTTATTAAAATAATATTTTAGTCACCAAACATATTTAGAAATTGAAAGATAATACATTTAAATTCAAGCAAAATACTGGAAAAAAAAATTACAACCTACAAAATTTCAACTAAATTTTTCAATTTTTATGCTTCTCTTGATTTTTCCTCTTTTAAAAATTTGTATTTAATATTTTTCTCTAACATATAAATTTGGGTGTACTAGTTTTTGGACCGTTATCGCAAGTTATTTTGTCAGATTAGCTCCAGATTTGGCTTCAGTACTGACTGATCTAATGTATATGCACAAATATAATACTGTAAAGCTTCCTATTAAAAATATGAATTTAAAAGAGAGATTTGTGAGGGGTGTACTTATATATGCTGAGCACTGTATATTTATTTGGCATGCGGTGGACATCAGGTAAAGACATCTAGTAAATGCTTACTACCGTTAAAGAGGTTATTAATACTTTTTATTTGTGATCAGATCATCTGCACATCCAACGAGCCTCCCACACACACATTCTGCTGTAACAAACAAATAAATAAATAAAAACCAGACAGATGGACAGTTCAGTTCTCTCACGGCTCTTTTGTTCTCCATTATGTGCAAACTGAGGTTAGTGTTTGACTGTCTGTTAAAAAGAGAAGATTATTTTAGCGCTGTTGTCATATCCAGTGCTGGTCAGGTCTTTTTGGGGTAAAAGTACCACCTTTGATCAAATCCTTTTATTTTACTTCACCGGAGCGAAACGTCTTTAAAGTGAAAGCCGAAGTAATTTTTTTTAGTGTTGAAATACTTTATATAACCTAGTTAATATGCAGAGAGACGGCTGTAAGTCATAAGTCAGCGGATTTCCTGTGAAGTGTTGAAAAGGTGGTTTTGTCCAGCCGGTGGAAACAGAAAGAAGAAATCGCTCATTATTTATGTTTTAATCTTCACTACTTCTAATAGTCTTACACTTGAAAAATGACTTTTGCTTGTTCAAACTACTTACTTAAAATGAGCTGAACCAACCCAATTCTTAAGGTTTTTTCTTGTGGGGGGGGGGGGGGGGGGACAACTTAAATTTGTAAAAACGATTAACTTAATTGATTTGTGTCAGCTTTCAGCTCATTACTTTACAAACCACAGTAGAGGGCAAATTCTCCAGCAGGATAGCGCTCCTTCTCATACTTCTGCCTCCACATATATATATTCTATTCCAAAAAAACAACATCCAATTTCTTTTGGGCTAGAAAAAAGATGGTAACTCTTGACTCGATAAGGAATTTCAACCACAAGGTCAAGACTTCTTGTCTTAACCAAACTCGGTGGTGGGATTTACTGTGCAATAATGCAGAAAAACAAGTAAAGTGGCGCGCCTGAACACAAGGAAAATGACAGAGCGCTGAATGTAGGTTACAGGGATTGCTTTAAGAGTTCTGACTCCAAGGGCACGTGTCTGCATGTTGAGATAGAGGGTGAAAAAGGTGAGCAAATACTGTCATGTTGTGAATCCACGACCAACTTTCCCAACAGGAGACCTGTCTAAAGTGACAACGCCAACATCGGCCCTGTGCTCTCCAGAAACGGCTATTTTTAGCACCGCGCTGCTTGCATTGAATTTTAAAAACCCTTTCTGACTGGGTGGCGATGTGCAAATAGATGAATAGCCATTGCGTTTTGGACTCATGGTGCTAAATGAAGTGCTCTTATGGCAAGATTATCAGGTTTCCACTTTCATATTTAGACTGAAAAGAAATGGCTCTTACTTTTTTTCGATATGGAGCCTTCAAGAGAGATAGCCCGCCTGAAATTGGACCTTTGGGAGCAAAATGCAATCTAAGAGAAGCATAACTATCAACCCTTTCAGGATTTTCCCACATTTTACCATTCACACTGTGCGCAGTTATCACATTTAAATATTTTCCCGTATTTTTTATTTATTAATCAACAATTTTTATTTTAAACAGTCATACAAATTGACAAAGGTTTAAATTTTCAGTATAGCTAAATAAAATAAAATACAAGAATAATATATAAACTCAAAATAACTTAATATACTTTGAAAGAAAAAATATATATAATAAAATAATAATAATAATATTAAATACAGCAATAACATTTGTCTAATCTATATACTTTCAATGTCCATCAATTCAACAAAAGAGTCACCATCTAGACTATTCGTATTCTTACATAGACTTACATTCGTGTCAGTAACATCTACTAGCAAAAATTAAAGTGACCACATAAATTATTTTGTGTATATGAACTTTTTTTTGTCTGTCAGACGAACACAGTTGGCGTCGTTTTTTAATTTTATGGCTCTTCAATGGTGTTCAATAGAGACTTTTATTTTGAAACTTCCATAAATCCATCGTCAATTTAAACCATATGCCGCCAGAAGGTAAACGTATGGCAGATCCATGTGTTTTTGTAACAATTTTTTTTACTTTCGAAAGTAATGCATTACATTGAGTCACTCCCCAAAAAGGTAACTAGTTGCGTTACTTGGTTACTTTTTATGGGAAGCAATGCGATACTTTTGAGTTACTTTTTCTTACCTTTGTTGAGGCTTGATCTCTTTCAGAACTTGCTTTTTTTTAATAGAGGAGCTCTGCGATTAACAACACACTGTATAACCTTCATTTACCTTAAAAAAAAACACATCAAAAAATAATAATGTTAACTTCGGAGAACTTCCTGACCCCAGAACTATACATGCCATATATACAGATTATTGAAAGCTTAAAGCAATGTGTTTGCTGCTTTTGTACTTTTTAGTGTGTACGTTTTACCAAAAAGATCGGTCTTTAATCTTGTTTTGAACTGAGAGAGTGTACCTGAGCCTCAGACATTATCAGGAAGGCTATTCCAGAGTTTAGGAGCCATATATGAGAAGGCTCGACCTCCTTTAGTGGACTTTGCTACTCTGGGTACTACCGTAGGTAGTAGGTTGGTTAGATAAACAGGAGCTAGATTATTTAAAACCTTATAGGTAAGAAGCAATATTTTATAATCAATACGGAACATAACAGCCAACCAGTGTAAGGAGGATCAAATTGGGGTCATATTTTCTAGACCTGATAAGAAAATCTGTGCTGAAATATAACCTTATATGGAGTCGAATCCTGAATGATTAACCCAATAATCATCATCTCTTGTGGATTAGCAATCAATATAAAGCACCTATACTCAAAAAATGGCTTTTGATGCTTGTTCAAACTACTTATTTAAAATGAGTTGAAACCACATTTAATTTAAGGATATTTTTTACAGTGTACCTTAAAATTAGTAGTAAATCCAATTTTTTTTCCAGTGTGGCGCAAAAGCTCTTTCCAGGACATTTAAAAGCATCACGAATGTGTGAAAAATCCCTATTAGATGACCTTTTATTACCATTATGTGATGCATTGTGTGTATGCTTGACTAAAAAGATAGATCTTTAATCTAGTTTTGAACCGAGAGAGTGTGTCTGAGCCTCAGACATTATCAGGAAGGCTATTTCAGAGTTTAGGAGCCATATATGAGAAGGCTCGACCTCCTTTAGTGGACTTTGCTATTCTAGGTACTACCAGAAGCCCTGGGTTTTGCGATCTTAAAGAGCGGGTTGGATTATAGCGAGAGAGAAGCTCGGTTAGATAAACAGGAGCTAGATTATTTAAAGCTTTATAGGTAAGAAGCAATATTTTAAAATCAATACGGAACTTAACAGGCAGCCAGTGTAAGGAGGATCAAATTGGGGTGACATGCTCATATTTTCTAGACCTGATAAGAAAATCTGTGCTGAAATATAACCTTATATGGAGTCGAATCCTGAATGTTTAACCCATTCATAGTCATCTCTTTTGGATTAGCAATTAATGTAAAGCACCTACACTCAAAAAATGGCTTTTGATGCTTGTTCAAACTACTTATTTAAAACGAAAACATTTAATTTATGGATTTTTTTACAATGTACTTTAAAAAAAGAAAAAAAATGATTCATTGGATTTACCATCTTTCATTGTGGCTTAAAACTCTTTCCAGGATATTCGAAAGCATCACAAACATGTGAAAAATCCCTATTAGATGACCTTTTATTGACGAAACGAGTAATTACCAGCAGCTCGTCGATAGCACTGAAGGTTAGAGAGCACCGGATGAAACGGTGGAGGGCAGGAAAACGGATTTACGGTGAATTTTAGTTTTGTTAGTAAACAGCAGGTGAGAGACGCCCCATTTTCTCCCGCAGCGGGGGGCTGTCAGCTGCCGGTGGGCGCTCGAACTGGACATTTGTGGGAATGTGACAAAAAAAAAAAAGCCACACAAAAGGCATTCGGCTGGACTTTCAGTGCAATTTATGGCAAGACGCCGACAGTCAACAGAAAAAGGCTGTGATGTTCTTTTGCTTCGGCTGCCATTAAGGAGTAATTGCACATGCATTCACTACTAAAACAGGCTAGTATGGATTAACCCTCTAAACACCACAATCCACCTGCACTGTAGAAAACACATTCATTCATGCCGTCCCAACACAAATCCATTGAGTTAACGTAACTAATTTAAGTAGATGGAACAAAAACCAATTAAGTTTCCCCCCCCAAAAAAAACTAAACTAGAACAAGAAGCAAAAATCCTAGCTGGGGGAATATATTAAATATTAGGAATACTATCAGGATATTTTTGCTGACAGTATAAAATTATTAATTTTTGTATATTTAGCAAATATTGATCATGGTAAAAGTTTCACGTCTGAAATTATGGCAGCTGATGGGAATGCTTTTAAACACTTCTATTCATATTTAGATGAGCATGGTTTCATTATTCATTCATTTTCCTTCGGCTTAATCCCTTAATTCATCAGGGGTCGCCACAGCGGAATGAACCGCCAACTTATCAAGCATATGTTTTACACAGCGGATGCCCTTTCAGCTGCAACCCAGTATTGGGAAACATCCATACACACTCATTCACACAGAGGAGAGGGGTGTGATTTGATTGGGGCCCCCTAATAGTAACTCTAGGGGCCCCAAAACGCCGTGGGCCCTTAGAATCGGCGTAACATCCACCCTAAAGCATCCCTCCTTTCCCCCCAGTGTCGCCCATGAAGCCATGTGGTGTTAGCATCTGGAGCTAAAGCACAAAATAATGGAAAACGTCAACTCAGTTATCGTTTGTAAAGTTTAGCAACAATTATTAACAGAATCAAACGTTTCAGATCACATTTAAACATCATTTTACCTTAATAACAGCTTCAGTTTACTGTAAAGTTTTTGTATATCATGGCAGTTTAAGGGAAAATTGATGGAAAATGCTTAAAATGTTTTTTTTAATCGATGAATGCTACGTATCCCCCCTCAAAATATATAGGATAAACTAATAGTTGATTATGTCAGCTCTGCTACTGTGATATTACAGTGAATTTCTCATTCAATTTTTAAAAACGTTATTATGATGAAAATTCATCACATGGCATTTCTGAAACAATTTGGAGTCAGGTTTGAGGTTAGCATCTAGAGCTAAAGCACAAAATGGTGGAAAACGCTGTTACCGTTTATAAAGTTTAGCAACAACAATTAGCATCAAATGTTTCTGATCACATGTAAACACTTTTACATTAATAACGGATTCAGTTTACTGTAAATAACACAATTTTTGCGTATCAAATTAACAACGAATGCTCGAAATGGACCGTTCTGGAAAGTCTTTTATTGATTAATGCTACATATCCCCGCTCAAAATGTTTAGGATACACTAATAGTCGATTATGTCAGCTCTGCTACTGTGATATTATAATCAATTCACTTTTTATAGACAATAATATGATGAAAATACATCAAATTGTGTTTCATAAATGCCATGTGGAGTCTGGTTTGAGGTTTGCATCTGAAGCTAAAGCACGAAATGCTGGAAAATGTCAACTCTGTAGCTGGTTTACAACAACAATTAGCATCAAATGTTCCTGATCACATTTAAACACTATTTTACATTAATAATGGATTCAGTTTACTGTAAATTACACAATTTTTGTATATCATTTGTGTATCAAATTAGCAACAAAACACAATTCTGCAATGAGTCTTTAACCTTTCTTCACTGGAGTCGTCCATTAAGGACTCCTCAACACACTCCTGCTACCAACAGTGTGGGTGTCGAAATGGTGTGTGTGTGTGTGTGTGTGGGAGACACGGCTGGCGTTTGTGTGATCGGAGGTGGGTGGAAAAAAGAAAAAAAGAGAAAATGAAAGACAAGGACCAAAAAAGAAAACGAGAGCCCCTTCCTCTGGGCAGTGACATGACACACTAATGACTGAGAGACAGCGGCAGAGGAGTGTGTGTGTGTGTGTGTGTGTGTGTGTGTGTGTGTGTGTGGGTGGGTGGGTGGACTGGTACACACACACACCCCTTCCACATCCAGAAAAAAAAAAACACCCGAGATGAGCTTTCCATCTGCTTTCTAGCGCTGGGTGTGAGTGAAGAACATAATATTACAGCTTACAGAGGCGTTGCTGAAAACAGCCTTAAACATAGAGGGGTCACCCAGTGAGAAAACAACCCAAAAAACAGACTGAGAATCGCATCAGTCGACAACTGGCAGATCAAAAAAAAGCAGCTGTATTTTAGAGATGCAGCGCGCTCTAGTGTTGGAAAAGGGGGTTGTGTTTTAGATAACATGCACACTAAACAAACGCTGGGTTCCACACAATCTGTGTTGGAACATGAAGGAGTTAAGTTAGCTTATTCGTTTTTATAAATTTAAGTGGATTGAACTTAAAATAATTAAGTTTAATGAATAACCCTCAAGGGTTGTGTTGTCTCAGCTTGCTTTAAAGGGCACCTATGATGAAAATCATCTTTTGTAAGATGTTCGGACAGAACTGTGTGTAGTATAGTGTGTCCAGTCATATTGGTGTGATAGAAGCAAAAGTCTCTCTTTTTTAATTTCCTGACGTTAAAACAGCATCCAAATCCCAGTGATTTTCTATAAATATTCCAAATATTCTATAAAAAATTTGAATATTCCATAAAGTTTGAATATTCTATAAAAGCTGTTTGAATATGCTAAAACCAATTTGAATATTCAAAAAACAATCTGAATATTCTAAAAACTATTTGAATATTAAAAAATAAGGTGTATATATTCCAAAAAAACTGTTTGAATACTCTACAACAATCTTAATATTCCAAAAACTGCCTGAATATTCTATTAAACGTTTTTGGAATATTCCATAGTTTTGGGAATATTAAGATTTTTTTTTGAGTATTCAAACTGTTTTTTTTTATTATAAAATATTCAGTTTTTCTGGAATATTCAGACAGTTTTGGGAATATTAAGATATGTACACACCTTGAATATATACACACCTTTATCTGACTAGTATATATATACGCCTTGTTTTTTAATATTCAAATAGTTTTTAGAATATTCAAACAGCTTTTATAGAATATTCAAACTCTATGGAATATTCAATTTATTTATAGAATATTCAGGCAGTTTTTGGAATATTAAGATTGTTTTAGAGTATATTTTTGAATATACACCTGCTTTTTTTAATATTCAAATATTTTCCAAAAACTTCACATTGTTTTTAGAATAGTTGAGCGGTTTTGATATTCAACTTGTTTTTTGAAGTCACTTATTAATATTCTAAAAGTTTTTGGGAATATTAACGGATTTTAATATTTGAAGTTAAACTTTCAGTAATATTCTAATGGTTTTTAAACAGCTCTTTAATATTCAAATTATTTTTTGAATATTCAGATTGTTTTCTTTTATCTTAATTATTTTTTTAATATTTTAATTGTTTTTGGAATATTAACACTCTTTACTGAAATATTCAATTAACTACACTAATATAAAAATGCTGGGTTGTTTTAACCCAAAGGTTAGGTTTGGTCCATATTTGACCAAATGACCAACCCAACATTTTATTAGAGCATACGCTTTGAAAACTTCCCTATGTGCTGCTGTCATTTACATTTAGTAGAGAATTTTCCCCCAAAGCGACTTACAATTGAGGAGACATTCAGAGATTCAACAAGAGGCAATACACACAAGTGCTGGTTATACAAAAGAACTGTTAGTGCTCAGAGAATTAGGTGCAAGATTAAGGATGAGGGAGTGTTTATTTTATATAGAGAAGAGTGCTTCTACAGGTGGTTTGTCAAGCCCTGTGTGAGGCACACTTCATATATGCAGTTTTATTTTTAAGATATAAGAACATGCCTGGTGCAAATGTGCAAAACTGGCGCAAGTGTCAGAGAGATCAAAGTGTGTTTTCTACAGGTGGTTTGTCAAGCCCACTTACCCATGTGAGGCACAAGTAAATAAACTACTACACCAGTGTTTCCCAAGCCTGTTCCTTAAGGCACACCAACAGTACACATTTTCAACCTCTTCCTAATCAAACACACTTGAACATAAGAAGAGACTCCAAAACCTGAAGTTAATGGGTCAGATAAGGGAGACATCCAAAATATGTACTGTTGGTGTGCCTACAGGAACAGGGTTGGGAAACACTGCACTAGACTAAACTAGGCAGTTACAAGTAAATAAACTACTAGAAATGTCTGATTTCAGAACAAAAGTGACCCATTTAGACGCTGCATTCATCAACGCAGTCAAATGGCACAACTTAATATGTAAAACATTTATTGGATATTGCATACAAAAAAAAAAAAAAGGACAAATCGAAAGTAAAACAGATCACAATGAGACACTTTTGGCATGCGTCCTCCTCCTGTAGCCCTTCAAAAAGTCCTCGCTTTTACCCACATAACACATTTATTCAGAGGTCACAATTTACGGCTCAACTTGAATCACATTTCTGCGCTTTCTGATGGTAGAATTTTGACTTTACAGTAGATTAACAATGACGCATTGATAATTTCTCATCGGATATACCAGAAGCACATTATATCCGTTACATTAGTCACAGCTCTGGTCTAATAAAACCTGAAAGAACGAGGAAGATTATTTCCTTACGAAAAACAGTGTTCGCAACTAAAAATTTGAATTAAAAAGAGTAATAATAATAATTCACAGATGTGGAGTGTTTGGCAAAAGAAACGTCCCATGAAGTTTTAAAAATAAGCTTAAACGGTAGATTTTATTAGCCAGAAGCTAAGTAACAAATGTACACAAATACAAGCAAAATTTAGCTTAAATTTGACTCAATTGACTCTTGATAAACTATGAGGCAATTCGTTCGCAGAGCCTTCGGAAGAACCCTTATAAGTAAACATGTAGATTACAATAACCCCATTAAAATACGAAAACAGTTCCACACTGCATAACCTTAAAAACAAAAATGTTTCCCAGTCCAATTTTGTTGTTTGTTTGTACACACTGCAATCGAATATATTCACAAATGTATTTAAAATGTAGGTTGTGCACTAGGGTTTTTAAAAATCCTGAGGAAAAGAAACTATCAAAAATATATATACGATTGTAGCTAAAAACCAAACTGCATTGTTATGCAGTAGTCGTGAAAATTGACTAAATCAACCCTAGCGCTCAGGGGTCAACTCACAGATCGGTTTATTTATTCGTATAAAAATATTTGCGGCATGCATAATTGACTGAGAAACATTTTAATAATAGTAAAAAAAAAAAAAAAAAAAAAAAAAACACAAACTGTAAAACTTAAAATGTGACAGAATCAACAGGGTGGATGTACGCAGATTACTCGCTAGATTCCACAGCTAAAATATGGGCTTTTTGTATTGTTGGAGTGCTTTAGCTAGAAGCTAGCAAGAAAAAAGGTCAAATTGGTTTCATTCATCGTCCATTTCTTTGGTTATCTGCCCGTGTGATGTGATCTTATTGCAAATGTGTGTCAATTCTGGTCAGAATGAAGAGACAGTGCTAAACTGATCAATCTGTAGGGTCAACCAAATGTAACATTCAACAATACATTCAAATAAACGGAAGGTGTTCTGAATATTCAAATAACCTTGTTTTTAGAATTTTCAGACAGCTTTTTTATTTTTTTTGAATATTCAAATTGGTTTTAGCATATTCAAACAGCTTTTACAGAACATTCTAACTGTTTTTATAGAATATTCAAACTGTTTCTATAGAATATTCAGGCAGTTTTTGAAATATTAAGATTGTTTTCAGTGTATTTAAACTGTTATTTGGAATATATACCTGTTTTTTTAATATTCAAATTGGTTTTAGCATATTCAAACAGCTTTTAGAATATTCAAACAGTTTTTATGCAATATTCAATTGGAATATTAAGATTGCCTTTAGAGTATTCTGTTTTTAATATTTAAATAGTTTTTTGAATAGTCACTTTTAGTAATAATCAAATAGTTTCTTTTTCGGAACATTCAAACTGCTTTTTTAATATTCAAAATCTTTTTGGAATATTCAGATTGTTTTGTTTTTTAAATCTTAATTAGTTTTTTTGAATATTCAAATTGTTTTATAATATTCAAACTGAATCTTGAAATATTAACAGATTTTAATATTAAAATCATTTTTTTTTTACTTTCAAACAGCTCATTAATATTCAAAATGTTTTCAGAATATTCAAAAACTACAAGATACTCAAATTTGTTTTAGAATATTCAAAGTATTTTTAAAATATTCAAACTGTTTTTGGAATATTAACAGATTTAAATATTAAATAAGTCAAACCTAGTAATATTCAAATGATTTTTTTAAACTTTCAAACAGTTTTGTAATATTCAAAATGTTTTTAGAATATTCAGACTTATCTTAATTATTTTTTGAATATTCAAATTGTTTTTTAGAATATTCAAACCGTTTTTATGTAATATTCAGACAGTTTTTGGAATATTAGGATTGCTTTTAGAATATTCAAACAGTTTTTGGAATATTAAGATTGCTTTTAGAATATGCAAACTGTTTAATTATCAAACACTTATTTTTTTAATATTCAAACAGTTTTCAGAATATTCAAATAAACTTCAGAATACTGAGTCGAGTAGCTTATCAATATCTATTCCATCTTCTGACACTGTACTCGTCAGAAAGTACCATTCTGGTAGCTTGTTAACTAGCTAACATTCAAATGAACACTCATCAACTATTAAGGTTATGATGGGGGTCTATTAACATTCAAAAATGACTGATTTAAACACATAACACTACGTAAAGCAAGAATCAAACACTGCAAATTGTATCTGAGCCCTAAATGTTTAATAATGGGAGTAATCCTGTAAAAGTTTCCACCCTGTTCATCTGGTTAGCGAAGTGAAAACAAGGGGGTGTGCTAAAGCGACAGCTGTCAGTTACAGGCTATATAGTGCACTACAGAACATAATTCACCCATTCATAACCCAGCAGTGACCAAAACACACCACTGATGGACATGAATATGCAGATTCCTTAGTCACCAGCGCGTACAAATACTCTCTAATTTCACTCTCTGATGATGGTGCATTATGGGATGTTTCCATCACTCTTGCTGTCTGGAAAGACTGTTATTGAGGAGCTGAAAAACAGCTCAAGATTAACTGGCTTTACAAATGAGGTCCGTGTAGAAAAAGGATCGAGGGAGGGTTGTTATGCGCTCATGATCAAAGAATACAAAAAGTAGTGGCTCTACAAAAAGACTGAATTGTGGGAAAGGGAAATACTAAAAGGTGCGCGGCTCCATCACATCACTGCACATTCTCTGGCTCTTTGAGTCTTTGGATCGCCCTGAAAACAAGAGAGAATAAATCAAAAGGTTATTGTAGAACAGTTCTGCTGTGTCTATTTCTAAATGATATGTCTAATTAATATTTCACACGTCAGACTTTACAGTACAGTTCGACTGCACGGTGTCAGAAATATGCGATATGAGTGGATTTTCTTGAAGAGCTGCTTTAAATTTACATATACACAAAAAAAACATGAAAATTACGGTTGGGGTGTAAAAAGAGCTTTACATTCTTTGCAAGCCTGCTAACTGCGGATCAACGAATCCATTGAGGACAGCTAATACAAAAGAACGTAAATGTAAATTATGGATTTAGTAGGCAAAGGTTTTTCATTTTAATTATGTTAACAAATATGAAAATGTGTATGAATATTTGGGATTCAGTGCAAAAAAAACAACAACTTTACGTTGTTTACAAACCAGCTGATTGTGAATAAATTTTGGGACAACGAATACAAAAAAAAAAAAAAAAGTTATACAAAAATTATAGACTTTACATTCTTTACAAACCTAATGATTGATACAAAATTGAGTATTTAGTCCTCCCAACCCCACCGACTGAGAATAATAATAATAATAATAATAATAATAAATAAAAAAAACACAAAATTGGGAATTAGTGTGCAAATACCTTTACGTTCATCACAAACCTACAGATTGTGCAACATTTTTTGGATAATAAACAAGGGGGGGGGGGCTTAAAAAAGAAAATAAAAAACACATACAAATGTGTCTGTCTGTCTACAAACCTAATGATTGAGCAAGATGAATTTTTAGGATAAAAAAAAGGGGGGGGGAGAAATGCATACGAAATGTAGTATTCAAAACGTTGCATTCCTCCCACCCCCACCATTAGCATGACAAATACAAATAATGATCATAATCAAATAAAAAAACACAAATTTGGGATTTAGTGTGCAAACACCTTTACGTTCATCGAACGTGAAACATTTTTGGGATAATAAATAGGGGGTGGGGGGGGGGGGGGATAATTGTACAAATAACAAAAATAATTGTTCTTCAAACCTACTGATGTAACGTGACAAATTTTAGGATAGCGAATACAGAAAAACGCAAATGAAAATGATGGATTCTGTGGGTAAAGAGCTTTACGGTCTACACAAACCAGCTGATTGTGCGTGACGAATTTATGTTAATATATGGTAAAACTGATTGTGTACAAAAAATTTTACACTCTAAATGGTGTGTTGATGCTCATTTCCCAACAGGGCTGAACTATGAAGACAGTTTGTGGTCTCTGCATTATTTGAGATGATCACATCTTGAGCAAATTGTAGAATGGGGATGAGTGTGGGGCACAGAAAACAATCACATACCATGGGTGGAAACTACATTAACATACAGAGAACAGCTGTGTCAACAGCCAAGGAGCAACTTCATTAACATTTAAACGCAGTAAAACTAAAACGGTATAAGTTTCAGGGTTCATTCTGACTCCGGCTGAACCCAAAGTACTGCCGTGGATTTTGACACTGCTATGCTGGATAAACATCTTTATTGAGATCTTCAACATCCTCATTTGTTTCCTTCTGTTGTTCACAAACCGGCTGATTGTACATAAATTTTTTGAATAACAAATATGAAAGAAATAATAAAAAATAAAAAAAATACAAAAAATAAAATTCAGCCATTCACAAACCTGCTGATGGAAAAGGTCTTCATCTCCAAAGTCTCCCTCCTCATCGTCACCATTCTCCATTTCTATCACGCTTTTTGTGACGGTTCGCTTCGCCACATCCTGTAAACAGTATCATTGATTCAGAATACGATTCACACATCAAAAATGCTTTAAAAACGGCAACAAAATCATAAAAGGGCACCTATCATGCAAAAATCTACTTTTGTAAGCCGTTTGGACAGGACTGTGTGTAGGTATAGTGTGTTCACTACCATATTGGAGTGAAATTGGAGTTTTTTTTTTCTTTTGTCTGATGTTTCTGACATCTAATTTTGAGGCCCACCGCAACATGACATAGGAGAACGGTTTTCCCTGCCCACCAAATTGATCGACAGCCACGTATTAACATGTCTCCATAGTATTGCGTATAAACATTTCCAGAGAACAGGATTTGCAAAGAAACTGGGATTAAAAGATCTGTTCAGCTCTGTGAATAGTTTAAAACGTTTTTAAAACAGTGCTTAGTTTTTAATAAAGAAAAGACAGGCTATACGAGGTCGCTTCAAGTAGACGTGCAAAAACAGTGTGTGTGTGTGTGTTCTAGGACAGTGCGATTAATCTAAATCAAATAGCAATCGTGATTTGAAACGTTTCGATCAGCTAAATCGCAAGAGGCTGCGATATGAAATATACATGTATTATTTAATTTCCCCCACCCAGAGCAAATGCGTGACTGCCGTCCGTGTGTGACAGTATTACTAGCCAATTGAGTGAGCACACTTTCGTTCTGCCCAATCAGAATTGCGTAACCCCACCATAAAAACAAACAAACAGGAAAGCGCGGACGAGTGGGATGATGGCGTCTTTAGAAGCATTAACAGACAAATAAATATCAAAGAAAAACAGCACGACAGTAACATGGGAATATTTTGGTTTCAAAGTCACAGACACCGAGCAAAAACATGTAATTTGTAAGAGCTGTTGCAGAATCGTGGCCACAGCATGAGGAAATACAACAACCAGCACCTAAAAAAGCCCCACAGGTGGCTACACGAGTGTCTTGCTAAAAAAGTCAACTGAAAGTATTGCCATTGACACTCAATCTAGTAGCAAGCAACAGCAAAGTACAATTTCAGAGTTGTTTGCGGCTGTTACACCGTATGAAAAAACATCACAAAGGCACCAGGAGATAACTAACAGCATAACTCACGACCTCGCTAAAGACACGGTCCCTTTTAATGCAGTGACCAAAGAGGGATTTAAAAAGTTCATCCAAATGCTGGATAGGAGATATACACTTCTGTCTCGCCCATATTTAAGCCATTTTGCAGTACCACATCTGTACGTTGAATGTCGTGATATTTTGTGTAGCATCTTTGTTTTTAGACAATATAAGCTACAGAAAGGCTCTTATCAGCCATGTTTGTTTCCTGAGGGTTCTGTATTTTTACAATTATCTTTTTTTTTTTTGTATAATAAGCTACACTATCTCCCTAATTTGAGTTGAACTTGTTTACAGAAAGGTAAGGTCATTTTATTTGTGCTTACTGTCTGCTCTAGAGAAAAATGTGTGTCTAATTTCTGAATACTTAAATTGTTAACAAATGTTGGAGGAAGGTAATATCTTTTCAGTTTCTTTTTTTTACTAACACTCAATGCATTTAAGTAGTAAGAAGCTACGATACAGATTATAGAGCTGTAGCTTGACAAAAAAATAAAAAATAAAAATAAAAACCACAAATCAAATCACACACACACACACAAAAAAAAAGCAGCAATTTGACATTTTCCCCCAAATCACACAGCCCTAGTGTGTACTGCGAACTTTGTAATGGCATTTGAGGCATCGTTTGCTTGAATAAACTCCACCACAAATATTTGCATTAAAAGGCACAGGCTACAAAAACAGCTACACACTGCCCTGAGCACCAAATGGGCATATTCTGGAAGGTAAAGTAAATGATCTGATGGGTATTTTGAGCTGAAACTTTAGACACATTCTGGAGACACCAAAGACTTATCTTACATCTTGTAAAATAGGAGCCCTTTTAATATAATAATAATAATAATAAAAAAAAAACTGCACCTCTCCGCTTGAATTGACCAGTAGGGTGAGGATGTTTTCTCCGGTGCCCCAGGAGCTCTGGCTCTTCCACAGCAGGTCTGAAGGAGGACTATGGGACATGCCAGCATCAGCGCTCCACACCTGACACAAAACAAAACAGTTAAACATCTAAACAACATCGAACAAATTAAACAAGTGAGATCTGGGCCAATTGGCTTACCGTAACTGTCTGACCGGCCTTCAGGACAAACTTGGGGCTGAATTTATAGGAAATTTCCTCTCCGTCTCCAATTTGTCTCTTTAGTCGCCAGCTTCCCAGAGACTGATCCTGAATAGAAAGAAACACATAACGATTAATTGCTTTATTTATGGTTTTGTTTTAAGCTAGAATGTTAACTAACATGCATCGCTATTGCAAATATACTGTATTCTAATGCAATCTGAAACATCGAAATGGCATGGAGTTATTAAATGCACACACATTTACAAAATATAAACCAGAATACAGCATGAAATAAACCTGTAATCAAAAGAACACCCATTTTGAGATGTTTAAACTTGTTATAAATTAGAAAATACTGTCAAGCAGCCAGAAAAAAGCCATTTCCACCATGTTTTAGGCGGAACAAATGCATGAAATCTGGTGAATGTACTACAAATAAACCCCTCAGTCAATATTACGAACACATAGGAATAAAACTGTTGAATTTCGTTTATGTAACTGCAACCAAAATGGATGAGGAAAGGAAACTGAGGCAATATCATATAGTGTGATTACTATAAATGTAGTTTATAAATGAACTATTTATATAATGTCAGATATCCCAAAACCTCAAAGTACTGTCAACAGCAAGGAAAGAACAAGCAAACAAACACCGTTTAATAAAATGCTACACCAATCAAGTGAATGATGTGCATTTAAAGCAGCATCACAAGGGCTGCTAAATATATAGAACATTTATCGTTATTGTCATAATAGTATATACAATAGCTATATCACAGAGTGGTGCAATAAATTACAATGGTCTTTTAGACGCATCGTGGTACCTGGTTTGAGGTTAGCATTTTCAGATAAAGCACAAAATGCTGGAAAATGTAAACTATGATTGTAAACTTTGTTGTTTTAAGAGTTGTTTAAAATTTAACTAGGTAAACAACCAGTAATAGAAGCAAATTAAATCACGTTTAAATATTTTGCATTTGAATTTAGTTTTCTGTAAATTATGTGTTTGTTGTATATCATTAACGGAAAAGATAGATATAGCTAATAAAAATAGCATTTCTCTAGGGACATGTTAGATTTTAAAGAACATTGTTATGCAATCCCACATATTTTCCCCAGTCTGGGTCTTCACGCTGTCAGTACCTTGTCAGAGTTGTTCCTGAGGGTCACAGATTTGCCCTCCAGGTCGATCTCCTCAATGCTGACGCTGCCAGTGGCTTCAGCCTGCTGACTGATCTGCACTTTGGGGCCGGCGGTGGATGATTCCTCCAGCTCCACACGCTTCCTCTTGGCACGAGAGCTCCGTGAGGACGCAGACGTGCTGCTCGCTGTGGTGCGGGACACCATCACCCTGGAGGACGGACTGGGGGACAGCTTGAGTCTGGAGGAGACAGACAAGCAGATTTGTTTTTATTATTAGGGCTGTAAGGATATATGCATTCGTCAGTTCGGTTCATACAGTCAGTCCAGATGTACAGTCACTAGCTATGCTTCCACAGACCTATTTTTATGTGCATTTTGGCGCAAAAAAAAAAATGGCTGACGGAAACGCCAACATGCACAAATTTTGAAAATGCGCATAAAAAAACCCAAACGTATGCGCATAACCTACGATGGAAACACTTTAACCGAACAAATTCTAGTCTGTGCATAAAAAAAAAAAAAAAAAAAAAAAGTCATGTGATTTTGTTATAAGAGATCACATGATGATAAAAATGTGTGTGAATGGACAAACCATCAGGCTGAGCACATTGTAAAACATCTGAAATGTTGTTTTGATCATTGTAAAACGCCTTAACCGTCTCAGTATTAGTGTTATTATATTCTTAATTACCTCTAGGATTGTCAAGAGCACCTGTGTTCTGTGTCTCACGTCTTCAAACGCCATCACGCATTCATTGCATGTTGTCATTGTCTTCTGAGGCGCAAGTCATTCATTAAATAAGGAAAAGCTTCTCGTACCGTAGCAAATTACGTTTTTACTTTTGATATTTGATATGAGGAAGTGACGATTTTGTTTTCTTTGACTCATTGGATGGAAACGCTGCCTTATTTGCATGTCTTTTACGCAATATTCCAGTTTCGCGCATAAATTTAATTTGCATTTTTGGATGGAAACAGCTATTGTTAGGCTGAAATAAAAACATCAGTGCAAAAACTGAGCAGCCACTCAAAACAAAAACATCGCTCAGAAGTAGTTCTGCCTCGTTGCCATTGTCATGCCGACTTGCTACGCAGAAGCTTGAAATGCTAGGCCTGCCTTGGAGTTCTTCTGATTGGTGCACTGCTCTAGAACTGACAGCAATGAGTGCTGCTGCAGGTAAATGTTGAAAGCGTTTCATCTTGACACGTCATCTAAACACATGCTGCTCAATTTGACTAAAGGAATTTGGCTTTACAAAAGGTAGAGTCAGCTCTGAATCGCCCACATTCATTATACTTTTTAAAATCTTTTCCAAAATAAATAAATACATTTATATAAATAAAAACATCAACATGTTCCAAGTAACTAATTTGCATAATCCCCACCTACCGATAACACACAAATACTCTGAAATTAGTTTAGTTTTAGACAGGGATCAGACCAATCAAAACAGACAGTCATCTGACCAATCAGAGCAGAGTCTGCTTATGAAAGGCGGAGGGGTCTACACACCTTAAGCCCCGAAATTAATCATATAGAACAGTGGTCCACAACCACTGGGCCGCGGACCAGTACCGGTCCGTGGATCAATTGGTACCGGGCTGCACAAGCAATCATTTATTATTTCCGTTTTGTTTATTATCTGAGTCTGAACGATCTTTTACTTTAAAAAATAAAATATTCTATTGGTTATATCTCACTTGAGCGCCCAAATTTAACCCACAAGCAGCAAAATGAGTAAGAAAAAGACGTCTTTGGAAAGTTTCTTTGCTAAGGGCAAAAGGCCCAGTGAAGGACCCACAAACTGCCAAGGAATGGATCCGCAACCCATTTGTCAACAATTGAGGTGAATCCAGCATGTCTGCGCAATAAGACCAACTGCTGGAGATCGCAAATGACGGCGGCCTTTTAGGGGCCGTTCACATATCGCATCTTTTCTAGAGTTTGCGCAAGTTCGTTATTTCCAATGGAGGCGCGAGGCTTGCGCGCGCAATCGGTGTGACGTGTCCACGCCTTCCAGACGCTCCCAGTTGAATGAACGCAGCGAGGAGCGCACCACGAGTCACGTGACAAGAACTGACCTGTCTAATCAGACAAACACAGAACACCCAAACACTGCAGTGCTTTGTAATTTTGTCCGTAAAAAAAACTTGTATCAGAGTGACAGCTTGTCATCCTCTGAGAAAATGGTTGGTCGCTTAGCAACCTATGAACCTCCAACAACCCCACCTCTCCCCCGGTCCACAGAACAATTGTCAAGTGTTGACTGGTCCGCAGTGATAAAAAGGTTGAGGACCACTGATATAGAAATCATTAAAAAATCTATTCTAATATTTAATGCATATCCTGAGAAGATTACAGTGTTTTTCTGACCTTAGAAGCATCTGTTGTAGGAGACTCGACACAATATCAATATTGATTAAATTTAAAAGTAATCAGTTTGATAATCTAAAACGTTCCTCAGATGCTATCTGTAATTTGATTGCCACTCATTTAAAACACAACCATGAGGAGACACAGTTTACCAACCCTAAGGTTCTTTATATTCAAATGAGATTATGGTTATAAAACGTTAAAGTAGGGCTGGGCCGATAAACGATAGTATATCGAATCACAATAAAACTTACGTCAATAACAATGATAAGCAACAATGGGAATCTAGAAGTGTGTTGATATTAGAGATGCACCAAATTGTCGGCTGCCAAAAATAGGTTATGCCATTGAAAGGACCCTCTAATTTCTGGCTTCAGTCATTGTTGGGATACTCTTTTAAATCTGGAAGAACTAACTACTGATATCAAAACATATCGTTATTGTTCAATATGGAAAAGAACTAATTGAGATTGCATTTTTGCCATATCGCCCAGCCCTACGTTAATCGCTCATTTAAAAATGAAAAATGTACTCACTATTTACTTTCTCAAGTGAACCACTTGTTTTTTTTCCCTTTTGTTGAAGACAAAAGATGACATTTCGAAAAATGTTGGAAAACTGTAATCATTGGCATCCATAGTAGGAAAAACAAATACTAACGGAAGTCAATGGTTACAAGGTTTCCAGCATTATTCAAAATATCTTTTTAGTGTTCAACAGAAGAAACAAACTCATAGGGGGATGATTCAAGTAAAAGTTGAGTAAATGACGACAATTTCCATATTTGAGTGAACTGTACCTTTAATATCTAAATGAGATTAAAATTAAACATAACTAGTTTGGTCATTTCTATCCTCGCCAGATCAAAAGCTTTAAGAGTCAGATGTTAGAATGATAAAAGCAAAAATATTGGCTAATTACAGTTATCAGACAAATACCCAGAAAATAGACAGGCATCTTGAGTTTTTTTCTCCAATATCACACACCCCTAGTGACTGCACTGTCATCTTACCTTCCCTTCATCTGTCCTCCAAATATCTCAACTATCAGCTCTCAATCGTCAAGATGAACTAGCTGTCTGCTAGAGTCTTCGTCTTCATGCTAAATGAGCATTGGACAGCTGCTAGCGCGCACGATTAAGGAAACACAATTATCATTCCTCCGTGACATTTTACAACCTACCTGTGCCTCCCGGAGTATGTCAAGTATGAAACGCAAAAAATGTGAAGAGGAGCGTTCCTGAGCAAGTCACGGACTGCAGGTGTGTGTGTGTAAAGATGAATGACCATAATAATCAGCTCTCAGAGCACAACAAACGTGTGCAAAACATTTAGGAATAGCCCAAAAATGTGTGCTGTGTGTGCTTTAACAGGTCACAAAACAAGCATGTCAATTGTGTTTAAGCACAAAAGCTGACTTGACGGAGTACTTCAGTTTTAAACTAAGCATTTTGGATGACAGGCGCATTAAAAAAATGCTTTCTCAAATAACGCTTTTAGCCACAGGCGTGCTTGAATGTCATTTTAAAATGTAGTAAACAAACTAGACGGCACTTTTAGGCTAAATCTGAAATCGAAAATGCTTTGACAACGGCGTCCAAGTTCACATTCCTCTCATTGCGAATTTTTAAAAGCATATCTAAAGAACGTCTACTTAGTGAGTGTCAATAACAAATGCATGAGCAAGCTTGAGGGCGTTTAGCTTCAAGGCATTTTAAAAACTAGTAATCTTAGTTGTGTTCCAGCGTATTTCGAAACTGACTAAACTAGCAAGCAGATTTAGGTTTTATTTATTTATTTATTTTAAAGGAAGTCACAAAATGAAGCATTCTGGACATCAGATTCATTATAAACGTGGTTGTAGCGTTGTCACGATACTGGAATTCGATCCCAATCGTTACAGAAATTTTAAAAACATCCATCTCGCGCTAACATTTCAGCGCGTTCTTAAACAGCACTGATTTGCCATTGTGTTCACATGCTCAACAGAAATCACTGTGATTGGCCGTGAAGGTCATCAGTTCACCGAACTCATCGCTGTTTACTGAGTGTAACTACAGATACAGGGACACTGGAGCGGTTTATGACCAAATATTAGTTTAGTAAGCATTTCTAGCATGCTAAAACACTTAGCTAATCATTATTAGCACGTAGCTAGTCTCTGCTAGCATGTGAACCATACAGGAATTACTGTGTGCTAGCATGAGCCAAACCAGACAATCCCCACTTCTCTACAATGTCCTGATGCTGAGATATAGCTGCTGTTATATGGTTGCTAGGTTAGTCTGTTTTGTTGCTATGCAGTTGATTGACAGCTTAGACTGATGATGCATCAAAGCTCCTTGCCAGAACAATTTAAATCAACCCAATCTACACCAAAACAAACAAACAGCAGCGTTTGAAAACTAAAATGGATGTAACTGTTAACTAATAATGCACTAGTGTAAACAGCGCCATAGAACTTTACGCTGTATTCCATTTTAGTTTCCATGCGACACATCAAGCTTCAATTAAGAATTTGGAATTCCGTGTTCCATTCTAAATTCCGAACATTGTAAATCCCTCACGTCTTGTGAAGAGCGACATCCCTTGTTCCCCCCCATGATTCCTGCTGTTTAGTGTGGTGTTGAGGCTCACCTGTCCTCCTCTCCCTCCAGCAGTTTCCTGTAGGCGTTGATCTCCATGTCCAGGGCCAGTTTGACGTCGAGCAGCTCCTGGTACTCGCTGAGCTGCTGCTGCATGCACTCCCTCATCTCCGCCATCTCCCGCTCCTTAGCGTCCAGCTGGCGGCGGTATTTGTCCCGGTCGCTGGACAGCAGGCCCTCCAGCTCGCGGATGCGCTCCTCTGCGGCGGACGCCTGCGGGTGGAGGAAGAGGAAAACACGTCAGGCTCGCAACTCAACACAGCATTTACCACAGTGGAATGAATGGAATTTAATTCTTAGAAATTCTAATTCTGGGCGGCACGGTGGCTCAGTGGGTAGCACTGTCACCTCACAGCAAGAAGGTCGCTGGTTCGAGCCCCGGCTGGGTCAGTTGGCATTTCTGTGTGGAGTTTGCATGTTCTCCCCGTGTTGGCGTGGGTTTTCTCCGGGAGCTCCGGTTTCCCCCACAGTCCAAACACATGCGCTATAGGTGAATTCAATTAGCTAAATTGGCCGTAGTGTATAAGTCTGTGTGTGTGTGTGTCTGAGAATGAGTGTGTATGGGTGTCTCCCAGTACTGGGTTGTGGCTGGAAGGGCATCTGCTGCGTAAAACATATGCTGGAATAGTTGGCGGTTCATTCCACTGTGGCGACCTCTGATAAATAAAGGGACTAAGCCGAAGGAAAATGAATGAATTAAAATTAAGATTTCTTTTTTTAAACAAACCACAAACAAATAAAAATATATTAGATCAATTTATAATTCAAAAAGGTTTCCAAAAAGATTGCCGAGTATCTTTTTAAAGTATTATAAATCTTATAATCAGATTTCTGCAAATAATAGACATGTATTCAGTTAAATAAAATACACAGTCAATACGAGTTCAATCTGTAAAACTGAAATCCTACTACAATATTTCAGCAATGTAGTGCAACCCGATTAGCACATTAGTCTCCTCTGCAGGTGTGTTTTACCTGTTTCTGCAGGGCGCTGAGCTGATAACTCAAACCCTCGATCCTCACGTGAGCCTCCTGCAGCTCCTCACGCGCCGTCAGCACTGCTTTATCATTCAGGTCAGACGACACCTTAGCGTTATCCAGCTGCACACACACACACACACACACACACACACACACACACACACACACACACACACACACACACACACACACACACACACACACACACACACACACACACACACACAAACGCATACACACACACACACAAAC
>CAIGQV010019395.1:3006966-3024392 GCA_903798115.1 Danio jaintianensis | reverse complement strand
ACATTGATATCTTTTTAAAAATATTACATTTGTGCGATCTGTAATTTTATAAACCTTTTTATTGCAATGTAGAGACTACATTTGTGTTGCCCCAAACCTCTGTGTGGTAGTTTAGATATGGTAATATTAATATACAAGATAATATAAACGTACATGCGGTGGTTTTCTTCTTCAATACAGAGATGTACATGATTTGTGATGTTTCCAACTTCGTTTATCATCTGTTACCAGCTCTAGACATTTATTTAGACTTTTTATGTCCATACCATCTATTGGTATCTGAAATTGTGTATTTTTAATATCATTGCCAAACACCATATATAGCATTATAATGACCATTTATTTCTATAGTCACTCCATTGTTCACTGTAATTCCATCGTCTCTGTCAGTTGAGTGATTAGAGGTATTTTAACACTGTTTCACACTATATTAGGCTTATATTGGAAGTTCTATTCATATTTCGTTTGTAAGTATAAATATTGCCAGCTACACTTTCTTGTTCTACTTATACAGTAAATACAATTTGGGATTTCCACTGTTAACCGATTTGTGTTCATAAATATTAGATATCAAGCCAACAAATTGTACATTAATGGATATTCATTTTCTTTTCGGCTTAGTCCCTTTATTAATCAGGGGTCGCCACAGCGGAATGAACCGCCAACTTATCCAGCATATGTTTTACGCAGCGGATGCCCTTCCAGCTGCAACCCATCACTGGGAAACAACATTAATGAATATGTGTTTTAAATATGCTCCAATTCAAGAAGCTTTTCCAGTCATCGACCGTGTGCGTTTAGCGCCATTATAATAAGCTAAAGTCTACAAATGTTACTGTCGTTTTCATATTGTGTCATTTGAACTCAGTTGATTCTCCTGGCTTTACGTCGCTGTAAAACAATATTATGAACAAAAATTACTGTACTTTGTTTATATCTCATTTCAAGGCTAAAACTCCCTTGGCTAAAATGCTAATAGCTGGAAAGAGGAAAAACTGAAGCAAACACGTGATGAATGTGCAATAATTACTGCTATGTTGAATTATTCCCTATTTTAATGTAAAAAGTCGTGTCTGCACCAAAAAAAAGAAGCTTAAACGAACATCTCTGCCCTTTTCTTAATTATTAATTTCGCGCCTTTTTTCCCTGACGCGCGAACACTTGGGGCTCTAATAAAATAGATTTGCTATCGCTCGCGCCATCTTCTGTTTTATAAAGCAGACAAAACACAGTTAAAATACTGTTTTGGTGAGTATAATCGTACAATGATGTTAGTCATGAGTGAACTTTAGGAATAGAAGTTGTGCGTCATAATTTGTCAAATATTTTATATAAACATTTTCTATACAGGTATGTGTGTGTGTATTTATATATGCATAATAAATATACACAGTACACACAATAATGTAAATTCCATCTTTTAATTTCTATGCAATTAGTCGAGATCAGTGTTGTGCTTAAAAAGAAGGTAATTTATTACAATTTTAAGCCTATGTTACTCTTAAAAAAAAACATACTTTCACATTTTTTTCCTTAAAGTACACAAGTAACACATTTAACTGCAACTTTAAAAAAAAGTGACTTTAGAAAACATTATGTAATATTAATATATATATATAGTGATATATTACTTTTTTTCCCCAAACATTGGCCGTGATTAATCATTTCAGCACTAATGAAGACCTGATTCTTAGAATGGACTCAATTTTTCACGACACCATTCCATAATATATATATATATTTATTGTAGAAGATTTGAGAGAATACATTTAAGGCAAATATTTACACTTATGACACGTGATGAGATGAGCTGAAATGAATATAAAAATCGTCAATAAAGGCTGCGCGGCAGCGATGGCAGGACCCCAGAGTATCGAACGCTTTAGGAATCACGATGCAATCGTTCATCAGACTTTTCCTTCTGTGGATAAAACGAAACTCTCTGAGGATCAGTCCAGGGTTTCCTCAATTAGAAGTGCTTCGTAAACAAAGACTCTTCCATATAAAATGCTTATTTCGGAGTGGAGAACACGATGTTGTAGATCTCGCTGTAGTTTTCCACGAAGTGCACTTCCAGGCCTTCAGTGATGTATTCAGGCAGATCCGAGAAATCCTTTCGGTTTTCCGCCGGCAGGATAATGCAGGTCACGCCGGCTCTTTTCGCCTGCCGGAAACATGAACACACATTAGTAGCCGTTTGTACAAATGTCTCTTGAATGACTTTTTTACAAACAATTTACAAGCTAAAGAAACTCACACTGGTTTAAAACAAGTACAAGTGTGATTATTGATGACAGAATTGTCAGTTTTGGGTGAACTATCCCTTTAATGAGCATCATAACTGAAAATGTTAGCTAAAACTCTGTGGGACACAATGATGTTCGTCCAATGAAACAAGAATATTTTTAAAAGCGTGTTCTGAGTTGTGTTAGCTTACAGCAATGGTCTTCTCCTTGATTCCTCCGACAGGCAGGATCTTGCCGGTCAGGGACACTTCTCCGGTCATGGCCACGTTCTGACGCAGAGCTGTGTTTGTGGCCAAAGACAGCAGAGCCGTGACGATGGTGCATCCGGCGCTGGGGCCGTCTTTAGGAGTCGCACCCTGAACACAAACACAACATTAGTCTGGTAAATTAGTAAACAGACACACGGCTGATTCCAGAATTACGTCTCCAAGATAAACCTGTTTTTTTTTTTAAACAAAAACTTTAAATGAAACAGATTTGAATAAAAACACAAATTCAATCAATTTATCTTAAAAAAAATGTTTGTATACTTGACAAGAACTTTAAATGGCTTATCCATTGAAAAAAGGAGCAGTAAATTCACCTCAGGCACATGGAGGTGTATATGGGAGCCCACGAGGAACTCATTGTCTGGTTGCTCCTTCATGAGGAACGAGCGCGCAAACGTGTACGCAATCTTAGCGCTTTCCTTCATCACGTCTCCCAGCTGCCCCGTGACCTCCAGCGATCCGTCTCTGGGTCCATCTTTACCCGGCGGATCTCTCGGCCGCCTCAGAGACGTCTCAATGAACAGCGTCGAACCACCTGCGGAGGAAAGTATGATTGTTTTTTTCATAGTTTTGTACAAAAAGTTTAGGTTACACCAATAGTAGATAAACAAAGTTACCGTCAATTCTGTTAATTTGGTACTGTCAACTTTGTTACGGTCTACTCTGGTACCCTGGTACGGTCTACTCCGTTACCGTCAACTCTGTTACTCTGGTACCATCAACTAAGTTACCGTCCACTCTGCTACCGTCAACTAAGTTACTTTGGTACCGTCAACTAAGTTACTCTGGTAACGTCAACTCTGTTAGCGTCAACTCTGTTAGCGTCAACTCTGTTAGCGTCAACTCTGTTGTGAAGGTTGTCCAAATCCTTCCTTAGGACAGTTCAGAATATAATCAGGGATGTCGAATCTTACCCAACATCCTGCAAAGTTTAGCTCCAACCAGCACCAACAAACTTTCCTAAAGTTTCTGAATATCATGATTAGCTGATTTCAACATATTTAATTTGGCTAAACTAAGAGCTAAACTCTGCTAAAGTATAAAATAAAAAAACACTGCAAGTAGAAAACTTAACCTGTCATCTTTTGGATTTGGAGACATAGTCTGAGCAGTGGTGATAATTGGTACACTATCAAATTCCAAGCCAAACTTAGAGACTCAACCAAGAGTTAAAATGACCCAATACGATGGAAACCATCTTTGGGTGTAATTTGATGTCTTCAGTATGACTCACATCCCATTTGTTTACATAAAGAGCGCAGGGTTTATGACCTATACTGGCGGTCTGCCACTAGGGAGCGATATAACAGTTGGAAAACTTGGAAACTATCCAGTCATTTATAGCTTAAATGTTCTTATTTTGACCCCTTACCCATTGCAGTCCACGCCAGGCCCATGACGACTCCTGGCGGTGTGACGTCGTACATTCGGTCTACAGTAAAGAGAGGCTTTCCGACGTAATCCTCAAGGTTGTTCGATGTGACATCGACCGCCGTTTCCTCACCACTGACAATTCTGAACGCTACTTTCCGGAAAACCTAAAGGTACAGAACATAAAAAAAGGTACAGAATGTTAAATAATTTCTGGGTGAACTATCCCTCTAAACACACTTGCAGAACACTATTAAAGATGGGTGAGAGTGATAAAATAGGAATTGGCACCTTTTCGACTTGCTTCTGAAGGTTTCTGACGCCACTCTCTCTGCAGTACTGTCTGATGAGCAGGTTTAGAGCCTCAGGGCTGATTTTCACCTTCTGTTCATCCAACCCGCAAAGAGTTTGCAACTGGGGCACCAAGTATTTCTGTGTTGGCCACAAAGACAGAGAAAGGACTAATGATGCATCTAGTGAAATGTATTTTTCTGATGAGAATTCTGTGAACTGGTTCTAAACACAATATAAATGTTATAAATCTATTACTGAAGCACATTATAAAGTGTAGATTAGGTACACGTCAAATCAAAGCTAAACATATCGACTTTGTTAGCTCACATTGCTAGTTTTTGTGGTGAACAATTCATCTATACATTGCCCTCTGAAATCTGAATTTCCATTTGTTTTCATTTTAATTCTCAGATTACGTCTGTCTGAGGTATTGGGTGTGGCTAACATACTTAACCACGCCCCTCCAACTGTCATCACTATGACAACAAACAGAAATGGTGAGGAGGAGGAGTCTGTTAGGTTGTAATAACTCTCCCCAAACCCTTTTCCCCATCTTTCTGAATGAAATGCCTATTTTACTACATCCAATCAGCTTGCAGTAGAAAAAACAAGTCACGCCCACTGTTTTCTAATTTAATATTGTGTTTCTCTAGGAACTGCGTCACAATACAAAAAAAATGGTCACAGCTTCTGGTTCATGTGGACTTTAGACCATTAAACAACTTTTCTTGGGGCTCAATCTTAAGTTACTGTTCTTTAATACGGTCTACATTTTGTTACGTTTAAAAACATAGATCGTCCACAATTCACATCTAATAACGCATGCATACCTGAGTTGTACAGATTTTTCTTTTTTTCAAAACGACCCAGAGCTTGCACTCTTGTGGTGTCTGCCATTGCTAAGCAACCATGAGCCACACGAACCTTGAAGAACAAGTTGTCTATTTGAGCTCTCGAACATGTATGGCTGTATAAAGCCAGTTAAGCTAACGTTACTAGAGCTAGCATCAGTAGTATCCACTCAGGTTGTAATGACATTTGACAACCTGAATAAGTGGGTGTAAGCGAGTCCTACCTATTTTTCTAAATTTGAGAACTTATTTTAATTACTTGACAGTTTTTTATCATTCAAATTTGGCTGTGTATTTAATAACGCATTTTTCTGTTGTGTGAAAAACTCAGAACTTGTATTTTACTATCACTTTACCCGGACATTAAGGTTTACCTTTGAAGTTTTGAGGTGACTAATAAATGAAAAGCCATACCTCTGCAATGGCCAGTTTCTCCTGAGCGACATAGCCCGACACGTTTATCATTTCCATTCGGTCTCTTAAGGGTTCAGGGATGGTGTCAGTAATATTGGCTGTACAGATAAAAAGCACCTGAAACCCAAAGAACATTAAATGTAGGTACAATGAAACCAGCATCTCCTTCCAGTTGATTTTGGCTAGTTTATACCTTAGACAGGTCAACCGGCACATCCAAGTAGTGGTCAAGAAAGTTGGCGTTCTGTTCAGGATCTAAGAGCTCAAGTAGTGCCGAAGAAGGGTCACCCTGGTATCCTCGACCTATTTTGTCAACCTGCGCAACAAAAAGATAAACATAGTTCCAGTCATTTTGACATATCAATCAGTTCCTCCAAGTCGACTTTTTCAGATTTTTGCAGCCTTAACTGACTGATCTTGTGACAGCTATATTTGCTGCATTCTTTTGCTGTCTTTATTTAATTTGTTATGTTTAGACCTCAATAATCATTGGGTTCTGTAACTTATAAAATAACACGTAACAACTTGATTTCAATATTTCAAATGCAACCAAATAAGAATGAAACCCATAAACTCAAGATTAAGAGAGAAAACAAATGCATGAGTCAAAAACCATGTGGTTTTATTTTGTTTCCCCCAACTTTAATTATAGGATTTTCCCCCAAAAATTTCTAAATATTAGACATTTTAGAATATTATTGTACATTTTGACATGTGGTTAGTAAAGGAAAATAAACAGGGATCCAAAATTAGTGTAACAATTATTGACGCCCAAATATATACAAATCATGTGGTTTTAAATAACGTTTTAATCATGCAATTGCTTACAAATTAGTAGTCTCTAACAAACAGAAATGCTCAAATCATGTTATTTGCATAATATTACTCTTTTATTAATTAAATATTTTAAATAAATTATTTTCGATGCTTTCATCATGACTATGGGTTGGGTTTACAATGCTTTAGTTCTGACTTTAATGGTGCGTATGCATGATGACTAAATAGATCATGTATTTAAAAACCTCACATACACAGTAGCACAATAAACCAACAACAAATCAGCTAACAGCACTGAGCGAAAAGTATGCTATGTTCCAGACACAGTCAGAGATGGGAATATCAGCAGTGAAATGTCCCACCTCCCACCTCAATGCAATGTTCTAATGACAGCATTCTAGATGTAATAGCCATGTAGGAAATAGGAAAAATCCTAACGCGAGTTGTCTGGAATGAAGCATTACTCAACCATGTTATGAAGTGTACCATGTGTAGTGTGTTGGCTTGCAACAAGTTATTTCGGACTAATGTTTGTAGGTAAACTCTTAAACATTTTTAACTTTAAAATGCAAGTTTGCTTGATTCTGAAATAATTCAGCAATCACAAAAATGCTAAATCCTATGCAAAAATAACATGTTTTGGCACTGGGATGAAGCTTGTAGGTCATGTCAGCACTGATAGCCTAGTGGTTAGTGTGCCGACCGAAATGTAGAGCAAATTTGCCACGGGAATCCCAATTTCGAGTCCCGGCTCATGGACATTTCCCGTTCCCATCCCCACTTTCTCTCCCACTTCACTTCCTATCAATATCTATACTGTTCAATCATAATAATGCCAAAAATAGATCATTTTTAAAAAATGAATAGGTCGTACCTCATCAATTAGGACCAATGGGTTTTCAGTCTTCGTTTTCTTTAGACACTGAATGATCTTTCCTGGCATTGCACCAACATATGTTCTCCTGCAATAAACAAACACCATTATACACACTTCTATACAGTATACTAAGGGGTCTTGGCTCCACAAAGATCGCAATACCCAACCTGTGGCCTTTAATTTCCGCCACATCTGTCATTCCTCCAACGCTAAAGCGGAAGTATTCGCGATTAAGTGCTCTGGCGATTGAGCGGGCGATACTGGTCTTGCCAACTCCAGGAGGTCCATAAAAGCACAAGATCTTTCCCTGTGTGCTGCCTCTTAGCTGGCTTACCGCTATAAACTCCTATGAGAATGAACAAGGGCCAGGGTTAATGGGATTTAGGAAGCAAATCAATCCCATATTTGGTTGAACAAAGGTACTTCTCACCAGAATGCGTTTCTTGACGTCATCCATTCCATAGTGGTCCTCCTCCAGCACCTCTTTGGCTCGCCGAAGCTCCAGGTTCTCCTCACTGTTGGTGCCCCATGGCATGGAGGTCAGCCAGTCTAAATAGTTACGGGTAACACTGGGGATTTTAAGAAGGGGAGGATTAAAGATTGCAGGAGTGAAATACCATATTAAGAAGATCAAGCTGCTTTGTGTTTAAAATTGGTCTACCGGGTCAAAACCAGGTTAAGCTTGTAGCCAAACCATCTAGAACTGCATGGAACAGCTAAATAACTAGGTAGAGTACATATACATTCAATCCATGTATGGCCATCTTTCTGGTAGGTTTGTCAACTTTGTTTCAAAACCAAATTTGGTCTACCAGGACAAATCTAGGCCCTGCTTGTAGTCTAAACATCAAGGATAGCACAGAACAGCTAAAAATAGGTAGAATCCATGTATAACCATTTTAAACTGGCTTTAAAAGTGTATGTGGTGCACCAGCTTGTAGTACAACTAGAGATGTTAATAACTAGGTAGAATTAATGTATAACCATCCTGAACTGGTTTTGGCTCGGTTTTGCCAACTTTGTTGCTGGTCCAATATGTTCTACCAGAACAAAACCTGTGTGACCCAACCGATAAACCATCTAGATCAGCTTGGGGCAACTAATGACAATTTGAAGTCAATTTCAGGCTATCTTTTGTTTTGGTGGGTTTGTCAACTGTGGTGCTGGTTTAAAGTAGCCTATCTAGGCAAAACCAAGTCAACCAGTTTGTAGTCCAATTGACCAACCCTCGAGATTAGCTTGGGGCAGCTAATGACCACGTTTAATAAATGTACAACTAACTTAAAATGGGTTCTGCAGGGTTTTGTCAACTTTGTTGCTGCTCTAAGGTGGTCTACCAGGACAAAACCAGGTCCATCAGCTTAAAGACCAACCGATTAACTATCTAGAGCTGCTTAAAACCAGGTAGAATCCATGCATCACCATCTTTAACTGGTTTTAGTTTAACTTTATCAACTGTACTGTTCTACTGGGACAAAACTAGGCAGCTGATTGCCAATAACAATCCATATACAACCATCTTAAACTGGTTTAAGCTTGATTCTGTCAACCTTATTGCTGGTCTAAGGTGGTATATCATAACAAAACGTAGTCCAGCTTGAAGACCAACCATACAGAACAGCTAATAACCAGATAGAGTCTATATGAGACCAACTTAAGCTAGTTTAGTTGGGTTTCATTGACTGTTGCTGGTCTAAGATAGTCTACCAGGACAAAACTAGCTCCAGTTAGTAGTCGAACCATCTATAATAGCTTGAAACAGTTCATAACCAGAAAGAGTCCATTTGAGACCATCTTAAATTGGTTTAGTTGGGTTTTGTCAACTGAGCAAAAATCTAGAGCTGCTAATGTTAAACTAATTTTACCTGTGTTTTGTCAACGTTGTTGCTAGTCTAGAGAAAACAGTCTAGGTTCAGCTTGTAATCCAATCATCTAGAACAGCTAACAAATAGGTAGAGTCTATATATGCCTGTCTTAAAATGGTTTTAGATGGGTTGTCAACTTTTGTGCTGGTCTGCTTGGTCTTCCCGCTCAAGTCAAACTGACCAGCCATTTAGATCCGTATGTTGCCACCCAAAGGCAAAGCACAGTAACTACACTGAATTGAGTTAAGGCATAAAATGGGCTTTGTAGCATCTGTTCTGTCTTGTGACAAAGATTACTGGTTCAATTTTGTCTTGTTAGAGAAGCAAAACCTAATCTAAGCTAATATAATTTTACTGTTTGAGTAGTTACTTTTGTAGGACAATATGGATCGTCATATGACCAACTGAAACCCATGTCCAACACACTTAAAGAACACACCAGAGTAAGAGTATAGTTCCTAGCCATATCGCCCTAGAAAATAGCACCCTTTAATTTTCTGTCAGTCTTGTTACACGATGTAACTTCAGAAGAGTCAAGCTTTAAATAGGAAAATTCTCAAAAGTATTTTATACATTTTTCTGTGAGATGCTAATGGTCTAATCCGTTTCAATGATCTATGCTAAGCTAAGCTAAAAGTGCTCCCGCCAGACCTGGAAATTGTCTGAGTGGATTCAAAAATGGTAAAACTCAACTATTTAACTCTAGGGGAGTTGTAAAATTTGCGTATTTTCCTGCCAAAAAAACTGTAGTGTTTCTTTAAGCTGTTTCATAAGCATTTTGTGAACACGATCAATATTTAATTCATTTCTAATACTGCTGAAAGTAGTCTACCAGCACAAAACCAGCTCCAGTTAGTAGTCCAACCATTTAAAATAGCTTGAAACAGTTCATAACCAGAGAGAGTCCATCTTAAAACTGGTTTAGTTGGGTTTTGTCAACTTAGCAAATATCTAGAGCTGCCAATGACCACATATAATTGACATAATTGAATATTTAAATCAGCTGAGTGGATTCAAAAATGGTAAAACTCAACTGTTTAACTCTAGTGGAGTTGTAAAATGAGTGTATTTTCCGGCCAAAAAAAAACTGTAGTGTTCCTTTAAGCTGTTTTTGGCTGCGTTTCATGAGCATTTTATGAACAAGATCAATATTTAATTCATTTCTAATACTCCTCTCACTTGAACTCTGAGGAGTGGTTGTCCAGCAGGCCCAGTTTGTTGAGCTCTTCGTTAATGACGTCCATGATGTGCTGAGCAACGGTGCGGTCCTTCAGCCGCTCCCTGAACTTCTCCTCAATGGCGTCTTTGTCCTCCTTCTCCAAACCCAGCTCCTTCTTGATGATCTTCAGCTGCTCCTGGAGGAGGTACTTTCTGTGCGTCTGCTTGATTTTCTCTTCCACCTGAGCGAACAGAAAACTTCAAATCAAACCCCATTGAATAACCAATAGGTTTTGTCGAGATGAAGAAGTGCACTTATTAGTCAGCATACCTCCCTCCCGAGGCGCTGCTGTAGTTTGCTCAGCTCGTACTCCTTCTTTAGCAGAGAAAGGGCCTTGTAGAGTCGTTTGGGAATCTGTAAGGACAGTTTTGAGGTTTAGCCCAGCTCTCACTGTGCAATTTCAGCCAGGATTTGGTCAATAATAATCTACTTTAATTATAGGCTAAAATCTGTGGTCTTTGATTGTTGATTAGACATGTTTACAACAGCCGATTATATTTTCACTCTGATTAAAGTACACATGAAATCAAACTAACCATATTGAATTTGTTAGCTCACATTGCTAGTTTTATGGTGAACAATTCATCTGTGCATGTCATTAAGAACAAAAATAATGGTTTGCCCTTGTAATCTTTAATTGAAATCTGAAAATGGACTTCCTGTTTGTTTTCAGTTCAATTCTCAGATTAGGTCTGTCTGAGGTGTTGGGCGTGGCTAACATTTACAACAAACAGAAATGGTGAGGAGGAGGAGTCGGTTAGGTTGTAATAACTCTCCCCAAACCCTTTTCCAGATCTTTCTGAATAAAACGGCCACTTTATTACATCCAATCAGCTCGCAGTAGAAAAAAAACAAGCCACGCCCACTGTTTTCTCATTTAATATTCCGTTTCTTTGCGAACTGCGCCACAATACGAAAAAAAATGAAAGGTCGCAGCTTCCGGTTCATGTGGACTTTTCAAATGTTGATCATTTTTCAGGATAATAAATGCGTACAAATGGATATAAAAGTTTTGCAGTGCACCAAGAACCAATAGGAGTGCTGAAACTGATGATACAATTAGCGCGACAATTCAAACCACTGCGCAGAAATGTTGCAACCATTTTTTTTCCCGTTGTTTTATTATCAAGGCATGTTATGAGCAAAATTAACAATGCAGGTTGTTTGGGTTTCATTTTTCGTATCATTTCAGATCATGGTTTAGTGAATGTAAGACATAAATGACGTCAAACTTAATGCATGCACATTTTATTGGCGTACAGTCTGATGTTATGACAACTGAAGAGAGAGAACAAAAATATAACTGCTTTCAGACTTTATTTAATATTGATTTGCGTTTTTTTCGCAACTGATTAATACGAATTGGATACAATGTATGAGGCGTGATGAATTTTTATTATAACGAATGAATAATGAATGACACATTTTTAGGATAATGAATGTGTAAAAATTGCAACAAATTTTTTTTTTTTCGCAGTGCACAAAGACCACAAACCAATAGGAGCGCTGAACCTGATGATACAGTTAGCGCGACAATCCAACCCACTGCGCAGAAATGTCGCAACCATTTTTTTCCGTCGTTTTATTATCAAGGCATGGTATGAGCAAAATTAACAATACACATTGTTTGTTTACTTTTTTGCTATCATTTTATAACGTGGTTTAGTGAATGTAAGACAGATAAATGACGTCAAACTTCATGCGTGCGCATTTTTTGGAGTATTTGAATTGTCGTACAGTCTGATATTATGACAACTGAAGAGAGAGAACAAAAATATAACTGCTTTAAGACTTTATATTGTTTAGCAATTTTTTTTCCCAACTGATTAATACGCATTTGACTCAATGTACGAGGTTTCTGTATGTGATAAAGTTATAGGATAATGAATGAATAATGAATGCATGACAAATTCTTAGGATAATGAATGCGTAACATTCATTCATTCATTCATTTTCATCCGCTTTTCCGGGGCCGGGTCGCGGGGGCAGCAGTCTTAGGAGAGAACCCCAGACTTCCCTCTCCCCAGACACTTCCTCCAGCTCCTCCGGGGGGATCCCGAGGCGTTCCCAGGCCAGCCGAGAGACATAGTCCCTCCAGCGTGTCCTGGATCTTCCCCGAGGCCTCCTCCCGGTGGGACATGCCTGGAACACCTCCCTAGGTAGGCGTCCAGGAGGCATCCGTAACAGATGCCCGAGCCACCTCAGCTGACTTCTCTCGATGTGGAGGAGCAGCGGCTCTACTCCGAGCTCCTCCCGGGTGACAGAGCTCCTCACCCTATCTATAAGGGTGCGCCCTGCCACCCTGCGAAGGAAACTCATTTCGGTCGCTTGTATCCGAGATCTTGTCCTTTCGGTCATGACCCAAAGCTCATGACCATAGGTGAGAGTAGGAACGTAGATAGACCGGTAAATCGAGAGCTTTGCCTTTCAGCTCAGCTCTTTCTTCACCACAACGGACCGGTACATCGACCGCATTACTGCTGCCGCTGCACCAATCCGCCTGTCAATCTCACGTTCTATCCTTTCCTCACTCGTGAACAAAACCCCAAGATACTTGAACTCCTCCACGTGGGGTAAGGACTTTCCTCCAACCTGGAGATGGCAAACCACCTTTTTCCGGTGGAGCACCATGGCCTCGGACTTGGAGGTGCTGATTCTCATCCCAGCCGCGTCACACTCGGTAGCAAACCGCCCCAGTGCATGCTGAGGGTCCATCTTCAATGAAGCCAACAGAACAACGTCGTCTGCAAATAACAGAGATGAGATCCTGTGGTCCCCGAACCAGACCCCCTCCAGCCCAAGGCTGCGCCTTGAAATTCTGTCCATAAAAATTATGAACAGAACTGGTGACAAAGGGCAGCCCTGCCGGAGTCCAACATGCACTGGAAACAAGTTTGACTTATTGCCGGCAATGCGAACCAAACTCCTACTCTGTTCATATAGGGACGAGACAACCCTTAACAGAGCGCCTCTGACCCCATACTCCCAGAGCACCCCCCACAGAATGCCACGAGGGACACGGTCGAATGCCTTCTCCAGGTCCACAAAACACATGTGGACTGGTTGGGCATACTCCCATGAACCCTCGAGCACCCTGGTGAGGGTATAGAGCTGGTCCAGTGTACCACGGCCTGGACGAAAACCACATTGTTCCTCCTGAATCCCAGGTTCAACCACCGGCCGGATCCTCCTCTCCAATACCCTGGCATAGACATTCCCAGGGAGGCTGAGGAGTGTGATCCCCCTATAGTTGGAGCACACCTCCGGTCCCCCTTCTTAAAAATGGGAACCACCACCCCAGTTGCCCAGTCCAGAGGTACTGTCCCCGACCTCCATGCGATATTGTAGAGACGTGTCAGCCAAGACAGCCCCACAACATCCAGAGACCTAAGATACACAGGGTGAATCTCATCCACCCCCGCTGCTTTGCCACTGCGGAGCTTGCAAACTACCTCAGTGACTTCAGCTTGGGTGATGGGTGGGTCCACCCCTGCATCCCCGGTCTCTGCTTCCTCAATGAAAGACATGTCAGTGGGGTTAAGGAGATCCTCAAAGTATTCCTTCCACCGTTCGACAACATCCCCAGTCGAGGTCAACAGCTCCCCACTTCCACTGTAAACAGTGTCGATGTGGAGCTGCTTTCCCCTCCTGAGGCGCCGGACGGTTTGCCAGAATCTCTTTGGGGCCGACCGATAGTCTTCCTCCACGGTCTCCCCGAACTCTTCCCAGGCCCGAGTTTTTGCTTCCGCAACCGCCCGGGCTGCAGCATGCTTGGCCTGTCGGTACCCATCAGCTGCCTCGGGAGTCCTGCAAGCCAACCAAGCCCTGTAGGACTCCTTTTTCCTTGACGCGGCCGTGAAGAATGCGTAACAATGGAAATTAAAATTTCACAGTGCACAAAGACCACGAACCAATAGGAGCACTAAACCTGATGATACAATTAGCGTGACAACTTCAACTCACTGTGCAGAAATGTTGCAAACTTAATAAAAGACAGATAAATGACGTCAAACTTCATGCGTGCGCATTTTTTGAGTATTTGAATTGTCGTACAGTCTGATATTATGACAACTGAAGAGAGAGAACAAAAATATAACCGCTTTAAGACTTTATATTGTTTAGTGCTTTTTTTCGCAACCGCTTAATTAATACGCATCGGACTCAATGTACGAGGTTTCTGTAATTGATGAATTTTTAGGATAATTAATGTGTTATTAATTAAAAATTTTGGATAGCGAATGAAAAATGAATGCGTAATAAATTCTAAGGATAATGAATGCGTAACAATGGATATGAAAATTTCGCAGTGCACAAAGACCACGAACCAATGGGAGCGCTGAACCTGATGATGCAATTAGCATTGTTTTTTTGGCATGTCTTGATACAGTCTGACATTATAACAATAGAAGAAAGAACAAAAATATGTCTGCTTTAAGACTTGCCTTTTTTTCGCAACTGATTAATTAATATGCATCGGACTCAGTGTACAAGGTTTCTGTGCTGTGATGAGTTTACAAACACCAAGAACCAATAGGAGCGCTGAACCTGATGATGCAATTAGCGCGACAACTTCACAGAAATGTCGCAACCAATTGATTTTTTTGTTTTGTTTTATTATTAAGGAATGTTATAAGCAAATTGATTTTTAGGTATCTTTTTAGAAAATGAGTTACTAAATGCGTCACAGATGAATAACCTCAAACTCGTATAGAGTTTCTAAAAATCACCCATGTTTGGACACTCAACAGCACTTATAGAAATGTTTTTTGTGTGAGTCAGGAACGTACGTTAGTTTCCTCCAGGACGTCCTGCAGCTCGTGTGATTCGGCCCCGGTCAGCGCCGCCCCCATGTCACTCAGGTAAATGGGGTTATCCACCACTCTCTGACCGGCCTGCATCATCTGCAGCACAGACTCTCTAACAAACACACACACAGATACACACACTAACTAACAGCAGTGCTCTGCTTGGAACCAAACAGTTTTAAAGGGGTCATGAAATGAGAAACCAAGTCTCCTTGATCTTTTGTCATATAGGAGGTCGTAGTGCTTTAAAAGTATTCTGTAAGTTTCAGAGCTCAACACTTTGTGGTTCCTCTAAAATCAGCTTATATTTTAGCCAAAATGATAGAAAATGGAACGTTCTACTCTGTGATGTAATAGTTTGGATAAGCTCCACCCCCATAGATACGTCACTGCACGTTTTTCCACAAAAAAAAAACATGCTTGCAAACAAATTTATTTATTCCTTAAATAACAAAAGCTAATTTATGACTTTAGCTCTGTTAATATGCAAAGCCATCAACCAATCAGTGCAGTGGGTGTTTACTTTTGAATCTACAGTTGGCCACGCCCACCAAAACAGAGCGTTCTGATGAGGCTCAAAAACAGCACAGAAAAAAAAATGAACAATTAATTCTAAATGATGTGTTTTTTATGTATAGAAAGTGTAGTGGACCTCAGAGGACAGTATTAAATAAAAACCTGAGGTGATTAATCATGTTCATCTCTCACCTGTACAGAGGGTTCAGAGCGATGATGTCACGAATCGTCTTGACGATCTCAGCTGTCAAGGCCTGATTCACAACAACAACACAGGATAGAAATATGATGAATAACACTAAATTATTGATGATGTCATAGTAAAGGTTGTGTGTGTTAACTATAGTTTCATGACCAGTTAGTTAAAACTAAAATAATAAAAACAAAATGGCATCACCTTTAATAAAAAATAAACTAATGACACAAGCTTTATTTGAGATTTTATTTAAAGTTGACGTATTAAAATAACTAAAACTAAAGAAAGATAAGACAAATGCAACAATACCACTACAACAAATTAAAACAAAACAAAAATGGAAAGGGGAAAAATAATTATAACGTATTAACTACATAATTCATAAAAATATGAATGATAAATATGAAATAATAAAATATTTATCAAAAATAAACAAAATCCCTGAAACTAATTTGAACAATATACGAACTATATAAAAATAAATAGAAATATACGAACACTAAAAATCCACAAAAATTTCTCATTTTATTTGAAAATAAAATTCATTACAAAAACAAACAAAAAAATAAAAAAATTAAATCAAGAAAAACAAAAAAATTTAAAGTTTAGCTTAAAAAGTAAATTTTTTGGCAACTTCATTAATTAAATGTATTATTCGATTAGATTAAGGTATTAAATTAATTAAACAGTTTTGTTTACATGCACCAAAATATATCACCTATATATTCACTGGGAAATGGATATAAACGTTCATTTTCAAAATATATTGCCTATATATTCACTGGGAAATGGATATAAACGTTCATTTTCAAAATATATTGCCTATATATTCACTGAGAAATGGACATGTATATATATATATATATTCATTTTCAAAAGGGGCTGTGCTCATTTCTGCTGAACACTGTATTTACAAAATAACGAAAAGACAAAATAAGTCAAACTAAAGTTAAAAACATGACAAACAGAATGCACTGTAGTGAGGCAGTAGATCAGCTCTGACCTTGACCTCCTCAGTGACCTGGAACTCCTCATGGGCCACATTGTCCACCTCCACCATGAGGACTGAGGGCAGAGGAAGAGCATCCACCCGCAGATTCGCCTCTCGCACCGTCTGCTCCATCAGCTCCGCAAGCGGCTCTGGCTCTCTGCGGGAGCGTTTCTGCTTCCTGCGGGACGATTTCTGCTCGTCTGCTTCGGCCTCCAGCGGCTCCGGCTCCTCCGGCTCAACCGACAGCTGCTTATTTATGCGGATCCTTGAGGAACACGGAGAAACATCATCCTCAAACTACACATTATACACTAAAATTATTTACATTCTTTTCTTATATATAAAAATCTAAAAATAATATTTAAAAAAAGGAAATATTTTCCTTAAAAAGGCCAATAAATAAATGTATATATATGGAAGAGCATCTAATGGTAAATCAGATTTTGTAAATAAAAGTTTTTATTTTTTTAAATAAACATAAAAAAATAATAATAAACATGACAAAATATATATATAATATGAGCTATTATGTGTATTTGTGTGTATATTTGTGTGTGTGTATATATATATATATATACATATATTTATTAGGGGTTGGCCCTCGGATTAATACATTGTTTTTTACTTGTAGATTAATCCTAAACTTGTAACGATCGCAGAGAGATCGCCTCTCGCATCATTCAAATCACATGTATGAAAGCATTTAGGCTGTCCTGTAAAATATAATGATGACGG
>CAIGQV010019395.1:2970630-2981468 GCA_903798115.1 Danio jaintianensis | reverse complement strand
TATGAACATAAACATAACCAGAACATAACCTGAACATAATCAGAACATAACCTGAATATTATCAGAAAATTATCAGAACATAACCTGAACATAATCAGAACATCAAAATTTAATCAGATTCTGAATATAACCTGAATATAACCAGAACATAACCAGAACATGATCAGAAAATAATCAGAACATAACCTGAACATAATCAGAACAACCTGAACATAATCAGAACATAACCTGAACATAATCAGAAAATAACCTGAACATAATCTGAACATATCCTATTCTAGAGCATGTTAGCCATGCATTGTAAGTTACCATGGTGACAAACAACATTTAGAGTCGAGTTGCCTTCATAGTACCAAAAACCCAGGATTGACGCTAACTAAACTGAAACTTAGCTTAGCTAGCTATGCTACAGTTCTGTAGTAGATTTGATGTTTTCATGTGTCCGCAGGATATCTTCGCTGAGCTCGATCTAAACGACGACACCGACGCCATGAACGAACTCAAGCAAACGCAGATCCTGCAGACTGGAAGAGGAAAAAAGAGGAAGGCACAGCAGGAGGCAGAGGAAGAGGCGGAGCCTAAGAAACAGGAACAGAAAGTGGCCACGCCCTCACAGGAAGTGAAGGAGGCTGAAGACATCGACTCTGATGACGACAGCAGCGATGATGAGAGGTGACGATCATGTTAATGCTGCATGTGTGTGATTTTTCTGTGTTACTAATAAATATTAATGTGTGTGTGTTTTGTTTTTATAACAGGGAAATTGTGGAAATGAAACAAGCCTCAGCGACCGTCGGTACGAATGGAGCTGAAGAAAACGACAACTTCCAAGTTATTCCTGTTGAAAAAACAAGTCAGTTCAGAGTTATATTCAATTTATATTATATATTATTCTGTATTTTGAATTTAAATGTGTATATGTGTAATACTTAATTTTAATTGTAAATATATTATATATTCATTACATTATAGTATCCTTTTCCTATATTTACATAAAACGTTATATAATGCTATATAATTGCTATAATAAAAAAGGTTCAAGTAAAAAAACTTACTTTTTTTATATAATGAATATATATATATATATATATATATATATATATATGAATATATTTTTGTTGTATAGTTAATTCTTGTATATGATTAAAATTTTATGCTATTTTTATTGTTGTTAATTATTTTTAATCATCATTTTTATCGTTATATTATTACACTTTTTACTATTTCTAATGAGGAAATACGATTTTTAGAGACTTTGTAATATTTTACGTTTTAACATTAACATTTTTAAATTCCAACAATTAAAAAAATATATATATATGTTTAATTCATTTTGATACTATAGGTAAAAATGTGGTGGTCTGATTACATTTTTAACAATAGCATTATTCGGCTTTGTACGAGTGCGAGTTCAAAACGAATGCAAATTTAAGTATTCGCGCAACTACAAAGTCAAGTGAATATGCGAATAGAGGCGAATTTCCAAGTGCAAAAAAGATGTGAACGCATTAAAATAAAAAATAAATAATTGTTTTAAATTGTTCACTAGCTCTAGTTTACCCACAGAATGTTTTTTTTCCTCGCGTGAATTTTTCGCTTGAGTTAAATTTATTTAAACTTGCGCATTAGCGTGATTGGGACAAATTTACGGTTTCACACCAAACCTCTCGCGCATTCCGCATCATTCGGACCACGCTACGATAATTTTCCACTATTCGCATATTTACATTGATTTGTATGTAATTTACTCGCTTGAATACTTAATTCCGCATTTGGTGTGAACCCAGAATAAGACTCTTAATATACTGTTCTCTTTAAATGTTTGATTTCTTTGCATGAAACATAAATAAACAGCCAGCCAAACTCTGGTCAAGAGCCAGGATATGAGCGCCTTCCTCCTTTAATCGTGTAATGTATTCACACAACCAAACTCCGTAGCCATTGAACTGAGTAAAACAATAAATGAAATGAAAAAAATATAGAAGATTAATTATAAATGTTACAACAACTTATAATTATTTGCTTAACAAGTGAAGTCCGAGGCGTGTTAGGCACTAGTGCAGATCAGCAATCACAATCATCGTCTATCATACGTGTAAACTGAACATAACTACTACAATATAAAATAAAACAGATTAAATATTCAGATAAACTTAAAGCCAATGCTTTCAACAGGATTTAGAAGGCGACACAAACACATCAAGTGCTTCCCGCCTCCCAAGTCTGTTGCTTTCTATTCTCTGAAGCGTGAAACTGACGGAAATGCGTCAAAATAAGAGTCCCAGCATAAAGACTTCAATATAATAGCGACAGGCAAACGAAACTTATGGTAAAATAATAATGCATTACAAAAATATGACTGTTCTATTCAAATGTCCAACATGAACTGTACTGCCTTTAACATTGGCAGAATAATTAAGAATAAGAAAATTAGCATGCTCTCTTAGTGCTTGATCTGAACGCTGCATTATTGTGTTTTTCTATCCTCAGATAAGCGTGCTCGTGTTCTGGATGCTGAAGGATTGGCTCTCGGTGCTCAGATCGCCACGTCCAAAAAAAGAGCGCGAGACCTGATCGACGGCTCATTTCACAGGTCAGACGGGCCCGTTAGCATATTAGCCGTTAGCTAATGCTGGTGAGCTTCAGAGAGGATAATGCGGTGTTAATGCGGTGTTTCTGCTGTAGGTTTGCCAACTCTGAGGACATGACCGAGGTTCCGGCCTGGTTTGTGGACGATGAGAAGAAGCACCGAAAACGGCCGGTTCCTGTGACCAAAGACATGGTGGAGGAATACAAGCAGAAGTGGAGAGAAATCAACGCTCGGCCAATCAGACGCGTGGCGGAGGCTAAAGCCCGCAAGAAGAGACGGGTCAGAAAATGCACTCACTTACAGATACAGTTAAAGTCAGAATTATTCGCCTCTTTTTTTAAAAATTATTATTATTATTTTTTTTCCCCCAAATATTTCCCAAATGATGTTGAACAGATTCGGGAATTTTTCACAGTATTTCCTATAATATTTTTTCTTCTGGAGAAAGTCTTATTTGTTTTATTTCGGCTAGAATAAAAGCAGTTTAAAAAATTTTTAAACCCATTTTAAGGTCAATATTATTCGCCCCCTTAAGCAATATTTGTTTTCTATTACCTACCTAACAAACCACTGTTATACAATGACTTGCCTAATTATCCTAATTAAGCCTTTAAATGTCACTTTAAGCTGAATACTACTGAATATCTACTGTATATATAAAGCTTTATTATGTTTTTAATTTATTTTGTTCCCATGATGGAAATATTGTGGAATATTCATAGCTTTTTAGAATAATGAAATAAATAATGAAGATTAATTTTAAGAATAAGATATAAAAGTTATAAATGAGATTTCAGTGTTGGTGTGGGTTTCCTCTGGGTGCTCCGGTTTCCCCCACAGTCCAAAAACATGTGCTGTAGGTGAATTGGGTAAGCTAAATTCTCCGTGGTGTATGTCCGGGTTAGCGTTGGGCTAACAACACACCTCGTAAAATTTACAAAACACCAACGTGGTGTGGCTAAATATCAACTTCGATATAAATGGCCCTGGGAGTAAATAATTAAGTTTGAAATATTATGTTGTATTATTTAGAAAATAACAAATTAAATTGAATGATAAAAGTATTAATTAATAATTAATGATTTTTAAATGGGGTTACATTTTTCTTGTATATATATTTTGTGATGATGATGATTATGATGATGAAAATAATTGTTATAATTAAGTTTGATTGTAAACTAGTTTTTTTTACATTTTATTACTGTGATTTATTTATTTATTTTTTACAATTTATTGCATTTATTATTGATATATATATATATATGTGTAGTGGTTCAATTTATTGTTATTGTTGCTTAATATTATTAATATTAATTTATTCATTATATTCATTTTCTTTTCGGCTTAGTCCCTTTATTAATCTGGGGTCGCCACAGCGGAATGAACATTGTTTGATTGAGCATATGTTTTACGTAGCGGATGCCCTTCCAGCTGCAACCCATCACTGGGAAACATCCATACACACTCATTCACACACATACAGTACGGCCAATTTCGCTTACCCAATTCCCCTATTGCGCATGTCTTTGGACTTGTGGGGAAAACCGGAGGAAACCCACGCCAACACGGGGAGAACATGCAAACTCCACACAGAAACGCCAACTGACCCAGCCGAGGCTTGAACCAGTGACCTTCTTGCTGTGAGGCGATTGTGCTACCCACTGAGCCACCGTGACGCCCAATTAATTATATTATTAATAAATAGTATTAGATATGTATTATATATTACATAATAGTAATGATTATGAAAAAAATTAAATAATAATTTATTCTAATATTATATCTTGAATAATTTATAATTGTTACAGATTTAAATGATGTGTTTCTTTATCTTTAAAGGATGTATAAACATGAATTGAATTTAATGAAGTGATGACGGTGCATCGCTCAGACTAATTAAGCCTTTGTGTGGTGTTTTACTGTGTTTTTCAGACGCTGAAGAAGATGGAGCAGGCCAAGAAGAAAGCTGAAGCTGTGGTGAATACAGTGGACATTTCAGAGCGAGAGAAGATGGCTCAGCTCAAGAGGTCAGTCTGAACACGCGCGCACACACACACACACACACACACACTTGCTGCGTCCCAAATCACCTATTTCTACTACACCCTAAAAGTAAGTTTGAGTGTGTAACAGGAGAGTTTGCAACTACTTCTTCATTAATGGATCGTTCTGTTGTTTAGTTATGTGTCCTGTCAATCATCTCATCACATGATCATCCACATTTCTTTCATTGCGTTGAAACCATGTGTCTGTGTCCAAATGTGACAATGGACATTTTTTTTTAAATTTTAGTTTAGCACCTTTAGTTCAGGGTTAGCACTGTCGCTCACAGCAAGAAGGTCGCTGGTTCGAGTCCGGGCTGGGTCAGTTGGCATTTCTGTGTGGAGTTTGCCTGTTCTCCCCGTGTTGGCGTGGGTTTCCTCCGGGTGCTCCGGTTTCCCCCACAGTCCAAACACATGCGCTATAGGGGAATTGAGTAAACTAAATTGGCCGTAGTGTATGAGTGTGTGTGTGTGTATGTGAATGAGAGTGTATGGGTGTTTCCCAGTACTGGGTTGCAGCTGAAAGGGCGTCTGCTGTGTAAAACATATGCTGGATAAGTTGGCGGTTCATTCCTCTGTGGCGACCCCTGATGAATAAAGGGACTAAGCCGAAGGAAAATTAATGAATGAATAATACTGAACTCGATACTTTTGACAACACACTTTAGGACAAAATAATATGCAAATTTTGACGCAGCAACACGCGCACACACACTAAATTCATCATTCCCATGATGCCCAGCTCACTCAAATCAATCACTTTCACTTTCAGTATCTACAAGAAGGCCGGCGTGGGGAAGGAGAAGCGTGACGTCACGTATATCGTGGCCAAGAAGGGCGTCGGCCGGAGAGTTCGCCGCCCAGCCGGAGTTAAAGGAGCTTTCAAGGTCGTCGACGGGCGGATGAAGAAAGACACGAGAGCCGCGCAGAGGAAAGATGAAAAGGGGCGGGGCAAAGGTGGGCGGGGTTCAAAAGGTGGGTGTGGACCTAAACAGGGTGTGGCATGAAGGCGTGTTTAACAATAACATTATTTATTAACAAATCATTAAAATGTTTCTACATTTTAAAGGGTTTACATATAAACATTCAAAAAATTATTGTAATAATAGTATATTAGAATAATAATTGCTATAATTTAAATAATAAAATCCAATTTATTTATTATTGATTTTATTTATTTACCATGTAATTTTATTATAATTCTTAAACATTTACATTTCTTATTGCTGTTTATATCTAAAAATAGTAATTATTTCCACGAGTAACTTGCAGTTTGTTATTATTGTTTATTGTTACTAATATTACTAATTATATTACTTTTAAAATGTATTATTAGTGCTGGGCAAAAATTGACAATTTAAGTGTATGTGTGTGTGTTTTTTAAAATATATATATATATATATATATATATATATATATATATATATATATATATATATATATATATAAATACACACATGCAAGCATATATTTGAGAGTTTATTTATACTAAGATAAAAAATGTTTATGATACAAATTATATATACATTTAAATATCTATGTAACACAATTGTTTTGAACAATTTTCACGATTCCCATATATATATATAATACACACAAATGTTATGTCAAAACAAACTTTTCTTTTGGATGCGATTAATCGTGATAAATTTTTGCCCGGCATTAATTATTATATTGTTTTATTTAGAAAATAACACTAATTTTATTAACAATAACATTATTTATTAACAAATCATTAAAGTGTTCTACATTTAAAAGGGATTACATTTTAAGTAAATGTTTTTCAGTGTAAAAATTATAATAATAATTGCTTTAATTAACTTTAATAATGAAATATGATTGATATATTATGTCATTTAATTACTATGTAATTTTATAATATTTTTTATATCGATTAGATTTCTTATTATATACTAATAATTTCCACATGCGGTATTCAGTTTATTGTTATTGCTAATATCATTACTAATTATATTACTTTTAAAGGTATTACGGATTAAGTTATAAGCATTCTGTATTATACAATTATAATAATTACACAATGTTTTGTAATTTGTATTATGCAAGCTTTTTTCATATATAATATTTAAAGCTATTATTTTAACTTAAATATTGCATTAACTAACAATGTTTATATATTATTATTATTATTAATAAATGATCTTTAAAGATGTATTTATGTTTAAAGTAGCAGTAATTCTTGTAATATTTGTTATTGAAATTATGCTTTGTATGCTTTTTAGGCATGAAAGGTGGGCGTGGCCCTAAAGGAGGGCGGGGCATGAAGGCAGGAAAAGGCCGTCCCAATAAGAAGTGATGGACCGTGATTGTGGCCTCATTTTCAGACTGAATCCTTTAGCTTTAGCTGTGTCGTGTTGACTGGAGCATTAGCGCTGTTTGCTAATCTGCTCATTACAGTCTGTTCTGTTCAGACTTCGACACGTGTAATTTATAAACAAGCTCTGAACCCTCAAACAGACGGATCTCGAACACGTCTGATGTTTTCCAGCCTTGTTTTCATGTTTTTCATATATTTTGTGGTATATGATGATGTTATGCTAATGGTTGATTGCTAATGATGTTTCTAGAGTCATGACGGCACAATGTATGTGGAAGAATCCGCTTGGTGAGATTTTTAAATAAATGCCAAATTTCTCTTGGTACATTTCAGTGTTTTCACCCACAGTTTTAAATACAGTGTTTGTTTTACCTCAAAATCACGATAATCGTAATCCTCAACTTCAGTTTAATTAAATTTTTTATTTCAAAATATAATACTGTAACTTACAATATCCGAGAGTTTACAATACCATTTAAAAAGGAGGGAAATAATAATAATAATAATAATAATAAAATAAAATATTGAACAAAGACAGCAGGGTAAAGAACATAGTAAGAGTGGCCTTGGATGGTTACATACAATACTATATACACATACACGGATGCATGCATACATACATCAGCACTGATTAGTCTCGGAGTCCAAAGATTCTTTCCACTTGCTCCATAGAATAGCCCCTTTCTGTTTTTTTTTTTAGTTTTAGGGAGAAAGTAAAAGTTTCCATCTTCCATATTTCTACAGCAATTGCTTTCCAATCTTCTAAAGTGGGAGGGGTTAGCAGAAGCCATTTACGTGTAATAGCCTTCTTGGCAGTGACCAGAAATATTCTCCATAAATACATGTCTCTAGCCTCATGCAACTCAAAAATTCCTATGTATAGCACCAAAAATTGAAACTGGATCTCGATCTTCAATATGGCCTCCAATGTGTTGTGTATATCCTTCCAAAACAGGTGTAAAATTGGACATCCCCAGACAACTTCGGTTTTTTAATTCATGTTCATATTATTGATTTGCTTATAAAAAAGGATTTTCACTAATTGATAATAATAATAATAATATCATTTCACTTGTGTGTATATTAAAATATTGAATGTTACCCTTCATTCATTTAATGTGTTTGATTATTAATAATATTACCAACAGTTAAGAGCTGCCTTTGGATAACTAATATTTAAGTATTAAATAAGTATTGATAAGTATATTAATATATAATTAGTATTTTTTTTAGATAAAATTTTTTTGAAACTATATTATATCTGGGGATAGAAATGGGTCATTTTTTAAAACATTGACATATATATATATATATATATATATATATATGAGCAATATCACACGAGTAGCATTGCAATATGTCTGTATATCGGCACTGGTGAGAGGCGTGTGTTGACTCCAGGCCACAGGTCGAGTGCCTTAGTGTCCCACCAGTGATGATATACAGCCACATGGCACTGCTACGAGTGTGATATTGCGTTTATACAACAGTTCGACGGCATAATCGTGTGTATAAAAAAGAAAATTAAACATGGAGAGTCGCAAAAACCCTTTTGTACGAGGAACTACTTTCTTCCGCCATTCCTTCACATCTGCAGCTGACGTCAGAACAGCAGAAACTGTTGCTCATTCACCAACGTCACTTTAGAGCTAGTATTTGAATGATTCTCTAGCGTAGTGTCTAAAGTGATGACAAAAGAGGTGATTTTGCTCACATTTTAAGATTATAAGGCTGAACGGCATGAAATGCCATCAGTCTACAGAGATTTCCCAGTATTTCTCTGTTGCAATCGGGAGATCACAATAAGCCCGAAAAAGCCAAAGCAAACACTACCAGATTACTATGGTATAAATACAGCACTACAACATACAAACGAGAGAGATCGACTTAGAAAGTCACTTACCTGTTTTATAATGATTTGATCAGCTGTAGTTTGAAATACGAAAAGAAAACGCTGAGTTTTTCTCCTTTAAGGGCTTATTATGTGGTCTGTAACCATCTTGTGGCGAAATAATCAACCATCTTTGCTCTGCTTAATGACAGGTTGATGGCTGCTGATGCGCTGAATCTCCGAAATTATAAATATAAAAAATAATATTTAATATAATATAGCGATTTTAAAAATATCTGAGTTTCATATTTCTTGATGTTTTTATCCTATGTTGATCATTAATATTAAAATGCATATTTATTATAAAGTTAGTGATTTATCATATATTTAATTAGCTACAAATGTTTAAAAATTCAAACCATTTGTATCACAAAAATCACATGTTTCTATTGGTTTGCCTTAAAATATATTTCTTAAATGGGTTCTCAAAAGATTTGAATTACAAATTCAAAATCAGAATTGTGAAAATGGATTCAAATGCAAATTAATTATATGTTTATGCATTAGTGAAATGTGCTCTTAGCATTTATGCCAGTAAGTCGACCCTTTGGCTAAAAAGTTGTCAATTCTGTTACTGCTACCCATTTATGCTAACAGTGTTGACAGAATTGACAATTGTGTGTGAGAGATTAAGAGAACTTGTGTTTCTCTCTCTTACACATGCATATCCTCAGGTGAAATGCCATCTTGGTTTCAAGTGTTGAAATGCTGGACTGTTTATCTAATAGAACAAACATTATTTCTACACATTACCAAATTGTCTGTAACGGTTGACAAACAATAATATAAAAAATCATTCTCTTCACTTAAAAGTTACACAATTAATAATTTGTGTTTGGCAAGCACTGAATTATTAAAATTAAGTATGTTTTCAATAAGACACTATTTAGACACTAAGGGACTTTTAATTTTTAGTCAGCCAGCTCAAGCACTTCCTGTGACCTGTTACGGCATTATAAAATCGCTGTCTTTAAGATCTTATTTCTTTTAAAAATCAGTGATATTCACTGATTGATTGATATACGACGTAACGATGGGTCTCAGAATGTACAAGAAGCACTGCATTATATTCCATTGTTCAGCGTCACGTCTTTAAAATACGGACATTTATTTTACCACAGTATTTTCAGTGGAGTTTCTGCGCTAGCCTGCTGCTACCGACACTTGCGTTTGAACAGTCTTTCATGTTGTTTTATGCTTGAACAACTTAATGAATGCGGAAGTCTATGTAACTGATTGTATTTTAATTACATTACAACATCGATGCTGTAAAAGTTAACTTATGAACTTGAAGTCACATTAATCTTTCATCTGAAAAACACTTACTGTGCACATAGCCCATTTATAAAGTCACTTTCTGAAACGTCAATTGTCCCCTTTGTGTGCTTTTGAGATGTTTGTAACTCCTTCAGACCTCTTGTGAATCCTCCTGATGCGCGTTCTCGTCCCCCGAGGGCGCGCGCTCGTCATGAATGTCCCACGCGCGGGGCCGGTGACGCAGGAGACGGGAGAGATTGAGTGAACGGCGGCACAGATGCGGGGAAAATGCGGATTACCTCACATCTCACATGCCTGACTGGATCTTTCGCGCTATTGTGGCTGGAACAATGACGGCCGCTCGCACTGGCCTTAAAAACGCTCGGCGCGCGCGCCCGGGGCGCAATCTTCGCGGGAAACTGACCGTTAGAGAGGTGCGTGTTCATGTGATGCTAATAACTTCTCACACACTTTTATTGGATGTTGTTGGTTTGTGTTTGAGGTGAATTGACATGTTCGTTGTCTTTAGGTTGTTTTGTTGCTGCAGACAAACGCCGGTTTGTTTTCTGTGAGTTTATGGCAGATTTTGTGATGAATAGCGCCGTTCTTCAGCCTCTGAATGAGACATCTGTGTGTATTAGTGAGTGTGTGTGTGTGTGTGTGTGTGTGTGTGTGTGTGTGTGTGTGTGTGTGTATTTGTGTCAGTCAGTGAGTGTGTTT